>JAEIFJ010003017.1:0-329463 GCA_018903435.1 Leucophenga varia | reverse complement strand
AAACTTTCTATAGTTTATGAAAGATCATCAGGCGTCAATGGTCCAATATAGCCCACTTTATTGGGGCTTATATGAATATAAAATTTTATGTTAAAAATAGAGATGTAACCCCACCTTTTTCAAAAAATCAGAAAATAAGCTGCTACATATATGTTATAGTGGCTTGCTGCTTAAGTTTAAAATTTGAAGGAATCGCATTGAAATGAACAGACGGAAAAAAAAATCGATTTTCCGTGTCGAGTGATCAAGAATATATATGTATACTTGATAGGGTATATAAACTTTCCGACAGACGTATAGTTAAATGAATAAAAATCAAGGAAAAACGTTAACTTTGGTGGAACCGAAGCAGAAATACCTGTCACACAGGGGCTTAGATAAAATTTCACGATGGATTTGGTCAAATTTGTATGGAGGCTTTATGTTATCAGCCCGGACCTTATCATATCGATAGTGCTCACTTAGGTGGACATTGGAACTTCTTTTTACCAATTTTTAATTGAATTCATTCAGAAATATTAAATGTTTTCATACAAAAACTTGAAAATGGGCGGAAAGTTTGTATAGGGGCTATACCTAAAAAAGGGCATGGCACCTTGCTTTTGACATTGGATAACGTTTAAAGTGTTTTTATTCGATTTATAGTGAATATATTTATAAATAAAATATATTTCCATACACTTTGTGTGGCGGGTATAATAAAGTTTTGGAGCCCAATTACAAACTTTTAGGAAGGTCAATTTTAGCGATAAGAAGAATAAAAATAAAATATAAAATTGCTGCAGATGCACATTTAGATGGGTTAGCTGTTTATCGTTACTTTAAGCTTAGAAATCTGTACACAAATCAAAATTATTTATATGCCATAGGACCGATCAAGCATAACTCTATCCAATTCGGATTAGAATCTTTCCATTTTTTGTCTCAGGTGTGATTTAAAATGTCATTCTATGTTCTTCTGGAATGTCTTTATGATTTTTATACCCGCCACACATAGTGTCGGAAAGTTTGTAAAGCATTAAAGAAGGCATCGGAGAACCCATAAAGTATATATATAAAGTAGACTCCGGTAATAACGACTTCGTTTATAACGACCGACCGATTTTAACGACAAAATTCGATGGCTTGGTTGGTTCAAATACAAACTTGTAGGGAACTACTCCATTCGGTTAGTGTGATGTCTTGATACAAAGACGTAAATCGTCGGTTCCTTGTAAGTCGGTCGTTATAACCGGATTCTACTGCTCGATGAGACGAATCGATTTAGCCATGTCCGTCCAAATTGGGGGAAAGACTTCTAATGCCATTCAATGTCAAAAACCAATCGGATATAGCTTTGGCTGTATCGGACTAAATACTTCGCCCTATACCATCTCTAAATCTTACCTAAATCACTGATGATTATAATAAACTATTCAATGATTCGTGGGACTGGTATTCGAGCTGCGCTTCCATCAAAATAACGAAGATACACACTTGGACACTTGAAACTATATTTTATTATAGCTACTTTAGAACTATAGAAAGAAATTTCATATTGAGACATGTTCTAAAGATAATTGCAATTTTCATGCAAATAAAAAATCATATTAAAGAAAAAAAACAAACAATTTGTATTGTAGATAGGAGATACACGCAATCTAACATACACAGACACAGACACACACACATACATACACATACACAAACTTATACAAATAAGCATTATACTAAAATACATATCAATTTTGTTGATAAATTGAGTTGAACTCGCATTTGAGGCGAAACACACGCGAAGCTGATTATTTTTTGCACAAACAAAAATGCAATGAACTCGTTTTATTGTTTATTTAAAAATAAAATTTGTGCAAAAAAAGAAAACCACAAAAAAAAAAAAAAAAACATTTATATTTTATTAAAGCTAAAGAATAAAAAACTGCTTTGTTCGTTGAGATACATTTTTGTGTGTTGATCAACCTGTAATCATACACATACATACATACATATGTATATAGTATATAGATACTTGTACAAGAAAAAGAGGGGGCGAACATCACCAATTGGGGCGTAAATTGAAATTTTGTGTTTCGTTTCAATGACCGAAATAAAACAAAAAAAGAAATTAACAAACGTTAAGAAATACAAAACAACAAAAAAAAAAAAACATTCTAAAAGTATCTTATTTGTCTGAAATAAATATGAAGAGAAGACGTTATTGAATATTGTCAGTTTTGAAATACCATTAACAGATTTATTGAGAGAGATTGGCAAATTTATCCAACAAAATTTTCAAGATTTTGTGTGGAGAACTTCACTTTTGACTTCTATTTTTGTATCGCCAGTCCTGAATCGAAAAATTATGCTAAAACTTTCTTTTGAATAATTCTTGAATGAGTCTCAAGACAAGATTGCCAGAACTCTGGATCTCTGGAGAGCTTATAATTATTATTGTTGGAAGATAGAAAATTTTTAAATAAGTTTAGATTAACGGTTTCTTAATGGTTTCAATTAGAGATGGGCTCGGAATAAAAATGTTTGCCTAATCCCGCCCGCCCTGAAAAATAAAATGACTCTCCCGATTCCGCTTATCTCGACCATTTTCAAGCTATCCCGTAGGTCCCGAATCCTGGCCGAATTTTTTTGACTTTTTTTTTGGTTTTTAAGTATTTGAAAAGTTTCGTTCAAGAAAGAAAAAACCACTCGAGTTTAATTTTTTTTTTTTTTTTATTTTATTATTATTGTTTTATAAATTTCCAATACCAAAAGGCGTATTAATGAATTGTTGGCACACTAACAGAGCTGGAGTGTTCCAAAAATTTCGGGACTTCCGAGAATTTTTAAAAATTTACTGGGACTCCCGCCCACTGTCCATCTCTAATTTCAATTGAATTCAGAGCAAGAACCCAATCGGAGCTGTTTAGGAGTTGTATATGGTGTGCTATGCATAGTAAGTTGTCTATACCTCTCATAAAGTGAACCAAAACAAAAATTTATGGATTTAAAATTTTTGGTGCTGATAATATTTGTGCTCGAAATTTTACATACATTTGGAAAACTTTAACGATTTTCCAATTCCAAATAACTCCTGAAAACTTAAGAGAGCATCATAAAGTCGAATACGCTGCCTAAAAGATGTTTTTTTTTTTAACAAATTGCAGTCAATGACATTCAATAACGACAACGACGGCGGATGTAGTCTGTGCGGGGGCGTGGCGGACGCTTAAATTGCCGAACGAGAACACGCAAACTCAAGTTGAACTTATCTCGAAAGCTGAGAATAAAGTGAAAGATCATTAAACAATCGATTGGAAAAAAAACGAAACAACGATCGAGCATCGATTATTTCGATATTACACTGTAAAAGTGCTGCTGCAGCATTCAATTGAAAGCTTTTGGGTGTTGGTGAAGAAGACAAGAAGGAGGAGGTAACGTTTGTCGAAAAAGGAAGTGTACGAGTGTGTGTATGAGTGTGAGTAATACTTACATACATAACTATAAATAATGAAATAACGTCAATAACATTTAGGAGTAGTAAGGAAGCAATACATGCATGCATTGAGAGAGAGACTGACTGGAAATTGTTTAATTATAAAAAGATAAGTTGTTCTCTTGTTGTTGTTATTGTTGTTTTTTGTTATTATTTTTGTTGTTTTTTTGGTTGAAGGACACATACGCTCATTTCAAGTGAGTAATGCACTCGAGGTTATTGACTCGACAACAACAACAACAACAACAACGACAACGGACGGAAAAAAGACGTTTTTTTCGCTGTTGCGCTGCTGCAGCTTTTGTTTTTTCTTTTGTTGTTGTATTTTTATATAGAATCTTTTGTTATATGTATGCATGTATGTATGTACACATTCTTGTTGTTGTTGTTGTTTGTTTGTGTACAAAGTCAAAGTGATTAAACTTTATGCGCAATTTATTTTGTATGCAAAATAAATTTAAAAATATAAAATAAATAAAAAAAAAATATTTAAATTTTAAAATTTTAAATATAAAATTAAAAAAAAAAAAAACACACAATAACAAGTTGAAAATATGTTTAAATTTATCACACTATAAAAATAATTAAACGTTTCGTTTATAGTTACCGAATTATTATATTTATTTAATGATTTTATAATTAACTAAAAATAATTAAATGCTACCAGGTCTTATGTGTCGATTTATCCAAAAATATTCAAATATGTAGATTAGACCATTAAGAAACTAGACAAGGTGTTGTATTCGTATTCTGTCTTTTTCTTTTTCTGTCTGTTTAAGTTCTCAGCTTTCTTTCAGACTGATAGTAAGAGTACACCACCTTGTCTAACTGCATCATGAATTAGACTATTTACACAAACACACGAAAAAAGTCTGAGTCAGAAGTTTGCCACAAGCTGGATTCTCTGCGTTGAACCTTCTCTAAAGACTTAGCATTCGCCGTGCCATGAGTTTGGTTCTAGTTTATATTTTACAAGAGTAGGAGAGGCTGAAATTTTCATACTTGGCTTATACTTTGATATTTGATTTGAATTTAGAGGCTCCAATTATATGAAAATTAGCTATATTTCAAAATTTTAAAATGGCGAACCAAAAATCACGGTTATTTTTTAAAATGTTCGAATTATCTCGAAACTTGTCACTTGATGTTAGATTTCAAAAAATACAAATATGCCCGACGATTCTGATTTTTCCTTTAAAAATCAAGGCTGCAAACTGATTTAGAACTGAACCGATTTTTAAACCGAACCACTGCATTTTCTAAAGTTTGCTCTGAACCAAGAACCAAACCAGATCTTCTAAAAAATGGAGTTAAAGCAAAAAACCAAGCCAAAAATGGTTCAGTTCGAACCGGTACGCCATATCTTTAAAATATGTGAGCAAAAGTAAGCACAAACTATCGATTTATGGGGTACAATCACTCATAATTTTTCGAGTTCGAATTTTTCATTATTTTTAAAGTCTATTAAAAGTACTTTAATTTCTTCTAAAAATAATAAAACTGTAATAAAAAATGTTTCACTAGGAAAAACAAACTTTTCAATGCTAAATATTTGTTGTTTAGAGCTGAGATAAAGTTTCTAATTTTTTAGGAAATTTGATTCAAATTATTTTCCTTAATATTTGTTTTAAAAAACTTTACGTAACCGAAATCGAAATTCAAAATTCGTAATTTAATCAAATACTAAAAACTATTTTTTTCATAAACACTAAACTAGCTGAATTATAGTAATAATTTATTTAGTTGAAAAAAAAATCTGTCGGAAAAATTGCTTTCTCTTGTTCTCACGTTGAAGTTAAAGGTTCAAGCTTTCATTTGAATTATATTACAAGTTTCTATACCGACACGTTGTTTTGTTTTAGTGGTTCCAAAACTGCCTAAAAATATTTTTTTTTACAACTTCGGCCACATTTACGTGAAATGGATACAATATCGGAAAATTTCGTTTTCTGGTTTGTAATATATGGGAAAATCCTTGTCAAAAACAAAAAGTTTGGAAAACATTCAATAAGGCCTATAATTGTAATCAGTTCGAAGAATCGGTGTAGATATTGTCGTCTTTATGCTTGTCTGTCTGAATGGTGCACCTTTTTTTCTAACTACAAAATTGATTTCTACAAAAATGAATTCCGTTTATGTACCTACCCATATACAAACATACACATGTACATACATACATTTTAAAGCTTTTATCGTATGTATGTATTTGCAAATCATGAAATATATTCATACATGTGTACATAACTGGTTGATTTCTAATTTTCTCTTTTAGCTTTTTAAGAATTATTAAAAAATTTAACTTTGATTCTATATATTTGATAAAACTTTCGGAAGTTAACGTTCTATTAAATAATTAAAAAAAATCTTTTAAAACCCCATTTTATACTAAAATTAATTTTTGTAAGTTTAGTTTAAAGTTTTCGCCTTTTTTAAGGTATCAGCTAAGGTTACAATATCTTATCTAGGAGTATCAGTTTACAATATATTTTTCTGATTAGTTGACGTATCTAGATACACACACACATACGTGTACATATATCGTTCTATATCTGTCAATTGTATAGACTTTGTGCAGCTGTTTATCGTATTTATTAAAACTTAACAATAAGAATTTAATATGCATAAAAACAGAAATTCAATACTTAAAAATTGCTGCTGTTGTTTTTTTTTGTTGATGGTGCAGCGGCTGCTGCAGCAGCAGCAGCAATGCAAACAAAGTCGGTCAATAACTATATAGAACAGCAGAGAAGAGTAGTGACGAGGAGAGACATATATTCATTCTATATTACAAATAAAAACAACTTCAACGAACTCGGACTTGGACATATTCCTTAATAAACTACATGATCTGCCTAGCAAGCTGCTTAAATGACTTGAACTTAATTTGTGCTGACAAAAAAAAAATGAATGCAAACACACACACACATACACACACAGCTAAATAAACTCACTCATGGCCAAAGAAAGCAAAAATGAAATAAAACGAATAAAACAGACTGAGAAGATTATATATAAATACGTACGTATGTATACGATCAAGTCTGCATGGGTGGAGCAAAACCAGTTACAGGAAGAGGAAGAAAGAGGCAAAGAGCATGCATATAAAAGCCGAGTTAGCTCCACAAGAATGCATGTAGTAACTCATTTATGTATGTATATATGCAGCATTTATGTGTGTAAGTATGCGTGCAGCAGACTGCAAAGAAGAAAAAAATCAACTTTTGCGACAACAAGATCAGCATACAGCAAAAGATGCAAAATGTTGACGCGCAGCAAAATAACGAAGAAGAAAAAAAGTGGAATTTAAAAATTAAAAAAAAAAAAAGAAAAATGAAGTATACGACAGCGTAGAATGAAAGCATAATGGAAGAGAGTCAAAGACGCATGGAGACTGCAGAAGCAAGCAGCAAAATTTACACACACACAAATGCATACAACAAAATGCAAAAAAAAAAAAATTGAAAGAAAAAAACTCAAAAAATTGTTGTTATTGTGTTTGCGGCGCAGAGAATCTTTCGGTTGTGGCCGCCATCGTCTCGCAGTCGACGTCGTCGTCAACTGGAGACTATAAAAGCA
Organism: Leucophenga varia; assembly: GCA_018903435.1. Lineage (NCBI taxonomy): Eukaryota > Metazoa > Arthropoda > Insecta > Diptera > Drosophilidae > Leucophenga > Leucophenga varia. Next base: position 322,421 of record JAEIFJ010003017.1, on the reverse strand, counting down.
TAAAATCACTTCAATTTCGAGTTTATTATTAAAACGAACGCAACGCAGTGCGAGTTAAAAAAAGATCGATACGATCGATCGACAACGGTAAAGCTTCTTCTTTATATTTAAATTAATGGTTTATGGGAGACTAAAAAGTGGAGACTTAAAAAAAAAAAAATTATAAAAATAAAATAAGAAAAAAAAAGTGATAAAAAAAATAAACTTTATTTTCAAAGGCAACGCCCACGAACATATTGCAAAAAAAAAAAAAAAGTGCTTTAAAATTGTGCAAAAAAAAAAAACGAAAAATAAATATTTTAACAAGTGCGATTTATATGCATACATATACACATATAAATAAATACTACATTCATATATAGAAAACTAAACCTAAAAATTTTCTACTTCAAAATAGCTAAAGAAAAAGTCACGCGAGCGGCAAATAAAAATTGAAAGTGTTCTACTGACATGGATTACTTTTGCCATTCACTAAACGCACACATGCAAACAAACCAACCAACAAACAAACAAATAAACATAAAGCAAAGCTAGAGAAATGAAGATACACAGCCAAACATTAGTTTTTGCTATTTCTCGCACGCACACACACACAAACACAAACACACAATGTACTATTTATTGTCTATAAGTGCGAGTGGAGTTAGCTAATGGCACGCGATCGTTACTTTATGGAATAGACAAGAAAAGACATAAAAAAAATAGTTGCCTAGACAACTAGAAAACTATTGCGGGAGCGCATAAAAGCTAATACAAATAGATAAGCAGAGAAAAAAAAAGGCCGAATAGTTGAGAGAGCAATTTTGATAACAGCGATTAGAATAATTCGAGGTCGTGAGTAGCGCACTGCGCAAGGTGGAGGGTAGTTTGAAAAGTAAATTTTCATAGATAAGATAATTTTATAATAAACATTAAAATATTTACGATAAAATATTTTGTTTGCGAATTTTTGAATAGAAAGCAGAAATAAAGCAGATATTAAGTGTAGAAATTACGAAACATTTAGATAAATGAATGTCAATCACCATGATCCCGCAGTCTTCATAAGTCCAACTTTGTTTGATTTCATTTTTTATATTATTTTTGATCAACTCGGAGGTTTCACACAAAATATTTTTGGTTGTTTTCCAATATCTTATTTTATTTGTAGAGATTTGATAAAAAAAGTAGAAGATAAGGGTTTTGCGTTCATTTGAATAAATTTGTAAAAAAAAAATGTCATTATTAATTTTTGAGAAGTACACAATGGCATATTTCTAGCTCTTTCACTTTATTTTTTTACCAAATCTCTCGCAAAAATTATGATTTAAAAACAATCCAAAGATATCTTTAATGACAATCCAGAATAAGACGCATCGATCTAGCTACATTCGTCTACCTGTTTGAAGATATTAAACCAAAATTTGATATTAAGCTCTTACTTTGCAGTAAATTTATTTATTTATTTTAACTTTAATTCTTTTAATTTTTTGTTAAAGAGCGGAGACCCAATTAAACTTTAATATTTGGTTTTCCTATTTAATTCTTTAAGAATTGAAACCTAAACTCAAACAAAAAAAATTACATACTTACTTTAATTTTTTTTCTTTTGGGAAATACCAATTAAACTTTATTATTTTGTTTTTCTTATTTAATTCTTTAATAATTGAAAACTAAACTCAAAGATAAAATTACATACAAACTTATTTACACTGGGTAAACTTGAAATTGGAGCGCCATATGTAGTTGTGCGGGCGTTGCGCTCTTGCTTTTTACAAGATCAAAAATGAGAGAGAAAGAGTGCAGCATTAGATTAGCGCGCATAGAACAGTAATAGAAACACAAAAAAAAAATACATAAGAAAAAAAAAAAAAAAAAAAAAAAAAAACATTTAGCTTTGAACTTGAACTTTAAATGCACACAAAGAAATAGACAAATAAATTTGTATCGTTGTTTGTATGTACGTGTATATGTGCATATGTATGTGAATGCCATAGTTGTTTGTTGAGTTTGCAAAAAAAAAATATATAAATTTAAATATTGAATGCCAAAATTAGCAAAAAGTAAAAATATATACAATTTATATGCTGGCGCTTTTAAACAAATGGTTTTTGCACAAAGCTAGGGTTCTTTTTTTTTCTTACGACCCCCCCTCTTTCGCCCACTTTAGTGCATATGGCGTTGCTGCGACAAAAAAAAATATTATTATAAGTAAAAGCACGTAGCACGTATGTACATACATAAGTGCAAAGGAGAAAGAGCAAATGTTTGTATGTGAGCGAAAGAGAGTAAAAGTTAGTTACTCGCATTTTGATCGATCGCGCATTTTGTCATCGGAGGAGGTCGGCATTTTATCAAAAATAAGCAAAGCGCATGGTTCGAGTTCAATTGGAGCGGCTCAATTTACTTCGATGGAAATATAGGCGCGGTTGTTGTCAGCCGCCGGCAAAATTACAAAAAAAAAAAAAAAAAACTGCGAAATTGTTATGTTGGCGTTAATTTCTTTCGCTTTTAGTTTTTTTTTTTACTTTTATTCCAGTAGTCGTTTTCTTTTAGTGCAGCAGCATTTTGAGATTTTGATCGAAAAGTGAAAGTGAGTGAAATATGTACGCGCAAAGAAGTCTTGCGCGTTTGTTAAAAATAACATGAAAACAAGTTAATAAATTAAAACGAAAACGCAAATGAAATAAATAAAAAATAAAAAGAAATTAATATAAAACGAAATAAAGTGCAAAGAAAGTACGCCGCATTGCGGATTTTCGAAATTTTATCACGCTTCATACATACACACATGCACATACATATGTACACATAACGATAAAGTCGAGTGCACAGTGGGCGTTGTTTTTTATTTTTAGTTTCAGCTTTTATTGCAAAGAAAGTGAAAAAAAAAAAACTTCCAAAATTCATAACCACATAATTTTTCCTAATAAATCTAGCCTCTACTAGGCTTTGTCTGTTTTTATATGATATTTGCCAGACATAGCCTATGAGAGGTTAGGTGCAGCGGGAAACAATGCAACGTGGAAGCAAGTAGTGATGGCGACTGATAATAGAAGAATGCAAAAAAAAAAAACAAAGATAATAGAAAGCATAAAAAAATTAAATAAATAAATAAAGCAGCGAGAAGACAAGAATAAAAAAAAAAAAAAAAAAAGAAATTGCAAATGTCGCCATTGAAATCACTTTATAGCAGCTGCAAACACTCAGCAACAACAACAAAAACAACAACCAATAAAATAAATAAATACAAATATAATAATTATTGTAAGCGACTTTTGAGCTTGGCGCTTTTAGTTTTTTTTCCTTTTTTATGCAATAGCGTTTTTATATTTTACTTCCATAAAAAAAAAAAAAAAAAAATTATGTGATAACTTTAAAGTAAATAATAATTAAAATAAATTTATACAATGAAATAAAGCAACTAACAAAAAAACACAACCGGTTTTTTTCTTTTTAATATTTTTTATAAATATAAAACTTTTAATATGTTGTTTAATTTGGATTTAAACTTACACTTTCTGGATTTCTTTAAATAAAAATCTTTCTTTTAGAGTCACACAAGTTTTATTTTTGGACTGCAACGTTTAATCTGCTCAAAGCGTTTCTTGCATATTTCTGGACTGGTCTAGATGATTGGAACATGGATAAATTAAAACATTGCCCCGGAGAAATATTATGCTATTGCTGGAGTTGGGAATAATAATATTATTATTTGTTTTAAAGTTAGCTATTTTTTTTTAATAAAAATTCACGACGTAGTGCTGAAAAATTTTGATTGGATTTTATTGATTCAGGGCATAGTGATGCTCCCGGGAACGAGTAAGCTGACACACTGGCTAGCCAGTTGCGGTTCAGATCCCAATGAGTGCTAGGATCGCCCATATTAGGAATAACTTCACCCCTATAGCCAATAATAAAAGGCAAAATATGAACAGCTGCAGGAAATCTAAGCTTATTTGGCCTACGATTGGCCCCAAACGTACCCGAACACTACTGTTAGACTCCCGTAGAGATCTTGCGAGACTAACAGTCGCCATCACGAAGCATTGGACCATCGGGAAACGCGATAGATATCCTTAAAACAGTACCTGCTGAAGTTGTACGGAAGAGGACACTCCCGAAACGTTATGACACTTTTTCTGTGTGTGTTCTGCACTTGGATCGAGTAGACTAAGACACTTTGGACATTAGCAGTTAGAATCGCTGAGCCATGTAGCACTCTTATGTCCCTTCAAACTACGGGTCTTCCTTAACTATTATGGTTGGCTCTGAACCTACAGAGTCTTCACATACAAAGGTTTCCCTACCGAGATTTTAAGTAGCATCAAAACGGCAGTTATATGCTAATTATGCGGGGAATATGGGTTTTTCCCCTCATCCACCTCTATCTATCTATCTTAATAACTTGGTCATTTATTGTCGGATTTTTCCCATCAAACATCCTTTTTACTCATAAATGTGCGTTCTTTCAAAAACTGTGTACTATAGACGATTTTTCAAACAAAATGGTATAACTAAAGATCGATAAAGATATAAAGTTTGGAGAAAATAAAATTGCATTTGTCTCGAAAATAGACACAGATAGGATCTAAAATGTTTTAAAGTTATATACATTCTTAGTTTTTTCTTTCCAAAACAGATTGTAAAGTAAATTTGGACTCGTAGTTGACTGAGTTATTGTCACATAAGTAAAAAAGGAGAAAAAACGTAGTTATATAACCATAAGTTCAGATTTTGGGAGTGTTTCGCCAATTCCAAATAAGCAGATTTGTTTTTCTCGACCTGACCTTCATCCCCTACTATAAGACTTCCCAGCTATTACAACGTTTTTTTTTAGCAATTTAATTGAAACCCGAAAGTTTGAATCTACTTTATCTCGGAAATACAATAAGTTAAGTTTTAAATGTTTGCGGTTTTGGAAGTTTAAAATGTATACGAGCCAACCTGGGTTTTTGTCGACATTTTCATCCAACCTCTTGAATATCAGTATGCACAGAAGAACGATTGTAGCTCAATATATAAAAAAATCAAGGAAAAACGTTAACTTCGGTGGAACCGAAGCTGAAATACCCGTTACACAACATTTTTAATAGTTTATATGTTCACCAGGTGCTTAGATTAAATTTCACGATGAATTTGGTCAAATTTGTATGGAGGCTTTTATGTTATATTTGCGCGATCCTTACCATATCGAAAGTGTTCACTTAGGTGGACATTGGAATTGATTTTTCCAAATTTAATTGAATTCATTCAGAAATAATAAATGTTTTCATATAAAAACTCGAAAATGGGCGGCAAGTTTGTATGGATGCTATACATAAAAATGGGCGTGGCGCCTTAGATTTGACATTGTATGACATAAATAGTGTTCTTACCCTATTTGCATTAAATATATTCATAAATAATACGTTTTTTCATACAAAATATCGAAAAATTATCTAGGCGCCCTTGAAATTTCGTAAAATCTGCCAAGTAGTCATGTAAATAAAAAAGCAACTTAAACATTTTGTGAAAATTAAGATTTTTGGATATCCTTTTTGTGGCGAAGTTTGTCGAAATTCGTGGATTCGTATTTCTATTAGATGTAACATATTGCTCTCAATTAAAATTTTAAATATGGAGTCGATTTTTTTTCCTTTTCATATCGTATGATACTGGCTTGAAAGAATGAATTGATATCCTACTCCCTTTTGGTAGTGAACTGTGCGGTTCCTAATTGCATAATTATCAAGATATGATGTCACTAAAGTCTGCGCCGCATAGGTCAATAACGGGTTTGATTTTCGAAGTTACACAATGCGTGTTACCCTACCTATTTGTTCTGTTTCACACTTTCGCTATTAGTCCGCTATATCATATGAAATCACCCATTTCGAAAACGATAAGCTGGATGCAGGGTATCTGCTAGTTGGTTTATCTTTTTTTTTTCTCTCTGTTGTCAGCCTGCAAAAATGTTAACCTGTAAACTAATTGGAATTTTGTATTGAATTTCAGCTTAGAAACAGCAGCGACGTAATTTATACAAAAAGATAACTGGCGACATTATTTTAAATGAAAGTATTTATTTGTATTTATTTACAAACATGACAATAGAGCAAATTGAGTAGACGTAGACGTAAAGAAATCAATTGTAATCTGAGATTTTAACAAACAAAAATATAAAATCCAATTATTATAGTGCATATTTAAAGATTTAATGTGTTGTTGGGAAAGTCATGATGCAAACTTATTGTATTAAACTTAAAATTGATGACATTAACAGAAAAAAAATATGCTTTAAGCAAAAACTCTATATAGTTTGGTAATGAGATGAGTGCATTCTGTTAAGCTTATAACGCTGATCAAGAATCAGTTTACATTATGGGTTATTTGATGCCTACTGCCGTTACTTAATTTTGAATTTGAATCACCTTGTGCAAATACTCGGAACTCCTTGTGTTAACATGTTCTGGTACAAATATTAATCTCACCGCTAGATGGCTACATAAAATAATTTTTGGAAGCTCACTGTACTGTTAATTAACATTAATTGCTAAATAACATTACAGTGAGCTGTTGTTAATCAGGAATGCTAATTACAGACAGATGCCATGAGTGCTGTAGCAGTTAACTAACTGTTAACAATGACTTATTTTCGTATGAGCTCAAAAGCTCTTTCAAAAAATATTTTTTATAAATACACACATACATAAAGGGTGTTCCAGAATTAGCGCTGGATTTGCAGTAAAGTGCTGGCAACTCTGAAAATTAACAATTTGATAGCTGAAAAGTTTAGCTCAAGTAGAAATGAAGCGTTACACAATACATCACGATAGAATTTTGTTAGGGTTGCCAGCACTTTATTGCAAATCTTGCGTAAATTCTGGGACTTGTCTTAATTCTGGGACACGCTTTACAAAGGGCCTCAGTAACGCCCATGCAAAAAATTCCGGATTTCAGGACCTCGATTTTTAAAACTTTAAGTATACCAAAAATTAGTTATCATGGCCCAATAATCCATTCAAAATTTTGAGATGAGGAAATGTCTGAGGTCAAAGTGAACTTTATCATCTATTATAAAGTGTCCCAACGCTTTTATATCAATAGTCTACAATAGTCCTATCCACCAAGTAAATTATATATATACAGTGAATATCACTGACAATGACAATGGTGGATGGGACTATCATAGACTATCAATTCAATAGTCTACCACCTCTATCTGAAAGCCAATGTCAATTTTATACCAGTTTTACATCGGGAAACACAAAACGGAGCACCCTGTAGTGCAGTGGTTGGTTGAAATGCGCTCCGTGAGCTACTGTATGTTGTGTACGGTACTTTTATGATAAAAACCTTTTTTTGCCAGACATACTATACTATACAACACCTTTTGATGACAGTACTGGTTGGCAAAAAGAGTCCTTGTGTACCGGATCGATGGTGTTTTCTGAGACCAGTAAGCTTAGTATCGTCCTTATATTGAACAGATTCTTAACACGGCTCGCTGAAAATCGCTCTTGAGCTCGACGAAGAATCCAACCTTAGTTAAAACTATATTTCGAATAGAAAAGTATGAAACCACAGCATCCGTACCACGATGAGGATTTGCAACAACTGAATACAATATGGAAGATCTTTGAAAAAAAAATTTTTCACATTGCAACAATATTTATGTTCATTTTGGCCATTTTCCGTCAATTCGTATTGACATTTTTATGTGTGTTTTTCAGTAGCTTAAACAGTTTTCAAGAAAGACGCAACAGGAAACTCCCACAATTTGATTTTTATTTTTTTTGTTGCACATAAAAAAATCACTCAAATAACTTTATTTGGCAATATATTTTGGGAATGTTTGATCAAATTTACTAAAACAACTACGAAATACGAAACTATTTCAATATTTTAAATATTTTGTAATTATTTTTAAATAAATTTTTTGTGTTTGTAGCGATTATATAATTTTAAAGCATCTTCTCGCGCAAATGTTGACGAGTTTACAAGCTGCAATAACAACAACAACAACAACAACAAAACATTAACCCATTTAACCTACATTTATAGCTAACAATATTTTTCCAATTTCTTCTATTTAGTTTTTTTTTTGTTTTTTACAAGCTACATGAAAAATTTAACATTACCGCCTCCACAAAAAAAAATGGTAAAAAAAAAACCTGTAAACGAAAGTCTTTGCAGCAAAATGCATAAAAATACTTTGGAGTTAAATGTGGCAGAGGCAGGTTTAGCGCTTAAGCTAAGCGTTTGTTAATAGCTTTAAAAAAAACTCGATTTAGGATTAGTGCAGCGTAAAGTGTGTCAGTGGTTTGCCTGTTTGTCTGTCTTTAAGTGAAAAAATAAAAACAAATAGATTATGAGTTCGGTTTGACTTTTTTCTTCATTTTTTAAAATATTTTTTTTCTTTTTTTCCTGTGTGTAAAACACTTTACGCAGCGCGAGGTATGGTGTATCTAGAAAAAATCAGAGAGCTTTTGAAATATCAAAATGTTTTAAAATTATAATATTGTGGCTTTTGATTTTATGTAGGATATATAGGCACTGTCTATATGGAGCTATTTAATTGGAGCTGCATATTTTATACACCTTGAAATGTATTGAGCTCTCAAAATAGACAAATACTATTTTAGACTCTTGTGATATTAAAACTATTTTTCTAAAAATTTTATTGGTCTTCCCCAAACTCATATATTTTATTGGCAACATCCTTACAAAATTTAGGAAAAACACAAAATTTTTGAGCAGGTTTGTATAGGAGTATCCCTTAAAATGGAGTAAAGAAAACCGTTTCCAAGTAACCAGTTGATAGCTCTGGAGAATCTCTTTCAAATATGGTGGTTCTGTCTCTTTTCGGCCTTTGAGATAATCCGTTGAATACGACAAACAGCAGGATAGACAGACGAATGGACGGACAGACATAGCTAGATCGACTCAAGAATTTAATATACTCTTTTATCCTACCTACAATTTATTAATCGAGCAGTGATAAGGTTATAAAAAAAACAAGGAAAAAACGTTACACAACACTTTTAATAGTTTATATGTTCACCAGGTGCTTAGATTAAATTTCACGATGAATTTGGTCAAATTTGTATGGAGGCTTTATGTTATATTTGCCCGATCCTTACCATATCGAAAGTGTTCACTTAGGTGGACATTGGAATTGATTTTACCAAATTTAATTGAATTCATTCAGAAATAATAAATGTTTTCACATAAAAACTCGAAAATGGGCGATAAGTTTGTATGAAGGCTATACATAAAAATGGGCGTGGCGCCTTAGATTTGACATTGGATGACGTGTTCTTACCCTATTTGGATTAAATATATTCATAAATAATACGTATTTTCATACAAAAAATCGAAAAAGTGGTAAGTTTGTATGGGGGCTATATCAGAAAATGGGCGTGGCAACATTCTTTTGATATTGGATGCCATTAGAAATATTTTTACCCTATATTGTAGTAAAAGCATTTATAAATAATAACTATTTTCATACAAAAAGTCGAAAAAAGTGGTAAGTTTGTATGGGGGCTATATCTAAAAATGGGCGTGGCACCTTGGTTCTGGTATACAAAGTAACTAGAAGCACAAAACGCTTAAGTTTAAAATTTCAGGTCAATATCTTTAAAACTTTCCTAGTAACAGCCATCGCAACAGACAGACAGACAGACGGACATGGCTAAATCGATTCGTCTCATCGAGCTGATCAATAATATATATACTTTATGGGGTCTCCGAAGTCTCCTTCAATGCGTTGCAAACTTTCGGACAAAATGAATATACCCGTTTACACTTTGTGTAACGGGTATAAAAAGATACTGAAAATGCCTTTTAATCAAATTTTAGTGAAAGCAGTCATTAAATGTATATTGTGGACCAGAAGTTATTGTCATTGTCATGCATTCCTGAGATTTTTTATTCAGATTATTTAACGCAGAAACATGGGTAATTTCAGAGTCGAACAAATCAGCGCTGAGAACGTTTGAGAGAAAAATTCTTCGTAAAATCTTTGGACCGTTCGGAGTGGACATGGAGTACCGTATTTGCATGAATGACGAGCTGTACCAGTTATAAAACGGCATCGATATATGCTTCGAATGGAGGAACGGGCTCCGGAGAGACAAGTGTACGAAAAAACCTGAACGAAATCGTAGGGGCATGACAGCGAGGACGACTGCCGCTGCGTTGGAAGGACCAGATCTTGGAAGACGTCCGCTAGATTGGGACCCGGAATAGGTAATGAGTAGCATTGCACCAATTCAGATGGGTGAATACCCTAAGTGAATAAATTCACAAAAAAACAGCCAAAAAAAAAAAAAAAAACTCATGTTATGTGTTGCGAACTAGAGGGGTGGTTTTTATGTATTTTGGGTGACAGAATCCAAAAAAAATCATGACTTGTGCGGTGGACCAGGGTAGTCATTTTTAATGTATTGTATTTTGGGTCGCTGAATCCGAATCTGAAGTCAGAACTCAAATGTTGGCTCGCGTTATTAAAATCAAAAAAACTGAAAATTTTTGTATATTTTCCTCAAAAGTTAAAAAAAAAGCACGTAATTTTTCCAATTTCTGGTCTTGTGCGGTGAACCAGGGTAATAAATTCTAATCTATTTTGGGCCTCTGAATCCAAATCTGTAGGCGGAATCTAAAAGTTGGTAACTAAACTTTTTGAAAAATTTTTTCTCCAAAATGAAAAAAAAAAAAAAAAAAGAAAAGAGTCTAAGACTTCAAAATTAAAAAAATGTATTCAGCAGTGATGTGTTTTGAAGATCTGGATCCAAATCCATGTCCAGAAATTCGATACTAATCTGATTGTTTTCATTTTGTAGAAAAATTTCCAAAAAGGTCGGTTATTTGTGGGGTCTAAGATGTCTGCTTTAATGCGTTAAAATCATTCGGATACTATGTGTATCGGGTATAAATATTAGACAAAATTAAGTAAGTACTTACATATATAGAAGAAATATTTATTTAATTGTTGAAACAGAAAAAATTGAATTTTATAATTTAATTTAATTTGTATAACATTTTAAAACCCGCAATGTGCTGGAATGTTACAAACTTGGCTCCTTGAAATGCAAAAATTTTATCCAGAAAAATAAAAAAAATAAATTTTGAAGCATAGTTTTATTGTTGTTGTTGTAAAAACCTTCATAATTTAATTCGATTAAAATATAAAATCTAGCTTCAAAAAAATATAAGTTATAATTAAATTTTCATCATTTTAATTAAATTTTAAGCGGCAGTAATCGTTACGCCCTTTTTTATGTTGCTGCTGCTTCCGCTATGGCTACTGCTCGATTTATACAAATCCAACGATAAATATCAAATACAAAAAAAAAAAAAACATTTTTTAAAGCCAAGAAATAATACCGACTCAAGTCTTTTTTAATGCTTTATTACCATTCGAATGATCGATTGAATGTTTACTTGTTGTTTGCTTACTTGGTCGGCCATTCGTTTTATAAAATGACCCACTTTCGAATCTGCAACCTGACCCAACTAAATTAAATCGGATAAAAAAAAAAAAAACTCGGTTAAATTTACATGACGGTGGCGACTAAGCGGCAATCGACACTTTGCAGCAAAACAGTTTAGTGTCAAAAAAAAAAAAAAACTACAACAAAACAGAAACAGAAACACAAGCATGAATTTGTTGCACTTTACCTAAACGAAAGACTTAAGAAACGAACTTGCGCTGCGTATTGACTTACAACTTAAAAGGAATGAAAAAAAAAGAGATATTTTTTATGTATCTCAGCTTACAGGTAATTTAAGCTAACAAACAAATCGTTGTATACTCTTATATGTATACTAGACGTTGCAGTAGCTGTGAAGGCGGCGTCGTCAGCGTCATCCGCTGCCATTCATTGACAAACTTCGCTTTACGCTTGTCTCTCTCTCTCTCTCTCTCTCGCTACTTCTCTATTTTAACGACTTTAGCTCAATTTAATTCGCCGCCAATCATTTCAAATTCAATTCACTTCAAACTCAATTGTTGCAATTTGTGTCTGATATACTTTACAGTGCTCTCCCTGCGCTGCACATTAAGCTGCTCCACCCCTTGCACCCACTTAATAACTCGTTAGTATTTCTTTCTGCCGTTTTGCATGCGAATTGAGTAATTGGCTGCAATGGACAGACACACAGACAGACAGACAGACTATGTACAGCGGATGGCATTCGTTTTGGTCAGTTTTTAAGCTGCTTAGCTTAGATTAACTGAATTTAATACAGACATAAAGGCTGTGCTAGAAAATGTACAAGTTCATATGGTAGACAATGGACAGACGGAAATGATTGTAGCAATTTGATTTTTGTTATTGCTCAAGAATGACGCTCCAAGAGAATTTTTTTTTCTGGCACATTCTTTATTAGCAGATTTTTTTTTATACCGCTTAAACTATTTAGACGGCTTTGATTCGTGGCAGTTTTGCTGCCTAAATTAAATTGTTTGCTCTGGTCAACGCCCGCCGCCGCCGCCAATGGAATACATTCGTTTTGGTTGCATTTTGTTTGTGTTAAGCAGCGCCAATTATATACTTTTTTGTTTCAATTTTTTTAAGACATACTTCATGCTCTAAATAATCGCATGATTCTAATAGTAAAAAATATTTCGAATACAAATTTTTATATTTTTTTTAACTGAAAGTCGCTCAACGACTTAAAGTCGCGACGACGCTTTATAAATTTTAAATTAGTTCAAGTATTTCACACAGATACACACACACACATAAATAAAAAAAAGCTTTGCGGCTAGTATGGAAAAAAAAAACCCTGATCATTTTCGTTGTTGTTTCCATGTGTCGAAGTGTTAAAAAAAATTATTGTATAATCGAAATAACTTAAAAATCGATTAACCGACGTAATTACAGTCATAATTTTTTGTCTTTCTGTCGTTTTTTCAAGTATTGCAAGATAAAATGAAGCTCATTTTCAGCAGCAGATAAGCGTTAATATATAAATTTAATAAAATAAATAAACAAAAAATATTTACTCTTAGTTGTATCTTTGCATTTCTTATTTAAATATAAATCAAAATATTTTATTGCATGGGACAACCTTGAACTTGAGCGACAGCTTTCACTTTTGATGCGCAAAGCTTTGAGATATTTGATTTAATTTACATTTTTATTAAGATGAATATATGGTTTTTTTTTTATTATTTTAAATATAACCGCGATTTTATATTGAATATAAAATAAATAAAATAAAAATGACATTTAATATGATTTAATTCTTAAACAAGTTCTATTAAAATATACGTTTAAAAAAAGTGTGATCTCACAATAAGACTTTTAAAATTAAAACATTTTTTAAGTTTATATGTGTACTGACTTTGGTCGTTCAAAGATTTTAAAACTCATTTCTGGCATCGAAATGTGCAAGATAACAGATTATGTGACCATGGTTTTTCAACTTTGACAGACGGTTCGTGTCACTACTTCCTAATCGGTTAGATTGATGGGTGGGAGCATAGCTTTTCGTACCATCAACCATAAAATAGTGCACTGATGGCTCGCACACCGAAACAGACACTGGTGCTGGCATATTCGGTCCCAACATCAGGATCTCTGTTGAAATGGGTGCCTGGGCCACGGTCTTTCAATCTGAGATTGGAGCCATTGAAGTCTGCGCCCGTCACCTTCTGGTTCACAATTTTCTGGGATAGCCAAGCAGTTATCAAGGCATTAACTTCATTGGACCTTTTCATCTAAGTTAGTTCTTCAGTGTTATGATACACTTCAACACCTCTCTCAAGGTCGTAAAGTTACTATCTGCTGAGTTTCTGGATACAGAGGTTTTGATGGCAATAAAATCGCAGACGAACTTGATAGATCTGGCTCCTCGCCCCTTTTTTTTTTTGTACTGGAGCCTGTGGAAACAGCTTTGCTTCAGCCATACTAATAATTGATAGGTTCTCCGTAGAATCTTTTTAACACTATTGGATACAACATCCGGGCCTACGACAAGCTAAGCAGTTGGCTCGCCCTCTGCCCTAAAAAAACATTGTACATATTAATTGTCGTCACCTTAGGTAACTAACTGGCTACCTTACCGGTCATAACAGATTAAGATATCCTCTTAACAAAATAGGCTTGTCCCAGAGTCAAAGTGTAGACTCTGATTGGAGGACGAGCTGCAAGCGTATGTCCGGCTTATATCATGTTCCCTCCATACTCTGTGCTAACCTTAGGAACGTGTGTTACCTTCTTGGATTTCCACTTTCGCCTTGACCACTTGCTTGCCTTGCGGCCCGGCACAACGTCAGGTTTTTATGGCTATGATTATGTGAAAAATTCACTCTCTTTCCCTCTAGCTGCCTAAAAACGTATATTGTCATCATTTGAATTGACGAATCCTTGAAATACATTTATCTCCAGTTTCACTGATTCATCGCCTTTTAGTAATTACTATTCCTTTTATTCGGTTGGTTCCTTGGATTGTTATCATCCAATCGAATTATCTTAATGGCACGACCATTAGTTGCTTTTGAGTGCCCGGATATGAGTTGAATTTAATGGTTTAATCTAGAAAATATTAAGGGGTTCGGTTTTTGTTTCAAAACCATTTTCTTTCAGAAGAACTAGTTTGGTTCATGGTTTAGAGCAAACGATCGAAAATGCTTTGGTTCGGTTCAAAACCCGGTTCGGTTCAAAACTGGTATGCAGCCCTGGTTTCCAGGTTTTAAGAGATTGGTAAAAAGTACTTACTTCCTAAGAGTACACAGAACTTTACTTCTAGTCTCCGAGATAATCAGATGTGTAACGCAGATGTACGGACGGATGGACTTACGTAGCTAGTTCGACTCAGCTTTTTGATGTTGATGGAGTCTGAGTCTCCTACTTCTGCCTATTACGTACGTATCTATAGACTTATTATAAAATTTTGACCTTCATGTATAGGGTATAAAAAATCTAAGCTTAATACAATAATTAAAAGTTGAAAAGTTATCGGGATAATTTTGAAAAAAAACCCGGAATGAGTGGGATCGAAAACAAAAAAAAAAAAAAATGAGGATGAACGGGATACGGTTAAAATATTTTGTCATACGGCCATCTACTCCAAATTACTGTTTGCTCGCTACATTAGATTAAATACTTAAAAACTAATTAAAATATTATCGACATTAATCGAAAAGTATATCATTTTTTTAACCATGCTATTTACAAATATACAAACTTGTTTTACTATGTAAATATGTTTGCATATCAATAAACAAGAAAAATAATTACAACTCTGACAAATGATCTTTTGTCGCTGCAAGCTGCGTTTCATATATATTTAATTTTCCATTGAAAAAATTACGCGCTAATCGTGCGCATAAAAAGAGGGACAGACGCACGCATAGAAAATTCGACATTTGAATGGACGGACGGACGGACAGATACAACCGGTGTAACATTGACGCCAACAAGAAAACGCAACAATAATGACATCAAAAATAAATAGGTGCGTAGTAGGAGAAAAAATAGTGAATGAATCAGGCAAGGGAGCTCAACTTAATTCCAGTTGCCGGCGCATTGGTACAATATTTTGTATGCGAGAACTATTCAAAAAATATTTGAATTTATTGCTGCTAAAAAAAGTGAAGCAAGTGTTTAAAAATAAATCCTTGTGAAAAAAATTGGGGGAAAACTCATTAAAGAAACACTCATCGCATGTTAATTCAGATTTGGAAAAATACTTTGTTTACTTCAAATTTCCAATCTGTGGTCAGATACTTTTTGAATGGACCTCGTATAATGCTTTGCGTGCATAAATTTGTTTGCGTATATGCGTGTCTGTGTCACAAGGTTAACTCCTTTCCTTTTCAACGAATGAACAAACAAGCGAGTGGCTGTAACAAGTTAAAATAACTTAAACAACAAAAAAAAAACAACAACAAAATGTGTAACAAATATGCAGACAACAACAACAACAATTATAGCGACAGCAGAAATACTTGTATTAAAACAAAAACGACAAACATTGTCAGCAAACATTTGGAATGACTTTTAAAATAAATTAAAATTAAATTAAAAACGTTTTTAATAAAATAAATAATACAATAAAATTAATTATGAAACGTAAAAAAAATAATAATTATAATAATAATTATAATAACAAAACCCTAATAAAAAAATATTATATCGTTCAACAACGCCGGACTCCAATCGGGTGTGTCATAGAAACCTATGGAGTAATTTTCGTCAAGTAATTTTAATTTAAACGTGAATTACTAAGATAACAGGCTGCCTTAAAAGCATTTGACTCATACAATAACACGCCTAACACTATCTCCCAGTGCCGTACATCTCTTAACGATATGGCTGAGCAATGGGATATTTGCCTCAAATGGGTTCTGGGTCAGCAAGATATATATGGTAATTGCGAAGCAGATAGATTGGCCAGAGCAGGTACAGATTCCGATATTCCCTCCAGAGAGGAGTTCGACAGGAACTCTTTTGGCCTCTCTGAAGCTTCGAGTGAAAGAGGAAATAATCAGACTAGCAGAGATTAGGTGGACTACAAATCCCGAAATCTCGAAACTTACGTGGCCGGAATATAACACCAAACGAGCAGCCTAACTCAGGCGCCACAATAGACAGATTCTATCCATGATGGTTGGAGCTCCCAAGGGACACGGCCTGGTTGACAGACCTACAAGGGGTAGCATCAAATGACTTCTGTAGGAGATGTAGAAACGAGGAGACAGTAGAACATTTTCTCTGCCACTGCCCAACTCTAGGGAGAATAAGGTTTACAGCACTTGGTAGGCCGTTTCTCGATAGTCTGGCATAGATTGCATCAGTCAAGATTAGTTCAGTAGTCGCCTTTATAAGAAAATCAAGCTGGTTCGAGTAGGTCGAAGTAAATGAGGGATAATATGGCATCACAATGGGCCTTTCTGGCCTAGGTGACAGCGCAAAGATTCGCGTAGGACATTTTTTTTAACCTAGCCTACTAAGATGAGTGGCTTAAAAAGTTAAAAATAAACAATTTATCAAATTTTAGTTTAATATCTTTAAACATTTACCCACAGCAATAATTTGTTGCTAATAAAAAATTTATTTTTAAAATTTTCGATGAATCACTGCATTTGGCATAAAC
This sequence comes from Leucophenga varia, assembly GCA_018903435.1. Lineage (NCBI taxonomy): Eukaryota > Metazoa > Arthropoda > Insecta > Diptera > Drosophilidae > Leucophenga > Leucophenga varia. The sequence goes on along the minus strand of JAEIFJ010003017.1, from coordinate 305,348 downwards.
CATGACGCATTATGAACGAAACAGATTGCACTGTTTTAAGCTGTATGAAAGTTGTTTATATTTAACTTTTGTAATTGATATTTATATAGGGGATATAGCTCAGGGGTAGAGCGTTCGGCTGCAGTCCGACAGGTCCCTGGTTCAAATCCGGGTGTCCCCTTTTTTAACAAGGAACTTTTACACTAATTTTTATTAAATAGAAACAAAATAAAACCATTAATTGAGTGTAAATAAAAACTAATTTGCGGTAATATTTGTGAATTTAAAAAAAAAATAAATTATCTTTTTTTTTTATTAAAATTTTATTTTTAGGACATATTTCGCATATGAACATTTTTATTTATTTTACTTTTTAATTATTTTGCTTCATATTTATTTGTTGTTTGTGGCTAATCATAACCACGACTGTGCTACTTTGGATTACAAGCGCTATTGTTGTTTATATTTATATAATTAAACATCTTATTTGAATTTAAACAAATCAAACTTCATTCAAATTGTGGTTGTTTTACATATTATTTGTATGTAGTGGGAGCTTATGAGGAATAATTATAAAAAAAAAGTAATTACGTATACGTAATAAAAATAAAAGTAAGTATTGTATAAATAAAATATAATAAAAAAACTAAATAACAGAAAAAACGGTAAAATTAGTCAAAACTTAAATCTGATACTCTACAGATAGACACATACATATGTTTACCTAGCTTCTACGATGATATATTTTGATGTTCTCCATATATATTTTTGTAAAGATTTATTAAACAAATTAGCTGCCTTACGAAGTATAAGGAATCGGAAACATTTTTAGATTCTTTAATATTCACATCATCTTGAGCAGATTTCTTGTTTATCAAATATAAAAATGTTGATTCTTGAGGCAACTCTTTCCCCTTTGGAAAAAATCCGAATTTGGGAAACTTTATTATAAATTCTATTTTTTAAGTTCGAAGCACGACAAAAAAAAAAAAAAAAAAAACAAAACTGCAACAACAAAAAACAAGTTTTTAAAAATAATATTGATCCTTTTTGTTTTACACGTTTAACTTTAAAATACTACAGTTCCGGAGTATTAATTCTCTTTTGATTTTGGTCCTATATCTCTGAGCTATTTCATGTATTATAAAATTGGGAAACTTTTGTATGGAGTTGGTCCGAAGGTTTGTAACGCCTTAAACAAGGCATCGGCATATTATTGATCAGTTGGATGAGTCTATTCGATTTGGCCATGCCCGTCTGTCTGTCCGTATGTTGCGATGCGTTTTAACTCAGAATGTTTTTAAGATATTGGTCTGAAATTTTAAACTTAAGCTTTTTTTTGTCCTAGGCAGTTTGTATGTTAGAATCAAAGTGCCACGCCAATATTTAGGCATAGCTCCCATACAAACCTATCGCCCATTTTCGAGTTTTTAAATGAAAACATTTATTATTTCTAAATGAATTCAATTAAAATTTGGTAAAAGCCAATCCAATGTCCACCTAAGTGAACACAACGATATGCTTAGGACCGGGCTAATATAACATAAAAGCCTCCATACAAGTTTGATCAAATCCATCGTGAAATTTTATCAAAGTTAAGATAGCATATTTTATAAGTACGATCCTAGGTTTAACCTATCATAACATATATCAAATTTTTTAGTTGCCACATAATTTTTCATATAAAAAATCATAATGGGACTATCCGGGTTAGGGCTGTGTGATTGTTGGAAATAATCGATTGTTGATGATTGTAAAAAAAAATTGATTAATAGTAACTATCACGAAATATTTTTTGATATTAGTTTTGATATTATTATATATGATGATCTTGGTTTCAATTAAAAAAGCTAATAAGAGGAGACCTTTTTCTTCAAAAAGCTTTCTTATCACGCTTACTAGTTAATGCCGATATTATTGTCCTATATCAATTACTTGATTATTGATTGCTGATTAATCAATTATTCATTCTTGAACTAACCGATCAATTGATTGTACAAAATAATCGATTGCTCCTGTATTAATCAATCAATCAAATTAAACAGTCCTAGTTCCTGCTAGCATGATGGAAGTGCCCCAAGCGATATTTAATAAATTTATATGATATTCCATAGCCCTTGACCTGAAAAATTTTTCTACGCACTACCTTTCCCATATTCAAGACAAAATGGCGGGCAACGTGATTTTCGATTATTTTATTTTTGCTCACGGGAGCTAATAAAAATAATTTTAACAAAATTTATATCTTTTCCTACGACTAATGACAATTTTTGGAAATAATTATTTGTTGATTATTTCATTATGTCATATAAAAAATATCGCTGGGGCAGTTCCCCCATGTTTACCCGGCCAAGCACTTTGGGAAAACTTGGGGCTAGAAAATAATTTTGTACAAAATATTTCTAAAGGGCTCTGGTGAATATATGTTTATATTCCAAGTGTATTTATTTTTTATAATTTCCGAGATAATTAATTTCGATAGAGGGCAAGAGGGAATGTTCGTCCTTTTTTCCTTCGCGTATAAAGTATTCAAAAAAAAAGTCATGATTAGAAACTTTTATATATTTTAAATTTTGGTTTGGAATAAAATATCTTTCTTTAAAACAAATTTACCGATGTTTTATTAGCTCTTTAGAAATTTTTGGAATTTTGATGTTTTGACAAATCATTGTATTCCACATATTATACAATTTTTTTGTCTTTCTTTCGCTATGAAGTCTTTCGTTACGATTGAACTATAAAGAGCAACCAAAAAAAAAAATTATATTATACAAATGAAAAAAAATGTTTAATAACAAAAAAATAGTCAATCTATCATGCGCCTTGCATAGAAATAACTCATTTGCCAAACAAATATAACAAATGTGTAAGTACAAAATAATATAAGCCAGACAAGACAAATCAACGATAAAACTTTGACAAATAAACTCAAATAAATGAGGCAAAAACAATTGATATTAACGATATTTGATTGGCATAAATTGCGATTTGTGTGCAATTTAATTAAACTACTTTATGGCTAAAAGCTTAAAGAGTGAAGTAGGTAGATACATATAGTATCTAGATACATATACATTCATGTAGTATATGAAACTTTATATCGATTTACTTGACTGTCTAAATTAGTTTGACATTTAAACTGCGCGAATATAGCATCAAATAAAAAAAAAAAAAAAAGTAATAATAAAAAAAATATAAAATAAAAATTTATTTATTTAAGCAACAAAAATTATATTATTCATATGAATAAATTTTGTATCATTTTTCAATTTGCAGTTTTTTATCTTTTTTTTGCAATTTGTGATATGCGATGTGTGTGCGCAGCGCATCATAAATTCTTTTTATATCCGCACGATAGCTTCAAATGTGAAAAGATCAGCATCATCATCAACACATTTGGCAGGCAGTCAACTAAAAAAAATTTTTAATCAAATCGAGCAAATCAAGTTCAATCTGACGCCTTCTGACATTCAACCCACTCTGTAGCAAAATTAAACAAAAAAAAACCTTTACAAATCTTTTAAAATATTAAAAGAAAAAAAAATCGAAAAATCAAATCAAAAATCCAGTCTGTCTACGCGTAGCGGCATCACGCTGCTTCTTGGCCAAATCAAAATCAACTCACATTTTTTTTTTTGATGCAAAGTTCTGCTTATGTAAATTTTTTTTTTATTGGTTATTGTCTTTTATTTTTTATATATTTTATTTTTTGCTGACGTTTGCTCGAATTTTTTAATTATGCTAATTAGCGGTTTAAACTGGTCTATCAAATACCTGTATTAGCCGCAGCCAAATGATGATTAAAGCCTTCTTTCGTTTTTGTCGCGATATCGCGCCATTGTTTTCTTCAGTTTTGATACTCTTGAATCATTTTTAAATAATTTTATTGGATAATTTGCTGATTTTTTTTTCACTTTAAAGTTCATTAAACATTTTTGTGGTTAAAAAAATTCTTAAGAATTAAGCATTGCCAAATAATTATCCCCACACATAGCTAGTTTTTTTGGGTGGCAGTGGTTTATCAAACAAAATAAATTTTATCTTTTATTTTTCGTTATCATAAATTTTAATTAATAGATTTGCTGTTTGAATAGCTTCTTTAAACATGGTTTTGTTTCGAATTTTATAGCTTTTGTTTGTTTATTATATTATTTTTTTTTTTTATTCTAAAAATAAAATTATGAAAAAAAAGAGCGCTTGCCGCACAAAGTGTATAATTAAAATCTTTTCAACAAATTTTTAATAATATTGCAAGAATTGTATCAATATTTAAGTATTGAATTTAAAATGACTTTGCAAAAGATAAAGAAATATTTGTATATTAAAGGAACGAGTTGAATTGTTGAGACTGAATTAAATTTATGGATTATCGAGCTGCGTTAATGTTTTTACTTAAAAAGGGAAAAAAAAAAATTTACTGTTTTTTTCGACTTATGCCCCATTTCCATTAGGCCGCGTTCCGCGTTAGCGTTAAAAACTCGACAAACTCGCGTTAAATCGTATACAAAAAAGATAGGCAGTTAGGTAGGTATACGCCTAAGCTGCATATATCCAAAAGACGGCTTACCTTTTCATGCTCGTATTGGACAGCAGATACTAAAGCAACAACACAAACATCCATTCATTTGAATAAAAAAACTATAATTCAAAAAAAATTTTTTTTTGCGCTGTACAATTTGTTTACTACGTAACGAACAAAATCAGCTGTTTGAACTCGAACGTTAACGCTAAAACGCAATGGAAACACTGTTCCGCGTTTTTCGATAAATTGTTAACGCGATAACAAAACGCGGCTCAGTGGAAACGGGGCATACAAAAATAAGAAAAAACGGTGTAATCGAGTTTGCTAGAGCTAGAATACAATCGATTACACTATCGATAGTATCAATGATTTTTAATTTTTTCTACTATTGAATCTTTTGCTGCCATCGATTGTTACTTTCGATATTTATCACTCTATTACACTTGTTTACAAATTTTGGCTTTGTCGAAGGTTCTGTGTTTTCAGGATCTATTCCCATGTATTTTGGGACATAGGTTCAAAAAAATGGCCACGAAAAAAATTCCTTAAGAGCGTTCTTGAGATTTTCTAAAAAAAAAAAAAATGTTTTTTGGGACTTTTATCCGTTAAAACTAAGGGTTATTTCATTACAAAAACATAAAGCCTAAGATTGTCCAAATCGGACTAAAAGTGGATTAATAAATAAAATTTTTTTTTGTTGAAAAAAAAACTAGTTTTTGTTATCATCGCATTTTTACGAAAATATTTTTTGATTCTAACTAAAACTTTTTTTTTTTGTTTTTAATTTTTTATAAGAGCACACCCTATATAAACCAATACAAATATTTGTGTATAGCAGGAACGTTATCTTTGGGATATTTAAAGAAAATTTTTCTGAAAAACCAGAGATCAAAAGTCATATCTGACCTTTCCCATTTTCACTTGAAAATTAGCTGCTTCTATTTCTTAAAAATATTCTATTTTCTGATTACATCTAAATGCAGCAAGTTTTCCATGGACCTTTTTCATGTATTTAAGTGCGAAGAATCGAAAAATGGGCACTAAAAAATTTTCGCTTTAACCGTTTTTGATAAATTCAATTTTTAGGAATTTTTTAAAATTATTTCTATAAATAGGGAATGAGTAGCTTTATTTCTTTACTCAATACAAGAATATGCTATAACTATAAATTGGTAACAAACTGGTAAATAAAGAAAAGATACAAAAAAATTTGAAAAAACACAGTGGATTTTTTTTTAGGGTATACAATCGTTTGCACTGGGCTGGTCACTTGCTTCGAATGGATGAAGAAGCACCAGCGAGAACGGTGTAAGACAAAAACGTGAACGAAATCAGAGGGGCATGACCGCCGCTGCGTTGGAAGGATCAGGTCCTGGAGGACATCTGGAGGATTGGAATCAAAAATTGAACCACACCAGCTGGGATAATACCCTAAGTGATGACCAGGCTAAAATAAGCTGTAATGGCCACACATATATTTACATTGCCTAGATCCCAAAAATAAATTTTAAATGTTCATTATTATATAAAAGGGTGTCACAACAAAATTTCTTTTGGTTGGTTTTAAATCTTATCGTAAATTCAATGAAAAAAATTTTATAATTCACAATTAGTTAAAAAATCATTTTAAAAAATTAATAAAATATACACAGTGTTTTATTACTTGTTTCGTTGAATTTCAAAAGATATTTGAAAGAGATTTTTTGGGACACTCCTGATACAGATTTAAGTTTTAAAAAAAATAGTATAATTCTTTTTACAAGGTTTTTTTTTAGTTCTATGCGCAAAATTATAAAATCGAAAAACACGATTATAAAGTCGTAAATATCACCGATATTAGAAAAAACTTTTCAGGTCAAAAGCTATTGAAGTTCATTTAAATATTATACATATTGCTGGGTACAGTTCCTCCATGCTTACACGGTAATTTGTCTTCTACTCTATTTTTTTCTTTTGGTATGAGCAAATACTCTAACATAACAAAAATGCCTTACATTTTAGAAATAGTTTTGTTTCAAAATCATAATTAAAATATTTCAAGTTGGCAGCACTGTTATCACTTCATTACGCTCTCTCAATCTTATTGTTTTTGCTCAATTTTTAGTTAAAGCCGAAACCTACCTCAACTGAAAGCAGACAATCTTTTTGCGCTCTTTTTGAGCCAAACTTACAAACCATTTTCAAGGCACTCTGCAATCTTGGAGTACAACTTTATACAACGTTCGGTTCGCTATTTCTCTCTTAGTATAAAAGCCAATTGACTTACGCTTTGCGAACCAGTTGAGCGTTGACTTCGCAATCGTTTTCATAAAAACCTTAAAAAAAATTTATAAAATTAAAGCCAAACGGTTAGGCAAAGAAATATAAAAGTAAGCAAATCAAATGAAAGACATAAAACAAAGAAAATTAAAAGAGGAAAAAACAAATACAAACACAAATAAAAAAAAAAATTAACAATTTCGATTTCATTGACTTTGTTTAAATTTGTCTTTGCAAATTGTCTTTGTTTTGACTTTTGTGTATGCAAGTGTCTGCTATTGCGTTTGTCTTTGCATTTTGACTTTGCGCAAGTTAAAGTTTATAGGAGACGTTTGTTGGCGTTAATTGTGAGACGTGCTTGGCAGCGAACGGTTGATTTTCGTGTATTTCGTACGTGTATCTTGTAGATACTTTTCAATCGATCGATCGATCGTTCGTTCGTTCGTTTCTTAGTGTTGTTGTTGTGTATTTTTTTGTGTAAATTATTGTGTGTTTTTATTTATCGGTGTATTGCGAAAATTATTAAAAAAAAAACAAAATTTTTGTATATATAAAAATTGTTTAAAGGCATTTTTAAAATATTTATGAAAAAAAAATAAAAATTTTTATATTTTAATAAAACAAAAATTGTGCAATAAAAAATTTTAAAAGCAAAACAAGTTTCTTAAACTATGTGCTAAAGTGTCTCAAAAAATATTAAAGTTTAAAAAGTGCTGCTATAATTAATTTTTAAATTATTTTGTCTTTTTTGTATCTTTTTTTATTAAATTTATTTTTTTTTTGCCAAATTATCTGCAGCAAACAGCTCAAAAATAATTGCGATTGTACTACGCCAACAATAAACAACATTATCAACAAATTTTTTTATCTTTGCTGCTGCTATATCTTAAGGTAATATAATAAATTATATCTGAAAAAAAAACACGCTTTCTGCTAGCAAATTTTTTTATTTGCTCGCTACTGCCAAAATTATAGCATTATTAATGTTTTTACAATAAATATAATTCGCCTGGTTACACAATATAAAGCGTGCAGCAGGCAAAGATGTATCCTGATAGCTACATACACACATTCATATCTATTGCTATCATTAAGAGTGTTACAAAAAAAGAGTGTAGCGTCGTCCATTCATACAATTATTCACTAAGTCAATCACTCGAATATTTGCTTAAACATTCATTCACTGAGCGGTATTTTTCAAAAAAAAAAAAATACTTCTTTGTTTTTTTTATATCTGTTACACCTAGTGTGAAACAGGTATATTAAGTTTGTCGGAAAGTTTGAAACGCATTAAAAGAGACGTCGTAGACCCCATTCTTGATCAGCTGCAAGAGATGACTCGATCTAGCTTTGTCCGTCTGTCTGTCTTAAGCTATTCTCTGTTCTAGGTAGTTTGTATGTTAAATTCAGAGTGCCACGCCCACTCTGAGGTATAGCTCCCATACAAATTTAACGCCCATTTTAAAATTTTTGTATAAAAAATGTATTTTTTATGCATGTATTCACTCCAAATTGGGTAAAAACTCTTCTTATGTCATCCAAAGTCAAAACCAATGTGCCACGCCCATTTTAAGGTACAGCCCCCATACAAACTTACCGCCTTATTAAGATATTTTGTATGAAAATAAATATTATTTAGGCATGTATTCACTCTAAATTGAGTAAAAAAAACTTATTTTCTCATCCAATATTAAAACCAATGTGCCACGCCCATTTTTATGTGTAGCCCTCATACAAACTAAACGCCCATTTTCGAATTTTTGTGTGAAAATACGTATCTTCGGTTTTGTTCCGTTTCCCATCTGTTATTCTTTATGCAATTCTAGCTCTTTTGATGGAATTTTTTACGTTTTTTGATTACAGCTTAACCAAAATATTTTGGAGCTCGTTTGAAAACATACAAAAAAAAACACTAAAAATTTCATTTATTTTCCTTTGAATGAAGCGAGACCACAATATGTTGGGGTTAGTATAAAAACATACAAAAAGCAAAAAATGTTTGTATGGGAAAAGTGGAAAATGGACTTCATGAATGAACCGAATGTGCCTAATGCATTTTTATCCATCTATAATTATACTTGTATTGTTCTCTTTCAAATGAAACCGCTTTGGGACTTATCGGTTGAATGGTTTCAACGTTCATAGCGGACATAGAAACATTTTTATTATTTTATATATATAGATTGTGTATAAATTTGAGTTTTATCAGACCAATGATTCCCACACATTCCTTCCTCGAAGTTCTATCTAAGCCATTGATGATCACACAAACTATTTAAAGATTCGTGTGACGGGTATTTAAGCTTCGGTTCCACCGAAGAAAACGTTTTGATAGTAACTTTATTTGAAGGCTGAGTTTGTTATTTAAAATCTTAATTTCAGTATAAATATTCCTGATAAATTGTTACACATTTGGTAATGTCCGTCTGTCCGTTTTTACATACTTTTATGTCCGTCCGTCGGTCTATTGGACATTTAGCAAAGCAAGTAAAAATTTAACTTTTTTAGAAGCCATAAATGTTAAGATTATGATTGTTTCAGTAAGCTAATTATGTGTTATCTATTATATTATTAGTGCGGACAGACGGACATTAGTAAAAATATTTGTCATTCAGTTACACCCGAATTTTCTTAAAAATTTTAATTAATTGGAATCTTTTTGACAGCTGCAAATGATTCGTATCCATATTTTTATTTTTTTTTTTTAACTTCACTCGTGTGAAAAGTATTAAAGCTTTGTAAATTTACTTTTTTTTTTTTAAATTTTTATATTTTTATTTAATTTAATTCATTTCAATTCGTTGCGATTTGAACCGATTCGTGTTTCTTTTGCTCCAAATTGTTTGATGATTATATAATAATAAGCTGCGTCACTTTGCGCGTGTTTTTTTTTTTTTTTTGTATATTTTATTTGCCATCTTTGAATCCGTATATTAATATTATTATTTTTAACCACAAACATTAATAAATGTTGCGGAAATGCAATGAAATCAATATTTATTACACTCATTTGCCATATTTGAATTGATTGCATTTATATTCGTTTTATAAAAAAAGATTTCATCATCAATAAAGAATGCAATTGGATAATTTCATAATCAATCCGAAGTGCACGTGCAGCTGTTATGTTTGTGCTGGTCAAGCTTTTAAATACTTTAGCCGGCTTCTGACTTTTTAGACTGTTGCATGCGGCAATTGTTTTAAACTTTGCCATTAAAACGAGCAACAGAATATTGCAGATACATGTATCTATCTATAAAAAAAAAGATGCTAAGTCTATAGCAGAATAAATTTACCACAAATAAAACAAGATAAATGTAAGCATTTCATGCATTCGCAAAGATCTTGGCTAACAAAGAGAAAAAAAAAAAGTGAAATATGCAAAGTAACAACTTTAAGTGAAGAAGTAGTCGACAGACAGACGGACAGACGAAGAAACGGACAGACAGTTAAAGTTATGCACAGTGAGCAAAGGGTGGAGTAGTGGGACAGTGTAGACACTTTGTGGTACACTAAGAAATGTTTATCTAGAACCTTAAGATTCATTTATAGCCACAAAAACTGCAAATCAGTGGTGGGCAATTTTACATTTTTTTTATATCACTCGTAGCAATGGTATAGAATGTATAATTATCTTTAATTTGGTTATGCAAAGCTTTCGTAGTTACTTTTGATTACAAATTATTGAGTAATCATTATTGTGCATTGTGATCACTTTCTCATGAACGCCCCGATTAATAACCATGACACCAAAATTTTACTTAACATGATTACTTACAATATATCATTAAAATACTGCATATATGTATTATTTAAAGTAATCAAATGTTTCCTTTGGTTGTTGTTTTCTGTGTATTTTAACAGCGAAGTTGCTCAACAAAATGTATAACATCGTTCATCAGGGTGTATCAAAACAGTAATAATAGATTTTTAATCAGTGATTGCTAATAACAGATTTTTTGATTTTTTGTGTAAAAAAAAAAATGGTTTACATGAAATGGATTTTTTTATGGCTAAATTTAGCTTGAAAGCCAGATGGTATATATGAACTTGTGACTCGGCAAGTTCCACACTCAGTTTAGGAGGACAGAAAGCTGACAACTTCTTAGACTAGGTTGATTAGTGACGTTCCAAAAGTAAAATTAATCAATAAACTAACCGTAGTCGGAGGTATTGACCCCTCAGAAGGGTTCCACTCTAAAAATAATTAAACATATTTGGCTTCTTCCATAGCTTGCGGGGTAAAGAGCAGGCGAAACCATAAGACTTACAGATCGCGATGACAGAAATAAAATTTCAGTGGTATTTAATGGATCATTATTTTGGGAGCATCTAATATACCAAAGCAACAGTGGGACAAGTCATCATGGCCCTACACCAGTCATAATCAGTGTTTGTATATGTTTTACATCTAAAATGAGTTTAGAGTTTTGTAATCTTTTGAGATTTGTACGTTCAATAGGGGTTCTAATAGTACTTGGTTCTAATATTCTCGAAATGTATATATAATTACGCTACAGACGATTGTTGGCCCTGGCAGCACGTAAAGGTTTCACACCAGCGGATGTAATCTAGTGCGACTCGATACAAATTTGGGATCCGATCTTGTGGATGTCTTTCTAGATCTGGTCCTTCTCAGGGCAACAGCGGACGTCTTCTCGTTTCCGAGCCCCTCCGGTTTGATTCACGTCTTGCTTATAAACTTTTCTTGCCGGAGCCTCTGTATCCATCCGACCCAGATGACCAGCCCACGACAGCATCCTATATTGGATGTTCCTGACTATGTCGATGTCAGAATATAGCTGGTACAGCTCATCGTTTGTGCTATCGAATGTCATCTTTAATTGGACCAAAGATTCTCCGAAGTATCTTCCTCTCCAAAACAAGCCCAATGTCGACTTATCCGATTCTGTCATGACCCGTGCTTTTGAGCCATACATCAGGACTGGCAGTCATCAGCGTCTTGTAGAGTTTAATTTTTGTTCCTTTGGACAGAACTCTACTTCGCATTTGCTTACCGAGACCAAAATAGCTACGGTTAGCAAGAGTAATACTTCGTTTAATTTCCTGACTGGTGTTGTTGTCGAAGTTTTCTACACCCTCAAAGTTAAAGTTCCCTGTCCCAAAAGACCGTCTACTCCGTCTTGCTCGCGTTCACCGTTATTCCCATTGGTCGGGACTTTTTTTCTATGTTTGAGAAAGCTTCCGACCATTTCTGCCGATTATGTCGGCATACGCGAGCAGCATAGTTCCTTTGTACAAAATATTCTTAAAATAAATTGAATCATTTTGTTGCGAATTTATAAGAGATTCTTCATATCTATTTTTTTTTTCAGTGTAATCACAGACACTGATGCTAGACAATATTAATGCGAAAGACTAAAGAATGAATAGTCAATGTTGATGCTATTGAATATTTGCACCTTTTTTGTTTTTTTTTTTTTGAGATGTTGCAGCAGTTTGTCGCGGCAGCAGATTGCGCAGAATGCATGCCAGTGAGCACAACAATATGAAGTAGTGACGACGGCAACAACAAAAACAACAGCAACAAAAACAATTCAGCAATGTGCAATGACTTCAAGAAACGACAGCAATGAAAAACACTTTACAAACGAATAAAAACGCAACGTGAAATAGCAACAAAAAAAAAAAAAAAAAAGAGCTAAAAAAAACAAGATTTATTTGAATTAATAAAAAAAAAAAAATTTATATAAAAAAAAAAAAACTTGTTGCTGCCAGTGGTAGACAGCAACAGCAACAACGACAGCAGCAACACGCGCAAAGTCAAATGCAGCAACAACAACAACAATAACTAAAAAATAGCATTAACAAGTGTCACTGTAGCGCTCTTGGCTCTGTAAGTTGTTTTTGTTGTTGTTGTTGTCATTGTTGCACCAAAGTATCTCCGGCTTTAGATGACAACAAAACCAAATCAGCGTCTGAGTAAAGTGTCTATGTCTGCTTTGTTTTGTTGTTGTTGCTTTGCTCTCTTGAGGCGATGCCGTACATTGTGCGCATTCTTGGAAAATCTTTGATTTTTATATACAATAAAATTATATTATATATAAGTGTAACCGAGAAGTTAGTGCAATTGCACTTGTAGCTATTTTTATACATATTTTGTTGTTATTGTTGTCACTATTGCAGTTCAATTACACATCGTTTTCAAACACATGAAAATGTAGCTAACGCTTTAAGCAAAGAAAATTTAATAAGAAATAATGTTTAATTTACTTGAATCGAAGCTTAGATACACTTCAAAGAAGTGATCTTGTATTATTATTCTGAAATGGAGCTCTGCATTGTGTCAGATACTTTCGCTTGAGATACATTTGCATCTTAGATTGACAATCAGATACATTTGCGCTGTTACAAATACAATCACACAATAAATATACCACTTATACTTGCAATGTACAAGTGTAGCGTATATAAAAACGTTTGCTGTAATTTATGTATTGTTTAACTTGTTTAATGCAACTATAAGTTTATAACAAAAAACAAGAAAACAGCATGCAAGCAAAATTGTATTTAAAAATAAAATTTATTGCTGCCACATTACAAAGCAATTTGTTGTTTCTATGACATCGATGCTATTCTTGCAAATTTTTTTCCTCTAGTGCTGATTTAATTTTTTAAAACGTGTTCTATGCGAAAATATGTATCTTTTTCAAATCAGTGTATTACTTTTTTATATTGAAATAACGTATATAACTAAATTATATATTTACAAAATGAGACAGCTAATTGAAATGTTGACTAATAACTTCTACAATTAGAATATGATTTTTTTTTTTTGCAATAATTATTTTGAAACAGTTAGATACTTTTGTACTTTGTCATTAAGAACTTTGTCCTTATTGACTTTTTTTTATACCTATGCATTGTAATGAAGGAAATGAAAGTACTTTTTTCGAACTTATGATAGATAAGAAAACTGGAAACTATTTTACTTTTGTTACAAGCTTTAAATACAAATAATTGACACCTCTATGCACATTTAAAAATGTATCTATTTATCTTTTTAATAAACTACCGCTCAAATTTGAATTAAAGAATATAACTTAATAGTAGCGGAATTGATATAAATTCTGACGTGATTAGATGAATACGAATTCAGGTCATATCAAAATTTTACGTAACTGATTTAAATAGCAAAAATGTTTTCATTGGAAAATTTACAAATTTGGGATTGATTGGAAACGAAACCTATTTTTTAATTTTACCTCATAAATTGGGTTTCTCATACGTCAGACAGAAGTACAGACAGCCGGGCGGAATGGCAGATATACAAAGATGGAAGGATGGCTTGTATCGGAATATAATAACTTTTTATACCCTGTACCCAAAGGGTAAAAGGGTTTATTAAGTTTGTGCGAATTTATGTTACAGACAGAAAGAGGCAAGATAGACCCTATAAAAGTATATATATTCTTGATCAGCATTGGAAGGGTAGTCGAACTAGCTATGTATGTCTGTCCATCCGTCCGTCTGTCCGTCCTGTTGTTTGCCGTATGAGAGAGATTTGCAAAATTTTGGGTTTTTGCATAAAAACGTCGTTGTTTTTTATTCTAGGAAGTTCAAATTTAGTTTAAATTATGTCTATGATAATCCCAATAAAATATCCTAATATGGGTAGGACCAACAAAATTTTAGGTATAGCCCCCATACAAATATGCCCCAAAATTTTTGGGTTTTTCCATAAAAACGTCATTGTTTTTTATTCTAGGAAGTTCAAATTTAGTTTAAATTAAGTCCATGATAGCCCCAATGAAATATAGCAATATGGGTAGGACCACCAAAATTTTGGTATAGCCCCCATACAAAGATATACCCGATTTTTTAAGTTTTTCTATGAAAATCCAATTCAATGACTAATTTAAGGTACATAAAGATTGGGAACAGGGTATCTTGCAGTCGAGCATACTCGACTTCAGCGTTCTTCCCTGTTTTTACTCAAACTGAATTTTTTTTTTTGTCTGTTTCGATAGTTGATTTAAATTTGGAAAATTTTGGCAATCTAATAATGGCGAATATTTTTAAAAATTGTTACTAGGGGTTTTTGGGGTAGCTAATTTTAAATCTGACTCTGCAAATCTCCCTCTGCAACAGCCTAGGACAGTCACGGACCAGCAATGGGTCGACTCCGCATCAGCTGTGACCAGCCAGTGTCCCAAGATTGAGGCTTGCTACTTCGTGGGTCATTTGTAACTTACTACAGTTGACTAGTCATGGGTCAGTAGCTACATTCTGTAACTGCCCTGACTAGTCATTGACTAGTCCGTACGAGCTAGGCAAACTGTATAAATATTTTTAAAAAGGTCATTTGGCATTGAGTCTACTGTAACAGCCCCGAGTAGACAAGTCAGGAAAAAAGTCAGTCGGACCAACCGACCCGAGCTAGTACTGCAGGGAAACTTAGTTGGAATTTTTAAGAATTCTTGATCCGTCTGTAGTAAAGATATGTGTGCAGACCAAAAAATGAAGGGTGAAAGTAAAATAAAACATATATTACTATTTCGGTAAGTTTTAAAAATGTTTATCAAAATTTAAATAGATCAAACTATTCCAGAATGCTGAAAAAATAGATGCTCACATTAGCTAGACACAAATTTCATTTGATTAGCTGCATAAAAGATTCTTGTGAATTCGCTAATTTAATAAACGCACAAAATATTCAACAGCAAATTAAGATATTTATATCGAAAAAAACCAAATTAGGTGAAAACCAAATATATAAAAACTTTATGCTTCTAATTGACGTAAGCATTTTTTTAATAACCATAAAATTAAATAATTTAGTCAATAAGTTTTGCATAAAAAATAAATTATTTATGTATTTTAATTTTAAAATTTATTTCTTTTGGTTAATTTATATTTTATGATGCACAATAAAGGCTAAAACAGACAGCAGCAATGGACACGCCTTTCCATATGAAAAATTTGGCAAAACTTCCGTTGTTTTTTTTTTTGCTTCTTTTGCTAGCAAAATAGTTTCTTCACTGAAATCATTCATTATTTTTGGAAAAAAAAAATACATTTTAAAATTAATTAAAATTCCAAAATTCGATAAAATCAAAAAAAAAAAAAAAAAAATATCCGCTTTGGTGTTGAATTTAATATTTTAAGTGCCAACAGCAATAAATTAAAGCATAAGTCAAGCGATAACAACAACAACAAAAACAATACATAATATTATAGAAGATTAACAGCAACCACAAGTAGTTCAAAAATCAGACACTCATGTGTCTGTGTCCACCCGTCCGATCACATGTCTTTGGCATAATCAGTTTCAGAGGCAGTCATAGTAGCATCATACATTCAACCATCCATCCATCTATCTATCTATCTATATGGAGTCATCTATACATCCATTCATCTTAATGCAGCGAACACATCAGTCATTAACATATCAACTTGTATTTTGAAATTCGTTACAAGGGCAACGAATATCGAAAGAAAAAAAATAAAAACTAAAACAAAAATAAAAATAAAACAAGGAAAAACGTTAACTTCGGTGGAACCGAAGCTGAAATACCCGTTACATGGGCGTGTCGTCTTGGTTTTGACCCTGGATGACCAAAAAATGTTTTTACCCAATTGGGAGCGAGTACATTCATAAATAATTACTATTTAAAAAAAAAAAAATCGAAAAAATCGATAAGTTTGTATGGGGGCTATACCTAAAAATGGGCGTGGCACTCTCATTTTCGAACTTAACCTAGTCGTTGCCGAGAAAAGCTTAAGTTTAAAATTTCAGCCCAATATCTTTATATCTTCATCGAAAAGATCGCATAGCAACAAACAGACGGACAGACGGACAGACAGACGGACATGGCTAGATCGATTCGTCTCATCGAGCTGATCAAGAATATATATACTTTATGGGGTCTCCTATGCCTCCTTCAATGCGTTACAAACTTTTTGACAAACTGAATATACCCGTTCACACTATGTGTAACGGGTATAATAATCGAAAAACTTAAATATTTTAAACCCCAAAAAATATGAACAAGAAGCTTAAATTGTTCAGTTATCTTTAACTATGCTCATTCGTCTATAAGTCTTTCTGTCTGTCCATCACAGTAAGACTTTGCTACTCAATTTGCTACGGTAACATCTCATTAAAGACGCTTGATTGATCATCCAGCTGAAATTATAGCGTAAAGGTGACGAAGTTGTATCTGCTCGATACAATTGCTTTTGCTATAATTATTACTATTTTTTTTTTTTCGTTTATAGGTTTACAGATTTATCGACTTATTTAATTGAATTTTGCAAAATAACAAAAAAAAAAAAAATAGTTTATTTTATTTATTTTTGTTTGCAAATTACGATTTTGAAGTGACTTTGAGTTTTAAAAATAAATAAATTTCAAGTGCAAATGTCGCCCTTTTGAAAGAAGCTTAATGGCGAACATGTGTAATGATTTTCTTATTTGATTTTAGGATTAATTTAATTTATGTAAACGTTTCAAATGACAAATCAAATAATTTTAAAGTGTTAATTGTTATCATGGAATGTTATTGTTTCGATAATTAAAATCTATAGAATTACGAATTGATTTAAATTTTGTTTAAGAATGCTTTTGAAGAAATTGGTTTTGCTTAGAATCACAAGCTCTATCACCTGAAAATTTGATAAAGTACTTACTTGAAGCGTAGAGCTTAAAAATAAAACTTCCGCATAGAGTTGATGAATGTCATTCTTCATTTATGCAATAAATGACATGCTTAAAGCCTTCAAACTGAGTTTATTGGCCTGATGAAGTTCAGAAAATGATCATAACTTTTTGATTACTTTAATTGAATGGAATGAAATAATTTAATATGGCATCGTGACGAAATAAAACTGTTGTATAGATCACAACCATGACATTAGATTTAACTGACAAACGAGGAAGCCGAGTCTAAGCAAAAAGAAGAACTAACCTAGAAGTACCCAATTCGGTTTAGATAATCCCAAAAATATTTAACAATCCAGCTCAGAACAGATCAGGCAATTGCTATACGAAACTTCCATTGAAATGTTATTTGTATGATCAATCATTTTATTATTTATCTTTAAAATAACAAATTCGAAATGCCTGGAGAGAAACTTATTCTAATCTTTTGATTACAATTTTTATGTAAAACGCAACTTCATATCACAACTAGAATAGTTTAAACTTTTCAATTGTCCCATTTGAATACATGGAGAAAAATCGTTTTTATCCAAAAAATATTCCATCCTCTGAAGAGACACTAATTTTCGATCGTAGAAAAATTTTAGCTATAAGTTCTCAATACATTTCTTTTTGAGCATGTGACTTTCTAGCTTTTTTATATTTTGAGCTACTTGAATTAATATTAGGTTAATAAAATAGGCGGACACTGCGCATATTCATGGTTTCGAGATACTCAAACCATAAATTAAAAAAAAAAAGCAACGAAAAACGGTAACTTCGGTGGAACCGATAGATGGCTTAGATAGAACTTCGAGATGGGATGGTAGGAGATCAGTGGTCTGATACAACTCAATGTAAGACACAATATTGGTATCGAATTTTAAATTAAAATACAGATATTGAAAAAATATTAGAAAATAATCGATAAGCTTACGTGAAGCCTATGCCTAAAAATGGGCGTGGCACCTTGGTTTTGATATGGGATAGTATTAAAATTGTTTTTACCCAATTTGGAATCAATACATTCCTAAATAATAACCACTTTTATTCAAAAATTTGAAAATGTGAGGTACGTTTGTATGGAGAATCTATCTAAAAATGGGCGTGGCACATTTGAAATTGGCCAACGATTAAAGTATATTATTCTTTATGCACGCAACGGATTTTCATGCCGTTTTTTTTTAATAGATAGAGTGATTGAAGAGGAAGGTTTATATTTTGACAAATTTTGACCCGGGCCTAATGGGGCCTTGAAACTGGAAAGGCAAATATTTGGAACAAAAAGACGTTAAAAAATGTATTAATTTTTGTGTTTTTTTAGAATTCAGGTGAGCAATAAGACGGGATTTTGAAAAATTTTGACCCGGGACCTAATGGGAGCCTTGAAACCGGAAAAGCCATATCTTTGGAGTGAATAGACGTAGATAATTGAAACAGGGCTCATTTGAAAGGTGTTTGAAAAACATTTTTGGCGTACAAGGTATTCAAGGGATTTCCGGAATTTAGACCTGGGAGCCATATGTGGACCCAATATAGATTTTTTGACCAAATTTTTTTTTTTTTTTATTACAGGTGAGCACTTAGACGGGATTTTAGAATATTTTGACCCGGGGCCTAATGGGAGTCTTGAAAAAAGTCATACGTTTGGATTGAATAGACGTAGAGACTTGAAGCTGGGCGCATTTGAATGATGGTTAGTCGTGTTTAGGGGATTTCCGAAATTTTAACCCAAATTCTTCGAACAATTTATGTTTAGCCACCAAATAGAAGCAAAAAAAAAAAAAAAAACGAGCAAAGCCACGGGTACCTACTAGTATACATATATAGCCAAAATATAAGACATCACGGGAGGCCCAAAATATGTTTTTTTATGTATTTATATTATTAATTATTCGATCATTCAAACATTAAAAAAATTTTTTTTTCATTCCCAAGGAGACTACTTTTCATCCCACCAAGATTCAGTTTCGTACTTTTAAATCTTATCTCTAAAATTTAAGAGTTTCCAAAACGTAAACATTGCTTTCTGCAGTTTTAGTTAATTTTTTGTCTTATTGTCTTCCATCTTTAATTGTTTTCATTTCGCTCTTCTATATATTATATAATTCTATTCAGAACACGTTTAATTGATCAACTTAAACTCATTTTTAAGTCGAGTCTATTAACTTTGTTTTTTTTTTTAAATTTTTAAAGTTGTTTTTGTATTTTGAATTGCAAGCCACTCAAATAAACGTAGCAAGCCGGTTTATATGCGTAACTTTTTATATATTTTTGATAATATTTTTGGACTTATGTGTTTTTTTCTGTAAGGCTGCACCAAAGTTTTTTTAAGCTTTATAGTTGTGTGCATCTTTTCATCAAGCTTGCTCGTATAAATTTCAGAAGATTTAGTAAATTATATAAAGAGCGTGATCATATAACTATGAAAACTTTTCATAAGAACTACTTTCAAAACGCTCTTAAATAAATTTTAGTTCTTATGTAAGTGTGTAAAAACTTTGGTTTTATTAAAACAATCATTAAGTATCTTGTTTTTATTTATTTTATATATATATTTTTTTATATATTTCGCTTTATTTGGTCTGTGATTTCAAGGCCAATAATCGTTTCCAAGCTTTTGCTCGTTCGAAAGCGCTAACAAGTTTCTTCGCCACCTCTTTTTGCCAGCATTTTAGTTTGTTTCCATTTGTTTTTTTTCTTCTTTTTGGAGCGCAATTAACTTATTTATTAAGTTTCGATTTGATATTAAATAAAAAAATAAAATATAAAAAATTTTGTAGTGTCAAATGCCGCTCGTCGATTGTATCTAATTTTCATTAATAAATTAAACGACGCAGGAAAATGCGTTCGAATGAGTTGGTTTTGCTTGTTGTTTTCTGGTTTTCCTGCATTTTTTATTTATATATTTTGAGTTTTTTTTTTTGTAAATTGGCCTAATCAATTTTATATCAACGCCAATGATGATTAAGTCATGTTTACGCTTATGTAAGATTTGGCTAATAAAACCGCACAGAAAAAAAATTATTATTTCTGCTGCGCTACAACAACAAAGTTGACTTTGCCATCAAAAAGTTGCTTACTGCATTTCAGCACCTTTCCAGAGTGTTTACTTTTTTTTTTCGTATTTGTTTTTTCTTTTGACATTGAATATTTTTGCTACTGGAAGACGACAATCCCAATGGCAGATTCAATTGTGGCTCCACCACAACACAAAATAGCTAAAATAGCGCTGGATTGCCGCAGCAGTTCCGTTGCCAATTAGTGACAGCTTCCGCTGCTGCAAAAAAATTTCTTTTACCAATTTTTTCCATTTTCTCTTTTTGTTGTTGTTGTTGGTATTTTTAGTTTTTGACGGCTTAAATTAACTTGTCTTTTGAGTTTTTTTTTTTTTGTGAAAAATATATGCAAAGCAAACAAATTAATTTATTTGCTCAATTTTTTAACCGTTACACATAGTGTAAATGGGTATATTCAGTTTGTCGGAAAGTGTGTAACGCATTAAAGGAGGCATCGTAGATCCCATAAAGTGTATATTTTCTTGATCAGCGTGATGAGACGAGTTGATTAAGTCATGTCCGTCCGTTTGTCTGTCAGTCTGTCTGTCTGTTGCGAAGTGATTCATTCGCTCAGTTTTAAAGATATTGAGCTGAAACTTGAAACTTAAGCTTTGCTCAGTTCTAGGTAGTTTGTATATTAAATTCAGATGGCCACGCCCACTCTGAGGTATAGCCCCTGTACAAATTTACCGCCCATTTTCGAATAATTGTATGAAAATAGGTATTTTTATGCTTGTATTCACTCCAAATTGGTTAAAAACTCTTCTTATGTCATCCAAAGTCAAAAGCAATGGGCCACGCCCATTTTTATGTATAGCCTCCATACAAACTTACCGCCCATTTTCGATTTTTTGTATGAAAATATGTATTATTTTTTATTGTATTCCATTCAAATTAGGTAAAAACTCTTCTTTTGCCATCCAATGTCGAAATGAAGGTGTTAAGTCCATTTTTAGGTATAGCCCCCACACAAACTTACCACCCACTTTCAAATTTTTGTATGAAAATATGTATTATTTTTATTGTATTCACTTCAAATTGGGTAAAAACTCTTCTTTTGCCATTTAATGTCGAAATCAAGGGTTTAAGTCCATTTTTAAGCATAGCCCCCACACAAATTTACCGCCTATTTTCGCGTTTTTGTATGAAAACATTTATTTTTTTCTGAATGAGTCCAATTAAAATTTGGTAAAATCAAATCCAATGTCCCCCTAAGAGAACACCTTCAAAATGGTAAGGATCAAGCTAATATAACATAAAGCCTCCATACAAATTTGACCAGATTCCATCAGTGAAATTTAATCTAAGCACCTGGTCAACATATAAACTATTAAAAGTGTTGTGTAACAGGTATTTTAGATTCGGTTCCATCAAAGTTAACGTTTTTTCTTGTTTTATGTTTTATATTATTCACTAAAATAGTTTATATCGTAATTAATTATTTATCTTTTAATAAATAATTATTATTCATTTGAGAGGTAGGTACGTATCTATTACTATCTTATATCGCCTTTCGCTTGAGTCATTTTGCCAAATTGATTAAATGGGCTACGAAAAATAAAAGTTCAAACCAAACCAAAAGAAATAAAAACTCTTTTATTATGCAAAATGAAATGTTAATTTGTATAATTTATGCCAACTACAATAATAGATAACATCTTCGCTATTTCTTATGTATCTGAAATGTATCTGTTACTTCCGTATTTAAACAAAAATAGTGCACAAACGCTTCACTGCAATTAAATATTCCATATACGTAAATTAGTTGATTAAATTTTCAACAGCATTTAAATTATTTTTAAAAACTTAATAAACTTAAACGCGTTATGTGTTATGCGTCGAAATTAACAAATTAGTGCAAGATTTCGTAAAAGCAAATCAAATTATCGGAAACTAAAAGAAATACATAGCAATGCATAGCAAGCGAAAATGTGTACTTAACCAAAAACAAAGCCTTAATACTCTGCCAAATTTTGTATTACGTATTAATTTAGAATTAAATGGCTGTGTTGGGCTGTGTTGGCTGCTGTTATCTCTCTCTCTCTCTCTCTCTCTCTCTCTTTCCCCCTCGCTATCTTCTTCGCTTCATTATAACTATTTATTTTCTAATATGCCTCGGTAAAAAGTTAGAGAATGCAACATTATTTCCCTTCTAGAGTTTGAAAATGCTTTAGCCTCGAAAGCAACAAGAAATAAAAATGGTGTCACTCGCAAAGAAGTGCAGCTAAAACACTATCCTAGAATTCTATTGAAGCTTTTAGGCTCCTTTATCTGTCTACATTTTAACTAACATTTTACCAATTAGCGTTTAAAAAAAGAATCGAGGAAAAATGAAGAACAGAGAAGAGCGCAGGATTAAATATTTGCTCCCGATTCCGTCCATACTGTTGTACAATTGTTTTGTTCCAGTCCCGCCCATCCCTAGTTTTTTCAAGCAGTCCCATGGTTCTCAATTTTTTTTAAACGTTTACAAATTTATTACGTGCTGATTTTTTATACCCCATACTCGAAAGATAAAATATGCTATTGGGTCTCTACAAATTTAAAAAGACAGATGGAGGCAGGACAGACTCCATAAAATATATTCGACAGCACGATGGCTGTGTACTCTCCCCGTCCAAACTTTGCTTCTAAAATTTTGGGTTTCTCGGCAACTAGTAACGACATTCGTAACTTGTCTATCCTAAGCGAAGTCCCTTAATGGTTAGTATCTAACCCTATTAGGTGTCCTAAAAACTTAGTTTGAATAGTTCCAACAAAATATCCCAATATGGGTAGGACCAAAAATATTTTAGGTATAGCCCCCATACATATGTATATACCCCATTTTTAAAGTTTTTGTATGAAAATCCAATACAGTGAGGTATGGTAGTAAGATAGGACTTAACTTAAGGTACATAAAGATTCGGGTACAGGGTATCTGTCTAAGGGTGTGGTTCTAAGATTGTTCTTAACCTTAGTTTATGTTCATGCCTATATTGCAGTCTAAGAAACTATCTCGACTTCAGGATTAGGACCAAAAAATGTCACGTTTAGCCTCCATACAAATTTGCCTAAGTTTTCCAAGGGTTTTTTATAATTGTCTCGCCGGTCTCTTATGTTTCGGTGTCCCCGAGGCCATCATAAATGTGTTTTCTTAATGTAATGCCAATAGTGTTTCCATCAATAAATGTGTTAAAAAAATTGCTTGTTTAAACTCGAATATGGGAATTAGGTTTGTACAGGGTGTAAGCCTAAATGTACATACTGAGCTTCAAGCGGTCATAGAACTGTGGCTCAGTGTGTGTAAAGATTGACTGTTTTTGACATTTTTGATTCATCTTTTGATCATTCATTGTGCTGATCAGGTATAAGGTCTACGATGCGGTCCTTAATGCGATTTAAACGCTCCGGCAAACTGATTATACCCATTAATGCTCTTGACCTGGAAATCATAAAGCCAGAAGACACAAACATAAAATTGAATAATAACAAAAATATTCTCGAAATAAGAAAGAATGCTAGAGTCGAGTCTCTCCTTCAAATTTCCCTTTAAAATCTTTTTCAGATTCGTTACATTAAACGATTTCCGTTTGTAAAAGATTCAGGTCGACGACAATGAATTTATTTGTAAATATATTTCAAATAAAATACATTTTAACAAATTACACACAAATCAAAGATACCCAAAAACAGTTTGACAATGCGTAGCTTAAATTTTCACACAGTAATACCAAAAATTATAAAATAAAAATAAAAAATAAAACAAAAAAGAAATCTACACAATCACATTGAAAATTTAAAATGCGAATTAACAAATTTATTGCTCATCATACAAGACAAACGAGAATTGGTTATAGACACCGCCTGAAGTAGTAGAAGAAGAAGATGCAATAGCAACAACAACAAAAACAACAGCATTAATAAATGCTGAAGAAGATCATTATGATGACGACGATGAAGAGATGATGCCAATGTTTGTAGCTTCTCACGCTTGTCAGAAAATGTCAAAAGTTACTTTTTGATCATCAAAAAAAAAAAAAAAAAAAAAAAAAAAAAAATCGCAGACTAAGCTTAGTACTAAGACGTCGACTTTGCGGAAATTTTGCACATTAAAGTAGAAATATATACAATATGTATGTATGTGTGTATTTTGTATGAATACAACACATATTTCCCGCTTATAAATTGTGGTTACTTTTGTTGTTATTGGCATCGTTGCTGTCTTTGTGGTATTTCAACTGCAGTCTTAACCAACCAACTACATCAATTTAAAACAAACTGTCAATTTATAGTAATGCGGCGGTGCTGCCTTATCTGCTGCTGCTGCTTTTTTGTTAATTGTTCCAAGTGCTAAACACAACGAATCACTTGTAATGCTGTAGCAGAAGAAGAAGTTGAAGTTGCGGTTTGAAATAAGTGGCAACAGCAAAAAGGAGCAACACATGAAGTAGCAATTAAAATGCAAAAGGTGAAAGACAGATGGACACACACACACACACAGACAGACAGAAATGGATAAATTGATGGTTTTAAGTTGAATGAGTGGACACTCTCAACTTTTGTTTGGCGTTGTCTCATGACTTCAAGCGTTGTGTACTGTGGAATGCAATATAATTAATTTCTGTTAAAAAAAAAAGTATACTGTTAAATGTTGAATTACAAAAAAATTTAATAATGCTACTAACACAAATAAAAACTTAACTCTTAAATACTACAATATGTCAGCTTTGTTTTCAATTTACTTCCCGCTCTTTAATACCAAGTTTTTGTAAATTTTGGGTCACGCCCTTCGACCATCTATCCAATGGTCCATACTTCTTCCGTTCCTATTAACATGTACACTGAGTTTTATTCCTGTGGCTTAAAGACTTGCAACCTCTCCCCCCTTAAGGATCATATTCTTCCCGGCCCTTAAATCATGTACAACAAATTTAGTTTCTCGAGTTTAAATGTTTCTAAAAATACTATGTATAAATGTATTGATTCTATAAGGACCACGCCCACCGCCCATTTTTCAAAACAACATATATTCTATAATTTAATTTTGGTCAAAAAATTCATCCCTACAAAATTTCATTAAAATCGGTTGAGTAGTTTCGGAAATTAATTTTTTTTTTTTAAATGTTAAATATTTTCAGGAAAAAAATTTAAACTCGAGAATGGCTGGACCGATTTTCGATTTCAAAATTACCTAACCATCATCACTCCTCCTTGCACCTTCCTCTGCAATTTTATTATAGTCGGTCGAGCCGTTCTCGAGTTATGGAGTGACAATCAAAATGTACACTTCTTTTTATTTACATATATAGATTGATGAGAAAAGTATTATCTAGAAATAATTAATGGGGATTAGTTCCAGTAACTAGCCCTCAGATCTACCGTTTAGCCATAAATAACCATAGAAACATATAAAATAAAAATATGAACATTTGAATGGAGACCGAGTTAAGAAAGCGGCCTGAATTGTGCAATGTTGAGACAAAGGACATTGACATCTCTTAAAAAAAAAATTTAAAAATAAAAAAACTTTATTGGTCTTGTTGCGCACACATAGTTTTTTAAATATTCAACACTCCACTGTACAGTTTTCCACCAGATGTTCCACCATGATTTTTCAACCTTCTACATAGTTGTTTTTTTTAAAATAAGGGGTAAAAGGGTTTTTTAAGTTTTTATGTAACAGTCAGAAGGAGACATGATAGATTCTATAAAGATAATATATTCTTGATCAGCATTGGAAGGGGAGTCGAACTAGCTATGTTCATATGGCCTTCCATCCGTCTGTCATGTTGTCTGCCATATGAAAACGATTATCTTGGAGACTATAATAGATACAGCCACCATATTGGAAACTAAAACTCTCCAGAGCCGGTAAGTGATCACTTCTAAATCCCAAAATTTTGCGTTTTTGTATAAAAACTTCTTTATTTCTTAATCTACAAACTTCAAATTTAGTATAAATTACGCCTATGATGGATCCAATGAAATGTACAAATATGGGTAGGACCAAAAAAATTGTAGGTACAGCCGCCATACAAATTTACCCCATTTTTCAAGTTTTTGTATGAAAATCCAATACAATAATGTATGGTAATATAATAAGACTTAACTTAAGGTACATGAAGATTGGGTACAGGGTGTCTTACAGGGGTCTGGACTTCAGCGTTCTTTACTATTTTTTTTTTACCTGTCCGTCTGCCATGCTGTCTGCTGCATGAACACGATTATCTCGGAGTCTATAATACCCTTACCTACATCATTCATAGTACTTTCTAGTATTCCGCCTTTTCTCCATAATTTTTTTTACCCTGTCTGATTTTTACACAGTTTTATGGCTTTGATTTCCTGCCCCTATACCTCAAAATAGCACTGGTCTAGTCAGTGAGCTGGCTTTCCTTTAAAGAAATAGATTCTTCGCGTTTTCGAACTCCAAAAAAATAACTACTTCCAACAAAATTTCGTTTAAGCTTTTTTTGTTTATTAATTCGTCCCATAGTGCGGCGCCTGCTACATCACTTCTCCAATAAAAGCAACAACAACAACATCCAATGGTACTCAATCACTTGTCTGACCTTTTGTGTCGCCTTAAATCTCCGCTATGGCATATGTATCTGCATAAAAGTGCTTCAGAGTAGCGGCATAAAATAATTTGCATATCATCTTCTTCTTCTTGTTTCGCGCGCAAAATAATAAAAATTAGTTTTTTTTCTCCTTTTTTTTGGTGCTTATTGTAAAAAAAAAAATTTGTTTAATTTTTCTTTATTAATATTATTTTGCCAAAAAAAAACCTTTAGTGGAGGAGTTAAAGAAAATAATTTAAATTCATTTGTCTGCCCCTAAAAACAAAAAAAAAAATCGACTTTACTGTTTCATGTCTTTTCTTTTTGTTTTTTTTTTTCCACACGATTCCATGCGCACAGATGGAAATCGGATACAACAATTACGCATGCGGCAATAAATTTATTAAAATGTCAAGGAGCGCACAAATGCGGCAATGACGCCGATGACGATGATAATGATGGCAGCGGCGACCCGTTTGCCTGGGAAAGGTCTATCTTAAAAATGCGCTGGGTTATGAGCTGAGCATAAAAAGTATTATTTTATATATTTTACGTATACCTTGGATGGCATATTTAAATATTTAAAAAGTTTGTTATATCAAAAGCTAAGATATCGCTTAGTATAATCATGAAAAGTTTTATATTTTGAGTTTTTTTTGTTGGTAGAACTATTGTTAACCTACTCTTTTGTTTAAATAAACAAAAGAAGCGCCCGAAGGCTTCGCATATATGCATAAATTGTGCCCTTCTACTAAAAAAAAAAAAGATACTTAAAAACGCATTCCACAATTCCCAAACGCATTGACACTTTAATTAATCTCGGCACTCTCAAGGCTATAAAACGATTGCATTCTTTGCACAAAAAAAAAAAGACAATCAGATTTGTAACTTAAACAATTTAAGGTTAAACCATTTTCTTTCACTTTAAAACAATAATCAGATACAATATTACGTATACGCAGCG
Source organism: Leucophenga varia (assembly GCA_018903435.1). Lineage (NCBI taxonomy): Eukaryota > Metazoa > Arthropoda > Insecta > Diptera > Drosophilidae > Leucophenga > Leucophenga varia. The sequence continues at coordinate 277,360 of JAEIFJ010003017.1, read as the reverse complement.
TTTATCATATGCGTTGCACAGACTCACAGACTTGACTTGTTGACCTTATCGTCTTTCAGACATTCTTTAGATTCGCGCAATATTTCAATTAATTTTTTTTTAACATTCGCACCATTTGCGTCAGACTTTTGACCGTAAATAATTTTCAATAAATTTTATAAAGCTTTGTATCTCATAGCTACATGAATGTATCTATGTATCTAAATCTCAATGTATCTAATTTTGTATCTAATCTCAATGTATTTCTATCTACATAATGTTAGTATCTTAATCTCAATGTATCACATATGTATTCAATATATTCTTAGCGCGCTGCTGTCTGTCATTGACTTATTGTTTTTTAATGACATTTGAAGTGTTTTTTTTTATTTATATTTATTTTATTTAATTTAATTTTTGCAATCTTCACTATCGATTTCATTCGAGCTGAGACAGACAGACAAACGTACACACAAACGAACTGACTACCTGACTACCTGTGGTGTTTAAAAGGTTTTGCGTTAATTTGTCTGTTGCTATTGATAGTTTTTGACACCTGTATTATATTTTGCTTTGATTGATTGTCCAAATATTTAAATTGATTTTACTTTTATTTTTTATTATTATTTTTTATTTTTTTTGTACAAATTAGTCACCTACAAAAATTTAAAATATTTGAAAGTTATTAATTGTCTGCATTTTTAAATTAATTTCTTGCAAAAAGAAGAAACAAAAAAAAAAAAAGAAAATGTTTTTAAAATTACAAGGACTTCCTTTCAATTCAATACTAATCCCCAAAAAAACTCAATTAAATGCAATTGTTTTATTTTAAGTGGAATTTTAAGACTTAAAACTTTGCAATACCATAATCTTTCTTTAAGCTTGAACTCGTGATGGTACACATGAAAAAAAAAACAAATATTTACAAATTTCGAATAACGCCTTAAATGCTAAAATCAAGGTGATTGCAATTCGGGATTCAAGGCCGCGTATTTCGCGATAATTAGTCATAGGAAAGTTTTTTAAGGTGCCAAGCTTGAGTCCTCTGTGCGTCATAAGCCAGTGCAAAAATTAAAAAATCATTCACAAAATATTTTAACAAAATGTAATCATATTGTCTCATAAATGGTTCCAAACTTCTTTATGGAAAACCGATTTTTACTGGATTTGCAACGGGACTTTCTAAAAATAGCATTGAAAATCAAGAAAACGTGTTCACTTTCGCCCAGCTGCTGCGCTCAGGAAGCTTTTTTTCAAATCAAAATTGCCATTCAAAGTGTTCAGACGTCAGCTTAAGTGTTCCTGATTAAATTTTTTAGCATTAATTTTGAAGTTGAAGGTATTTACTTCATATACTGATATAAATAATTAACCAACTAATCAAATTGTTCTTGTGAAATAAACTAATTTGAATCAATTTCTTTTATGTGTTTTGTAAACGTCTTTTTTATGTTTAGTTGGATTTTTAGTTGTGATCCCACAAAATTCCACAACTGAGTTGTATGTCATTATAATTTTCAGGCTTTTGAGGTAATAAATGTGTTAAATTTAGCTGCAGAAATTTGCAGATGTGTGTATTAACTTAAATAAACTGACGACGTCTTACATTTATCAAGGTCAGCTTTGCCCTGCAAAACATCTGTTTGGCAGGGTAAAGCTGAAACAAGCCCGAACACTGTGCATCGGAGACCCCATAAAGTATATACGATATGTTACATTATTGATTAGCTCGATGAATTGAATCGATTTAGCCATATCCGCCTGTCTATCCGGGTTACCTAAAGTCCTAAAGGTCTGACCTTAAAATTTTAAACTTCAGCTTTTTTTTAGTCCTAGGCAGTTTGTGTGTCAGAAGCCAAAGTGCCACGCCCATTTTTAAATATAGCCCCCATACAGATCTTTCGCCCATTTTTGAGTTTTTGTATGAAAATAGTTCTTATTTATTAATATATTCACTCCAATCTGAATAAAATCACTTCTACTGCCATCCTATGAATATGCAATACCGATAGGACAAGGATCCTTAATACCCCAAACCCTCTTATTTTTTATTTTTTCAAGAAAATTATTGTCATGTCCCTCATTTTTAGCTTAAAATTTTACATATAGTAAATGCTTCTAATTTGAGCACCAACTTTAGTTGTCCCCACCAAAACCCTTTGCGGAATATAATCTACGTCACTGATGATCATACTAGAACTAAGTTAACATTTTTCCTTGTTTTTTAATTTTTTGGTTAAAAAAATCGATTTTTTTTCAAATATCGATAAATTTTGTTATATATTTTAAATAGTTTTCATCCATCTATCTGTCTCTTTGTATAAGCTTTATTTCATCAGCTGAAAGCTCTTAGCTTAAACCGCTAAAGATGGAAACTTTTACAAAAAAATCGAAAATATATTAAGAGACCGATAGACATATCATATTTGTATATCGATATTTCTCCCAGCGCTATCCAATGCACAAATAATGATTAAGTTTGTTTGGCGGTTTGTCTGTCCGGAAACGTAAATTTCATAATCAAATCATTTCAACTAGATGCTCTAACACGTCATTTGGCTTAAAACACGACATCTACTTATTTGTCAACTTAAAGAATATAAATCTTTATTTTTTTATTTTTACTACAAGAACTTCCGACAGCAAAAAATTGTTCAATAACAATGTTAACAGCGAAATAAACAATCAATCAAACCGGCTGGCTACACACACACCTTCAGGTGCAAAAGGTGTGTTTGTTGTGTACAATGCGTGTGCTGCGCATGCGCCAAATCTTATGTAGGCGAAAATCTTGTTTGTGTGCATAGCTTCCTAATGAATCAGTTAGAAAGATTTATAGAATATGACGTAAAGTAGAATTCCATGCAGCAAAAACCCACGATAAAAACTTATTAACAAAATATGCGATTTTGAAACAAAAAAAAAAAAAAATTTAATATTTAATTAATGAATGCACGTGATTGCATCAAGCGTATAGACAGACAGACTATTTGATTTGATGCGCTGCATCTTAACGCATCCGCAGCTGTTGAGTCATCTTCAAACTTCAAAGTTTTTGTTTTTTTTTTTTTTTTTTTGTTTTAAGTAGCTGCAATGCGCCAGTCGTGGGCATTAATTTAACAACTTGAATGTGTATGTGTCAACTTTTAAATCGTATTTTAATTTAAAATAATTATTATTATTATTTATTATTATATAAATTGCGTCTGTCAGTCTGTCCGCTAGTTGTTATAATTAAAAATTGCCAAGTAGGGTAATTTTGAATTATTGCTTCAAGTTTTTTTTTTCTGTTTGGTTCGTGTAAATAAATTATTAATTGCATTAATTAAAAAATATAGTTTTAAATATATTTTTCTCTCTACTTTTTTACAGTTACTGCAGAAAAAAGAAATATAACAACAAAAAGCGGCAATGCATTATTAACTACAACAACAACTCATCAGCAGCAGCAGCAAAAGCAACCACAACAACAACAACAACAACAATTTTGTGGCTACAAATATGGCCATCACTTCCTAATTGGAGGCAAACGTGCAAAAAAGCAACAGCCAAAGACGTTTTAAATTATACATAGATACATACACATACACACATATACACAGTTACAGATACAAAAGTATCTACAACAACATTTTGTCCGAAAGTGAAGTTAAGCGCTGCTTTTTTTTTCTTTTATTTTCCATTGATAATTTTAAGTAGCTGACAACGTTAGACAAGCAGTAGCCGATTTTGTAGCATTTAATTTTGCTTATTAAACACATAGATACATTACCAATACAACTAAATATTCATTTAACACAAACACACAGCAAAATGTTATGGACGACAAAAATGGTTTACAGTTATAGAATTTTATGGCTTTCCGGCGTTTTACTGGGTAAGTTTACAATAAAAAAAAATAAATAAATAAGTTTTGTGCTGAATTTTTAATTATTTTTTTTTTATATTGACTTTGTATGCGCTTTGGCCTCAATTACCAAAGACTTTATAGTAAATGCGTTGAACGACTTTGTGCCGATTTAGACGCGTGATGTACATAAATAAAATTTTTAAAAACTTTGTCGGCCCATAAAAAAAAAAGTCCATGGGCTATGTGCGCGCGCACACACGTGCTCAATATTTTATGCAGCATAAATTTAGCATTTAATGAGCTAACTTTTGTTTTGCTGCAAAAGATTTATGTAGCTTAACAAGTATTTTTTTTTTTTTGTTGTTATTGTTATATAATGAACTAATTTATGTTTAATTTTTAATTTACTTTTAAAATTTCTCAAGGCCCTTTGCTACTGGCAACGCTAACGCAACAGGAAGCCGCAAGTCCAGTATTTCAGAATCATAAAACAAAGGAATGGACGAATTTAGATAATATAACATTTTCATTCGATTGTACGCATCGATCAGTGGGCTTTTATGCGGACATGGAATATAATTGTCAAGTGAGTAAACAATTTTTATAAGTTTATTTTAAATAATAATAAGATGCTTTTTAAATCTCATAATATTCTCATAATCCGGTATTCTGTCGATGGCAAATTCTGGCACAAACACCAACGGCTCCCAATTGTTTATCTGAAGTGTTAAGACCACTTGGCTGAATAACAAGCACGTTGTTTTCGGTCTTTCGATTCTTGAGGAAATGGATGTTGTAAAGTAGATTGAGTCGTATGGTTCCCAATCTGGCAAAATTTCAAAGAAGATGGTTATTGCCGATTCTGGAGCTCTATAATTTTGCAAGCTCTATAATTCATTAACACTAACTTTAAAGAGACCACACTAAAGTACCAGAAAGTGTAAAGCTTATTAGATTTATAGTTTGACTAAAACTAGACCTACTAAAGATATTGCCTGGTTACGATATAATAACCGGAAAACTACTTAGAGAACTTCCTATGAATGTTGTTTATTATCTGTGGAACGTTATTAACGTTGTTATAAGACATAAATATTTTCTCAAGACTTGGAAAGTACCAGGAGTTATATACATACCAAAACCTGGTAAAAATGCCACTATAACATTTTTTTGGAGACTTTTATTTAAATAAAAAATCGTTCTTCCAAATTATTTTTACCACTTGCTAAGAAGTTACATATCTGATCAACACTTCTATTTTAAAGTTAAAGTCGCATTCTTTACAATAAGGCGAATAAAAACAAGCTTACTTCAATGAAGCGTTTTTAATCCTCTTCTGTATGTACTCTTTACAAATGACTTACCTCTACGGACAGAACCCTCTTCCATGATAGCAACATTCGCAGATGACACAATCTTTCTGCTATAGTCTCTAAAAAAAACTTCAAACAATAATTGGTACCATATCTATAAAATTGTTGGATAATTGAATGCTTGGACAGATGTCCAAAAATATAATATATTCAGACAGACACACAGACAGTACGACAGACAGAAGAATGTTATTTTATATACTAAATTCTACACACTTCTGTGTGCTGTTGTCTTCTATTTAATTTAATTTTTGCATACTTTTGGGTGTAAAATGTACGCCTAAAAGTATGCAATTGCAAAGTTAATTAATATTTACGAGGTTGGCTACAAAAGTAACTAAACTCCAGATGATTGTTGAAGTTTACTAAAATTTATTTATCTCAAGGAAATTTCGGAACTAGTTCTTTATGTGATTGAATGTCTTCATGACACAAAACAACTTTGAGGCTTAAATAAGTTGGGTGCACTGTATATATATATATATATATCGTATTCGAGTTTACTTGACTGATTCAAAATACACAGACTAGAGATGGGAGGCGGGAGGTAGTCCCATGGGTCCCGAAAAATATCTTAACTAACCACGAAATCCCTGCAAGTCCCGAAATTTTACTCGGGACCTGAATTTGCTCTGGATATTTTAAAAACTAAATTTTTAATACATAAGTATTTTAAATAAATGTGCGTGAGTATACAATAAAAATGTAAAACATATCAGCACTTCGTTAATTGCTAGATGAACTTCATTTATACTAGTTAGATACTATTTTAGAATCAATTACCGAGGTTGATGTTCTTGAGGAACTTAGTTTATTACCTGTCGCAAAATGCTGAAATTAGATGAAAATGTGACAGATAAGCCAATTGGCACGAAACCATTAAAAAATCAAATCGCCGGATCCAGAAAACAATATACCGACACAAATATTCTTTACAAAAAGTTACCAGACAAGTTCTTCAAGTGGCAACTTTATCGATCAACAGTAAGAGTGTTTTTTTTGATTTCGAGTAGGATATAAGATGAAGGGCGCACTCATCTGTAAATTGAAAAGTTCGAAAACATTTTGTTTCTGTATAGGAACAACAGTTAAAAACATTTCAGAACATATTAAACTAAGTCTTTTGTATTTACATACTCGATCAAATGCATCCTCGGGATAATTTTGAAATCTTCGGAATGGGGGGTTCGGGAAAAAATTTTTTTCGGGACGTGCGGGATCGAACCGCTCCTAAATTGGTTTTTATAAAGAATCGAATTGATTTTCAAAATCAGTTAGATTAAAGAAAGTTGTTTAATAGTTATCCCGATTTTGCTAAAAGTTCCTGATCTAGCAAACATGAAAGATTCTTGATGTTAAGGAAAACGTTTTATAACTTCTGAATTGAAGCTTTTTTCAATTTAAGAATTTAAAAAAAAAAAAATTTTAATAAAAAAATGTTATAAAATTACTAGTTGCTTCGTTAATCTCAAATATTGTATCTCAAAATTTTAATAATAATAATATTCCCTTGTTTTTTATTTTTTTTTATAGATATTTCACATGTGCGACGAGGAGGGCAATCGCATACCACATTTATGCGCAAATGAGACCTCCTTTAATCAGGAATATAGAATCTGTGATTGGGATTACAATTTTAATTGCACAGAATCACCGGTAAGCATTTTTTTTTTTAAATAATATTTTAATTTTATAATTAAGTATATCAATTTTTCTTTTAACAGAAATGGTTCTATCTAAACGAACTAACCTATGCCACAGATCCGCCAGATGAAGATGATGAAGACTATTGATGATGCCTATAAACTAAATCAAAACTAAATAATAAATTAATTAATTTAAATTATGAAAATTTCCATAAAAATTCCGTGAAAGAAAGAAGTAAAAAAAAAAAAAAAAAAATTAAATTAAAATGCGAATCTGCAGAAATATTATTTATAAACAATTTAAATCTTTTGTAAATTTCCACAATTTAATTTTGTAAAGTTTTTCTCTATTTTTATTGTAGTATTTTTTTTATGTTTGTTGTCGCTGTTATTTCTGTGTACTTTGTTTGTTTGTTATGTTGCTATATATTTTTTGCTTAGATTAATTAATGAAAGCGAGATACTTTATTAAACAAGAAAAAAAATTGTTTTCAACGCGAACACTGTAAATAAATGCCTAATGTAATTTAATAGTTTTATGAAATACTTTATGTACTTAGAAGCAGAATAAATTTAATAAAAAAAAAGGAAAATAATAAATGAATGCTTTAATATTTCTCTAATATTTAGATCTATTTCACAATTTATGTATTTTGTTTGCTAAACGTATAAATTACGAATTAACAAGATCTAAATTAAAAAAACCGAGACAAGAGTTCAATAATAATTATTTAATTATAAAAATATTTAAGCGTTAATGCGACAAAATATTTAAATACACAAAATATTTTTGTTTATTTAAATAGCGCCAAAAAAAAAAAAATCGTTGACATTTTGAGTTGTCAATCACGTTACGGGATTCACCAATTAAATTATTTTGCGTACGCAAAAAAACTTACCGGCATAGCCAATTATTTATGAGTCAAGTTCAATGACGAAACAGCTGTAAATATATTTTTCTTTTTTATGGAAAATGTATGGAAAACTTTTTTGTTATATTGTAGCCGGCAGTGCGTGAAATTGCAATAATTGCAAGAAAAAATGTTTTTAACTTTTACAATTTTTGGTATATAAACTACAATCTCAGCGTTGGGATAATCAGTATAATCCAGAATACACAAATCAACGCAGTTGAGAAGAATATCAAATTAAAAAAAATAAAATTATTTCACAAAATGTTTCAACTTTATACAAAACTTATTTTAACCATTTTGTTTGCGGTAAGCTGAAAATTTTATATTAAATTTAAAAAAATTTAATAAAATTTTATTTATTTTTTTTTTTTTACAGTTTTGCAGCACACAATACACACAATACGGATATCAATATGGCACCTATAATCCTTATAATAATAACAATTTAAATAACAACAATCCAACATTTTCCAGTTTGAATTCACAATATCCTTATTATTATTATACAACGCCGTATCCTTATACAACCAACAATAATAATTTGTATAATAATAATAAAATACAGATTTGGCCTTATGTTATAGGACAATATTTGTATCCTACATATGATAATATTAATTATAGCAATCCGTATGCTAACTATCCGTACGCTAACTATGGAAAAAAATGAAGCTTCAATTGAAAATAATAATTTAGAAATCTGTAAGACTTTGCTTTGTTTTTTAGTTTTTAAGTAAAATGTTTAATAAAAATATGTATAAAGATCTTACAAAAAAAAAAAAAAAAAAAAAAAAAAAAATAAATAAATAAACAAAAAAAAAAAATGTTACTAGCTGATTTCCCATAAAAAAAACACCCTATTTACCAATAATTGCAAGATTATCAAGATTACTGAGAATGAAAAGCTTTCAACTAGAGAAATCGCATAAAAAATTCTAGAAGTCAGTCTGTTGTTTGTCATTTTCTAAAAATCCATCGACTTATGGAAAAAATATGAACAAACCCAGCTGGAAAGCCCTGCGAGGAGTGAAGGATTCTTCGAGAAGCTTCAAACTCAAAGGTTCAGCAACCAAAATTCGACAAAATTTGGGTGTAAATCCTAGTGTCGCCCTAAGTCACATGGAAAACTGGAAAAGATTAAAGCTAAAAAACCCTGGACATTCGTAAGAAGCACGCTTATCTTTGGTCGAAGTCACATGGAATGGAAAAACGGGCATAACCTTAATTTGAATGGACCAGATGGATTCAACTACTACTTTCATAACGTAAAAAGAAAGGAAGAACACTATTTGACCCGTCACCATAGTCGTGAGGGGGGGATAATGGTGTGGTGTGCCATATCCTATTATGGTACATTTGATATTCACTTCGTCTCATCTAAGATGAATGCAATTAAATACAAAGACTACTCCAAAATGCATTACCTTTATTTTTCCAAACCATTTCGAGCCATTATCTTGGACGTTTCCACAGGATAATGCCCCAATCCATACTGCTCATGTAGTAAAAAAGTGAATTAGTGACCAAAATATGAACGTCATGGATTGGCCACCGTACCCACCTGACCTTAACATTACAGAGAATTTGTGGGGATAGCTTACGCGTAAAGTCAATCAATCTGGTAGACAATTTGACGATGTTCAATCATTAAAATCTGCCATTAAAAACGCCTGGAACGAAGTGTCCTTCGACTATCTAAAGTCTCTCTACGATTCTATCCTCGGCCGAATCTTTGAAGTGATTTCAAATAAAGGTAGCTATACACACTATTAAATAACCAGAAATAACCTTCATGGAGAGCTGAAGTGGTTTGTGTAAATTGGCAAAATCGAACACAGATGATAACTTTGGAGCCATGCAATAAAGCAAAATTTCCTAGAATGCTACGAATGAGGCGACTAAGTAATTTTACTGCCCGCCGATTCTTCTCCACACGTCTCTAAACCGCTTAAAATAAATTTAAAAAAATGTTCAAATGGAAAGTCCCATTTCGGTTCTGATTACCACTTGTTCCAATCGCTTACAAATTGTGTATTAATTAAAATCTTTCAGTAAAAGAGGTTTATGAGCAATTAGACCATCCGTTTTTTTGATCTTGTCTTATTTAGAAATAATTAACCCATATTTTTTTCCATTCAAATGTAAAATTTACACTTCATGCATGAGATATGCAAATTCTACATTGTGTCAATGTAATTTAAAAAAAACATTATCATTATATCATTCTGCAGTGCAGTTCAATGACTTTGTAACATAAAAAAATATTTAGAACTACAGCAAAAGACAAATATTTTCATTATATAACAAAGCAAAAGTTTATTTAATGTAGACCAGTTTACCTTTATATGAAGTTCACCAACCACATTGACCAAATATTTGCATAAGAAGAGAATTTTTTTGTGTATTATTATATCTCGAAGTCGGTTTTAATATGTCAAATAACTTTGAAAAGTTTGTTGCACGTTTTAAAAAAAAAAAGGTCAAATGATATTTAACTATTCAATTCAAAATGTTTAAAAACAGTTAACAAGTCGTAAACTGAGACAAGTTGAAAGGTGTGAATCTTGTATTGTTATGCATTTTGACCGATATTAAGATGACCGGTTAAACCCAATCACACGTGTATACAAAACTTTTTTTAAAATGTAAAACAAACATATTAAACTGTCAAAATACATGCTTTGGCTTACTGTAAATAGTTGTGATAAGAATTTCATTCTTAATTTTAGCATTGAAAGTACGTCATTATATCTTGTAGCTCTGATAAGTTGGCATAAATGTGGCAGTAGTTATCATGTAACTGTTTGAGTTGTTAACTTGTGCATTTTATTCTAATAGAAAAAACGATCAGTATGTATATTTTTTTATTTTGATGCTGTAAGCCGTATAGAGCTGGGAGAGTTTATCAAAAGCAAAAAATGTCAAATTATGATATTTTCTTAAAGAAAACAAAGAAAAGCGTTAACTTTGGTAAACCGAAGTTGAAATACCTCTCAAATACCATAGGAGCTTTGAGTACTTTGAGTGCACGTGTCGTAACTTTTGAGTTACTAGAAATGTCTGATAGAGTTAGAGGGAATCTAACTGCTTATATGCGAAGTCTGGATACCTGTCGCCCTGCAGATTCATTAAGACTAACTGTGTTAACGGTGCTCTGACACAGGTTGATTTACTTTCCCGTTACAAAAGAACTTATTTTATGGATGCATTAATAAATACAAACTTGGAGTCAGATGCGACTCTAAAAGCATCAAACCGTTGGTAGACCGCTATGGATGCGTCCACTGAACCAACTCCAGCTGTATTTCTGGATGCTTCTCTTCCCATGGAAGACATAGATTCGTCGAGGGCTACTCATCAGGAAGTCAGCAATGAAATCACCGAGGAACTTATGTCCTCAGACTCCGAGTCTGACAGAACGAAATCCCTCCTTCTGTCAACTCAGACAAAAGCAACGATAAAGCCGAATTTGAGCCGGGCTTTACTACCTTCATCCGAAGGAACGACGTTGCTTTACACAAGCACTAGCCAACGGCTATGCTAGAGTTCAGACTATAGAGTATGTCAAGGTAACTGATGGCCGGACCATCAAGAAAGTTCGCTCCGAAGAGAACTCGCCAGGGATTCACCCCAACAAAAAAACTAGGCCTTCTCAGGGTACAGTGAAAGCCACTTATAGTCGGATGTCGAGTAGCGTTAAAATTGGTTTTTGCTCGACTCAAACAAACAGTCCCCTTGAAGCTCAACGCAAAAGACAGACGGACAGACAGACGGACATGGCTAGATCGACTAGTCTCATCGAGCTGGTCAAGAATACATATATTCTTTATGAATTCTACGATGCCTCCTTTACTACGTTACAAACTCTCCAACAAACTGATAACACCAGCAGTTCACACTTTGTGTAACAAGTTTAAAAAGTATCTTATCCCACGCAGGTTACCACGCTGATTATGCTGATATAAACAAATTCATAACAAAGTTCAAGTATTATTCTTTTTATTCTAAACGGTAAGCTAAACAGGTGCTTAAACTTAATTTAACCATTGACAAACACAGAGTTCATTCTTTACAAGAATTCCTTTGACCGGTCTTAACTGTTTAAAAACAATTTCAATTCATGCATCGAGACATAATTCAACTGAAAATAATATAAAAATAATTTTATTGGTGTGAACCGCTAATTTATTGTTCCAACATTGGATTATGATGTAAATTAAATGTGAATACAATCAAAAAGTATGCACGACAGAACGTAACGTAATAAAAGAAAAATGTAATGAAAAAAATGGTCAACTGACACTCACAGTGACATATGTAAATACCTCAAAACATAAACGTAGTAATGACGTGAACTGAACGTAAAGCTTGTTTTGTGAAAATGGGTCAAATGAGTAAATGCATAAAGCCGGCTAAGTTAAATTAAGTATTTAGCTGTGCGTTTAGTAGGAAAAAATATTACAAAATGTACAAAAAAAAAAAAATATAGTAAAATACATTTTGGGTTACAATTCAATGAACTGGAGAGCTAGCGAGAAAGAGAAATACTGATTATGTGACGTCACAAGACAAGCGCCTTTGTCACGTTTTTTTTTTTATTTGAAAGCATTTTAATTTTTTATGCTTCACATATTTATGTTTTACATGCTGATTCGTAATAAAGTCTACGCGACAAAGGCAAGCAAAAAAAAAAAAAAAAGCAAGAACGTTAACTTCGGAAGCACCGAAGCTCAAATACCCACCACACGAAACTCTATTCATTTTCTTGAAAAAATAAAAAAAATAGAAGGTGAGTTTGTATGGGGTCCATATGTTATAGTGGCTCGATCCTTTTTCATATCGGTAGTATATTTATAGGATAACAGTAGAAGTGATTTTACACAGATTGGAGTGAATATATCCATAAATAAGAACTATTTTCATACAAAATCTGAAAAATGGGCGCTTGGTTTGTATGGGGGCCATATCAAAATATGGGCGTGGCACCTTTCTTTTGAAATTGGATGTCATTAGACGTGCTTTTACCCATATTTGTAGTAAATACATTTACAAATAATATCAATTTTCATACAAAAAATCGAGAAAAATGGTAAGTTTGCATGGGGGCTATATCTAAAAATGGGCGTGGTACCTTTCTTCTGATATTGGATGGATGGATATTTGATTAAAAGTGTTTTTACCCGATTTGTAGTCAAAACATTCATAAATAATAACTATTTTCACACAAAAAAATCGAAAAAAATGGTAAGTTTGTATGGGGACTATATCTAAAAGGGGGCGTGGCACCTTGGTTCTGCTATACAAACTGCCTAGGAACACAAAAAGCTTAAGTTTAAAGTTTCAGGTCAATATCTTTAAAACTTTCCGAGAAATACGCATTGCAACAGACGGACGGACAGACGGACAGACAGACAGACAGACAGACGGACATGGCTAAATCGATTCGTCTCGTCGAGCTGATCAATAATATATATACTTTGTGGGGTCTCCGATGCCTCCTTTAATGCGTTACAAACTTTCCGACAAACTGATAATACCCTTCACACTATGTGTGGCGGGTATAAAAAAGAAAGACCAGGTGAGCGAGTGAGAAAGGGTCAAGACTGGCTCTGCAACTCTGTGCCAAGATGCGCTAAATGAAAAAAAAAGAAAATGAAAAGCTGTGTGTGCAAAAGAGCGCAGAGAGAGAGAGAGAGTACGCAACGACGTATTCGATGTCGCGTTTATCGTGACAACAATTTAAGTGACAACACTATTTACAGTGGTTTGAATGCTATTACTTATGCTGCAAGTATGTTAAAGCTACCCAAGTGATATTCACAGATCTCAACGAAACTATGACTATGAAACTTGACTGAGCTAGGAAAAAAATAGACATGTAGTTCTTTATATCGACAAAGGTCCAAATTTTAGAGTTGAAAACACCCTTTGAGGGTGTGGGGGAGGATTAAAAAACATTTTTAAAACGTCTAATACATATTTGCTTGAAATTTATTACTCGGAGATTTTCGAGGTCACTGAATCCAAATTCCATGCCAGAATTTTCAGTTTCAAAATGGCTGATGCAATATGGCGATCACTTTCACCTTGATACTAGGAGGTCGCCATATTGCATTCGTAATTTTTAATTTCAAAATTCTGGCATGAAATTTGGATCCAGTGACCCCGTCTCTCCCCCACACCCTCAAATGGTGTTTCAACCCTTTGACTTGGACTTTTGCCGATATAAAAAAATACGTGTCTATTTTTTTCCTAGATCAGTCAAGTAACCATAGTTTCGTTAAGATCTGTGAGTTCAGCTTTAGGGTAGCTTTACTTGTAAGTACTATTGTAAAAATATTTTTTGTAGAAAACACATTTTTAAAAGGAAAAGTTAAAAGCAGGCATGCAAGTCTAGGTCAAAAATCGTTGATCAAAATGAGTATCAATCAGAGAAAGCATTCTGGGGAGAATATGAAGGCAGTATGTGTTGGATAGAGCCTGAGATTTAATTTGTAAATGATTCGCTGGGTACAATTTATGATGTTGTACGCTTGGAACTGCTCATATTAATCCATGTTTTTAATATCAAAAAATATTTTTCTTATTTTCATATTTGAGAAATTAAAAAAAAAAACAAGAAAAGTATGTTAACTTCGGTGGAACCGAAGTTGAAATACCCGTTACACAACACTTTTAATAGTTTATATGTTCACCAGGTGCTTAGATTAAATTTCACGATGAATTTGGTCAAATTTGTGTGGAGGCTTTATGTTATATTTTTGCCCGATCCTTACCATATCGAAAGTGTTCACTTAGGTGGACATTGGAATTGATTTTACCAAAATTAATTGAATTCATTCAGAAATAATAAGTGTTTTCATATCAAAACACGAAAATAGGCGGTAAATTTGTATGGAGGCTATATATAAAAATGGGCGTGTTGCTTTTGATTTGCATTTGGATGACATTAAAAGTGTTCTTACCGTATTTGGATTAAATATATTCATAAATAATAAGTATTTTCATACAAAAAATCGAAAAAAAGCGTTAAGTTTGTATGGGGGCTATATCTGAAAATGGGCGTGGCAACATTCTTTTGATATTGGATGGCATTAGAAGTATTTTTACCCTACATTGTAATAAAAGCCTTAATAAATAATAACTATTTTCATACAAAAAGTCGAAAAAAGGGGGTAAGTTTGTATGGGGGCTATAAATGGGGGCTAAAAATGGGCGTGGCACCTTGGTTCTGACATACAAACTAACTAGGAACAAAAAAAGCTTAAGTTTCAAATTTCAGGTCAATATCTTTAAAACTTTCCGAAGTAACACTCATCGCAACAGACAGACAGACGGACATGGCTAAATCGATTCGTCTCATTGAGCTGATCAATAATATATATACTTTTGGGGTCTCCGATGTCTCCTTCAATGCGTTGCAAACTTTCGGACAAACTGAATATACCCGTTGTCATTTTGTGTAAGGGGAAAAAAAAGAAAAAAAATGTTAACTATTGCTACTACCAAACCACTGTGCAGTGGCATTTAAACAAACAAGCTTTGAGTGTGGCATACCTGTTGCGTGTAGATATTTATTTGCGCAGATGCGCCAAACAGTAGCCAAAAGCCGCAAAGAGATACTAAAGAGCAGAAGGCACGGCACCCAAAGAAATGAACAAATAAACCGTGAAAGAAACATAGCAACGAAGTTGAAATTGAAGTTTGCAGAAGTCGGAGAAGCAGCAGCAGCGGCAGCAACGGCAACGGCAACACTAGCCGCTGCACAGTTTTGCTTGTTGGTCACAATCGCATCGATGAACCAGTCTTCAGATACATTTTAAACGCTGCGGTACAAAGCGTTCCGATTCGATCTGATTTTCGGTTTAAGATTTTTGTTTTCTCTGTCGAGATAAACGAAAACTGTGCGTCAACAACGTCATACGTGAAAGTAGTTCGTTCGTTCAATTGTACAATTAAGGATAAAATTATAACGAAATTTTTTGTGCAAAAGCATAAAAAAAAACACGAAAGTGAAATTAGCACGTGATTGCTTATTTCTATAAATATTTATTTTTGGAAGAAAAGAAAAAAAAAGAATATCTTAATAAATAATTTTCATAAACAGCAACATGGTGAGTACTTAAAAATTTTTAACGTTTTTGTTTTTGTTTGTGTTGGGAATAATTAATATTCCAAACGCATTTATGACATACTTACCCAAATGTTATGGCGAGTCAAGTTCATAAACAATTAACATGTTTGTAGATTTTGTAGTATTTTGGAGAAAATATAATAATTTCGTTAAACAATTTTGTTAAAGTCAGAAAAATATTGTTGGTTTTTAAAAAATTATTAATTGTAAGAAATTTCTGAAATATTTTGTGCTGACTCGCCGAGAGTTGTCAATCTTCATAATTTTTAGGTCCTTGTATGGGAAAAATAGGATTTTTATTATTACAACATATTTGAATTGGTTTCTTTTGCCGCTCTTGGGTCTTGGCGACAGGGACAGGGAATATTGTGTTATTATGAGAGCCGTTTTGAATACAATAAATATTTTAAAATCAAATTTAAAACTTGCCGCTTTTATTTTGGTGATATTACCGGCACTTTTTGTGTCACTATAGAAAATTATTTGTATGTACTACGATTTTTTTTTATATTTTATTTATTACAAATAGTAACATTTTTTTATTTATTTTATTTTTTATTTTATTTTTTTTTTTTTTTTTTTTAATTTTATTTTATTTAATTTATTTTATTCATTTTTTTTTTTTTTTATTTATTTTTATTTATAAGAAATAACTCTTCTTTGAAGCATAAAAGTCTTTTATATTTTGTTGTGTTCAGTATTTGCCAAAACTAACTTACTTTCTTTTGAGGCGTGTTTATTTTTCTTTCAATTTATTTTTTATTCATTTATATTTTTGCTTTATTGTACAATTTATTTTCACTAAAAAAAATTAAAAAAATATTTTTTTAATTTTTTTGCTTTTTGGCAAAAAACTTATTTCTTAAAATTTCATTCATGTTTTTTTAATATTTAATTTTAAAATCTTTTTTTTTTTTATTTCATAATCTCTATTTGTTTTCTTTTTAATTATAAATGCATAAATGTCATCGAAACTATTTTTTCTTTCTGTCTGTCTGCTTCATTGTGTCACGAACTTTGACTTACCCATTTGTCTTTTTTGTTGTTAATTTTTTTGTTGTCTTTTTACATTTTATTGGCATTAGATAATTGTTTTGTTGTTGTTTTATGTAAATTTTTGCATTTGTCATTTTATATAAACGCAAAATTTAAATAGTTTAATAGTTTTAGTTTTTATTACAGTTTGCCCACGTGCTTTAATTCATTTTTTGTATGTTTAAATATTTGAATAACTTTATGACTTTAATTATTTTATTTTTTTTTTTTGCAATTATATTTTTTTATGTAATTGTGCCAATTATTTAGTTAGTAAGTATGACTGTATCGACAGCCGACTGTTTTAAGCAATTAGTACAGTAAACAGAAACAGTTTTGCAAGGGATATTTTGAAATATTACTTGAGGTACTACTAAATTTTATTTACTATAAACTAAATTTAAATTTAATGCCTTTATCTTTAAATGACGCATTAATCTGCTTGAATATTTTATTTTTTTTTAGAACATATAGTTCAATTTTTTTGTAAAAGTCAAGTAGTATTACTGAATTCAATCGAAGAATATTGAGTGAAATTGAAGAACAGCTTTCCGGAGGCAATAAGCTATTTTTGTCAGCTCCCGATAGTATCAGTAAAGTTGTGTTGTTGTCTTTTTTTTAAATTTAAGACGCCCCCATTTAGAAAGAAGAATTTAAATAAAAAATAACACTATGGAACAAATTCAGGCTAGCAAAAGTTAGGTCCATTTTGGGACTGGCGGGTGAAAATATGGGCCAAATTAGAAGACCGTTTCGCTCGGTTTGTTTATATTAGTTCGAAAATCGGCATTTGATTGCAAACTTCGTAGGTCAATTAAAAAAAAAATCGAACTAATATAAACAAACCGAGCGAAACGGTCTTCTAATTTGGCCCATATTTTCACCCGCCAGTCCCAAATGGACCTAAATTTAGCTAGCCTGAATTTGTTCCATAGTGTAATTATACATAAATTACAGCCAACCTCGAAACCCTTGCTTTTGGGACTTTTACCGTTACTACCTTATATCTAGAGAACGGATAGCTCAAAACAACTGTATATCATTTGAAAGGTAATTAGTTCTTCTACGCGACGAAACACGAAAAATGTTGTACATTTTCAGGGCACTTTTTTTTTAAATAGAAAAACATTCAAAAAAATTATATTTAAAATTTTTTAATTAAGGTTATTTAATTACAAAAACATAAAGCCTATGATTGTCGAAATCGGACTAAAAGTGTGAAAGTTATAGAGTAATAATTTATATCAGACAAATTTTTTTGTTGATTTATATAAGGGGATTCCCCTAATAAAAAGAAAAAATTAATAAATAAATAATATTTTTAATAAAACAAAAAAATTTTTTTAATGGCGATTTTTGGATTCTTCGGCCCAATATGCATGGGAATATATCCATGAGCACCCAAAACATTCGACCAGTTTCGATCAGTTTGTCGGAAAGTTTTTAACGCACTTAAGAAGACAATATAGACTCTATGAAATATATATTCTTGATCAGCTCGATGAGACGTATCAGTGTAGCCATGTCCGCCTGTCTGTACCTTTTCTACACATTTTATTCAGTCAGTTTAAAAGATATTGAACTGAAATTTAAACTTAAATTTTTCCTCGGCGATAACTACCTTGTATGTGAGATGCAAAGTGCCACTTCCAGACTTAGATACAGCCCCAATACAGGTGCACAAAGTTTATTTTCAAAGCATCAAATATTCTCTGGGATGCTTTACTGTTTTTGGTGTTACCAATAAAATAGGTAAATGTATTGGATATCAATTATTAAAATATTTATGTATAATAACCCTAAGGCTCTACTAACCTTAATTCCATAGAAAATATTTGAGAAATACTAATGGAGACATTTTTTTTTTTTTTTTTTTAATTACTTATTTTCTGCCCATTTACCGTATTTGTCTCCGGCACATAGAATTAAAAAAGTGGTTTCTGTGAGAAAGAAATCTTAAAACTAAATATTTCCAGTAGATTAACTATTTAATTTTTAAAAAGTTCTTAATTTATTTTTTCTTTAATGTTCTGCTAAGTACAGCTGTCATATATAATTTTTTTAAATTTTATACTAATTATATATACACATATGTATGTATGTATGCTCTACAAATTTCATAAAGATCTTTATCAAATTACGCCAACCAAATTTTAGTATTATTTATTTAAGCACTATAATCAGGGTAGTATTACCATATTTAAACACAAATTTAGTAATGGCATAAAAACAAAAAAAAAAAAAAAACAAAATTATAAATAATTGAGTAAAAATGTTAACAAAAAAATTTTAATACAATTTTATGATTCATTATTTGTTCTAGACTGAATATAAAAAAAAAATAATATATATAAAACGTTGATGTGAAAGTGCCAAAAATGAAAAGATTATCTAAGCAAATGAAAGCCAACGACTTGACACAACGCAACGATTTTGCTAATTTGGCATAAATGCCAAATGATTAGCACAGTTTATAATTTTATTTACAATTTTTTTTTTTTTTTTTTTTGATAAGCAACGAACCTGTTGGATGAGTTAAGCTTTTTGTATACGCATTTTGTTGAAAGAGTTCGTTGTTTTTTTTTAGCTCAAGAAAAAGTGCAAATATTGAAACAAAAAATAAAAATGAAATGGACTTTAACGATGTCAAAACAAAGAAATAAAAATATTTGTTAATCAAAATTTAAATTTTTAAAAATTTCTCCTCCAAAGCCTACTAAGAAATTTATGCAACACGCAAGGATTTTGGATTTTATATTTGTTGAAAATATATTTTTAGACTTTAGATTACAAAACTTTTATTTATTAGTTCATAAAATAACAAAAAAAAAATAGCTTCAACGACAGACAGCTTGAAATGCAACTCCAATTTGACTGAATCATTGACAAAATATATGAATGAATTTAGAAAATTGATTTTTCTTTAACTGTGTTGTGCATGTTATGCATGCAAATGTTCCAGTTTATGCAAATTAGATACGGGAGTGGCGTTAGATGTCAGCGGGAGGCTATATATAAAAAAAATAAAAATGACTTTTATGAGTTGAAGTATGAGATAAATTATTTTTTTAAAAAAACATGTCCGTCTGTCTGTAAATATTGTAATTGGGTAATTTTGAAAGTTGGGTATACTTAAATAAAAATAAGAATTTTTTAAAATATTTAGATAAGATACAAATTTTTTAAAAAAAAAATCGATTTGTTTTTCTTTTTGTCGCATATATTTATAATTCAAAAATAATTTCTACGACTGACTCCACAATTTCTATTGTTGCTGCTCATAAAATTCGAATTAAAAAGCCGTTAAATTTTTTTGAATAAGATTTGGAACATATAAATCATTTTTAGCATTTCAATAGAAAATCAACAAATACCAAATTTGCAGATATTTTTAAATAGAAAACTAAGCAAAACAAACTGTTATGTGTGCCAAAAAATGCAAACTTACAATAA
Organism: Leucophenga varia; assembly: GCA_018903435.1. Classification (NCBI taxonomy): domain Eukaryota; kingdom Metazoa; phylum Arthropoda; class Insecta; order Diptera; family Drosophilidae; genus Leucophenga; species Leucophenga varia. Next base: position 256,976 of record JAEIFJ010003017.1, on the reverse strand, counting down.
ATAAACAAAAAAAAAAAAAAAAAGGCAAAATAAATAATTAAGTCATAAATAATAAATTATATTTGTTTATTTATTTGTTTTCTTTTGACAAAAGACTTATTCAATTTACTTATTAGATAATAAAAAATGTTTTTTTGTGTCAAAAGTCGCATTGTTTTGCGTTTTCAACTTTAGACCTTTCAGCGTTTAGCGTTTTTGTCTACATAAACTGGGTCAAATTCTATCTTTCTTTGCTGTAACTGTTTTGCATGCTTGAGAATTATTTTAATTTTACAGCTGTAAACAAAAATATAAGTTTTTAATTAGAAATTTTTGATTTTTATTAGTATTTAGTGACGGCTACAAAGCTTTTCCGTTGGCTTTTATACTTTTTTCTTTTTTTCATTTTAGGCAATTTGCCAAATGCGTTGAAATACTTTTTGGGAAAGTTTTATTGTAAAAATGCCAAAAGTTCTATAGTTCTCTTGAGTGAATGTTTTAGATTTTTGTTTTTTTTACTTTCTACTTAAGCAGTGGGCTTGGCAGCGTTTAAGTGAAATTTTTATTAGAGTTTCTTTGTTTTTGATTTGAAAGCATTTGGCATTTGCTTAAAATTTTTAAATTTAAGTGAAAATATTATAAAAAAAAATTATTTTGGAAAATTTTAATTGATAAATTGCTTTATAAAACGAAAGACTCAAGACACGAACTTGATATTAATGAGGCATTTAATAGTTTTTATGTTAATTTTTACTTTAATTAGTGTTTAATTTTTTTGCCAAAAGAAAGGCGAACCCAATTGATAATTAATTATTTAATACAATCTAAAATTCTATAAAATTTGTTTATGCCTAAAGATTTTAAAATATAAAGTGTAAAACTTTTATGCATAAATTATAAAAATTAAACTTTGTTATTTGTTATTTTAAAATTGATAAATTGATAATAAAAACGATTTAAAAAAAACACGAAAGTATGCTAAAGTCGAGCTTTCCCGACTGCAAGATATCCTGTAAGCAAAGTTCTATCTTACTACCATACCTCATTGTATTAGATTTTTAAAAAATGGAGTATATTTGTATTCGGGATATACCTAAAATTTTGTTGGCAATACCCATGTTGGGGTATTTTATAGGGAATGAAGATTTCCTAGAATAAGAAACAATGACGTTTTTATGCCAAAACCTAAAATTTTGGGGGTAAATTTGTATGGGGCTACCCCTTAAAATGGGGCTAGAGAAAAACTGTTTGCAACTTGATGGCTTAGGAGAGTCTAAGTTTCAAATATGATATCCCAATCTCTTTTAGTCTCCGAGATAGTCTCTCTCACACGGCAGTCAGCAGGACGGATGGACATACTTTATATACCCTTTTACCCTCTGGGTACAGGGTATAAAAAAACTAAACATTTCAGCGACTATCGCATAATGGGACGGTGCATTTTTCAATAAATTTTATTATTATTTCTTAACAGAGTCTTTTTTAGCTGGTAACATTGAGTTCAACCTTGGCCTTTTTTGATACACTTTCCATTGCTTTAATTGTTCTTTTAATTATGGTGTGTTCTGATAGATCCACATTTCCACGGCTAGGAAACGGTCGTGCGAGCTTGAGAGAATATTTATTTTAAAGGCGATGTACCTATATACTCAATTACTTCACAAAAGTACTATAACAATATAATCCTATCATTCTGGCAGGTCTCTAATGTAACAGAACCATTGGTGTTACAATGGAACCTCTACATATCCATTTAAATAGAGAGTATATATCAGTAATGAAAAATGGTTGACTTTTTCCCCATTTTTCTTCAAAGTAACAAAGTAGTTTGTGCCATTGCTCAACACTTATACATTTAATGAGTTAATTTTAACTTCATGCAAAGCATTGTAATTTTATTAGATGAAAGAAATCAATAATAAACTAATAAATTCGAAGAATAAATTGATTTTTTATAAAACTGCTACAGCAGAAACATATACGCTATGCATTGATAGAGAGAGAGAGAGAGAAATTATTGTAAGAAATTTATAATTTTATTTATTGAAAGTTCAGTTTTCATTAAATAAAAATCGTTGGCATCTTATAACTGTGGGAAAGTTCAAATACCAATTGTCGCAGATTCGATAAATACAATGAATTCATGTAAAGAAAAAAAGTTTAAAAAAATGATTTTATGTATAATTTATGTACCGTAATTTGACTACTTTAATTGATACTTTTATATAGTTTAGCGGCTAGTTTTGTGAACACATAAAAGCAAGTTTTCATTTCATTGCTTAACCACTACAAAAAAAAAAAAAAAAAATATCAAAGTGTTACTATGTTAAAAAGTTCAATTTCGCAGAGCAAAAGGTGCTAACAGTGTTGAAAGCAAGTGACATTTTAAGAAAAAAAAATTTAAAAAAAAAAAATAAACAATGAACGACATTTTTCAACCACAATTACTAGGTTACTTTAGGCAAACACAGTAAGCCTAGCAGTTACGGCTTAAATTATATAAACCACTTTAATGAAAGCTAAAAAATTAAATAAGTTACAACATCAAAGAAAAATACAGACTAATGCCGAAAGTTTTTGTAGTTCTGTTTAAAATAAACAAAAATCTTAAAGTGTTTAGTCATTGCAATTAAAAAGAAACGAAAGATACGTTCAAGTTTGTGTCTTAAGTCTTTTGTTTGCTGTGGAAGTAAAGTTTATTTTTGAAACAATCTAACGTTGATTTTAAAGCGGAAATGCAGCTGATATATATTTAGATTACAGCAACAACAATTAATGCATATGTAACTTATCTAATTTTTCGATTACTTTTTATTTACTTTTAAAATTATTTTTTATTTTTTTCACTTTCAGTTTCTCACAAACAGTTCAAATGCGCGACGCACAACGCTACTTTTGCTCTTGGCGCTTTGCTGTTTAACGCAAACCTTAGGCGCCAAAATTACCTCAGCTGCAAAACAAAAAATTAGTAAAACTGAAACGGAGCAAGTAAAGAAAGAAACAGCAGCAAATGCATCTCCAGATGATTCAGAAGAAGCTGATGTTGACAATGATGCAGATGATGCTGGCGATGCTGATGATAATGACGATGATGATGACGACGACGACGATGATGATGATGATGATGCTGATACAGTAAAACAAGTGAAACAGGCACAAGCAGCTGGTGAAGCTGCTGCTAGTAGTGCCGTAAAACAAGCGGTACAAACTATGAGCACAAAAGGCGTTTGGGGCATGGTCAGCGGTATTTGGAATTGGCTGCGCACTGATTTAAGTGAAAGCATTTTCGGCGATGATGATGACAGCAACGATACAAAATCAAATACAGCTGTTGGTAAGTTTTTTTTTTTTTTGATATAGACAATTGAATTTCAAAGACACTTAAATGACTTTTATGTTGCGCTAATTACTGTGTGAACACGCAGCTACATAAGCGCACAAAAGATACTTTTATCAGTTCAAGTATCTTTTTTTCACACACACACAATTGAATTGACAGATACATTCGATAAATATTTTTGGTTATTTAACTAAGCTATTGCAGCATATAAAATTTAATTAGAAATGGTGATCTACACCCAGGGAAAATGTATACCATGAACTTCAAGTTGCGCTTGGTTTACTTTCGTTTTCATTAAATAAAAAATAAAAACGCGGCAGACCGCAGCCGGTTATGCGAATTAAAGAAATAAAGAAAATACTTTATTCGATTTAGGCGATGATTTAATGAGCTATATTTTATTTATTTTATTTTTTTTTAGTTCTACCTAAAATATTTTAGAACAAAGCGGCTCCGCGCAAAATTATTAAACATTTTTTATAAGTTTTGTAGAAATGGAGTTCAATTAAAAACACCTCTCTTTTTATACAAAAAGTAGCGCTCCAATAGAGACTACAAACGAAGGTGCTAACAAATTATTATACAAACAGATGCCGCACGTTTATCTCAGACTCGAGTTGTTGTGGCTGCGCATGTATATTCAATTTCTTTCTATTTCAAATATTTCGCAGTAATTTCACTTTCCGCATTTCAAAAAAAAAAAAATAAAAAAAAAATAAATCTCAAGTGCCAAATAAATTTCAACGCTTTGGCATGTCGAACCAAATTGATGTCTGCCGGGCACTTGAAGTTTCTTTCAGTTTTTTGCTGCGCTCTGTTTGTTGATGAAATTAGATAAAATAAAAATAAGCGGATAAATAAAAAATACTTATAATTATTATTATAAATGAGCTTATTTGAGTCTAGATAATGAGCGGTTTATGAATTTTTCTCAGATTATTAAAATTGAAAAAAGTTGCATCGCGAAACGAAAGACTTAAGACACGAACGCGCAAAAAGTATTTTGTTAAATTAATTTTATCTACTTAATAACTTACTTTTATTTTTTTATATTTATAAACGAAAGACTTAAGAAACAAACTCATTTTTTTCAAAATTTTATTTACAGAAGGACGCACCTTTGGCAAAATACGTCGTTTACAAATGGCGCTTATACCAATCATTTTTAAATTTGGTATACTCTCCGCTATGGTTGCCTTCCTTGTTGCCATTGGCCTGAAATCGCTGTTCTTATTGAAGGTGCTCATTTTCATGAATGCTATTGCCATTTTGGGTAAATTCTTAACATTTAAAACACATCTTGGACAAATTGAACACGCTGCACCATCATTCAATTATAATGGCTGGAATCCAAATGCACGTGAAGAATGGGCATATACTGCACCCGCACAACCAATCGTAACACCATCGCATCATTCGCATGCACCACCCAGCAAGGAGATACATTTACATATACATGGTAATCAGGCACAACTTGCTCAAGCGGCTCAAGCTGGTGGCTATAGCTATGACTCACAAGGCTGGCAAAGTCGTGTTGATCCTTATGGCGCCTATGCACCAACTGTTGGCTCACAATTGGATGCACAAAGTGCTGATGTTCCGAATAATACAGATCCTTTTTCATTGTTGCCAACAAAATATCCTGCGCGACAGGCAACACACAGAAAATAAAATATATTTTAGAGTATATACAACATAGCGTATCACCTCCACCTACAGCATTTTTAGTCAGCGGCCAAATAGCACAAAAAGCGGCAAACCTAATAGCAAAGCAGTTGAAACGATGCAGCTTTATATATAAAAAAAAATAGTAAATTATTTTATTTGTAAATAAAATTAAATTATTTTGTAGCATTAAATTTTATAAATTAAATTAAAGTACAAAAAAAAAAAAAAAATTAATTAAAGTAATTATAAAAGCATTTTATTAATTAAAAACAATTAGGAAGCTGCTGTGTATCTTAATTTCAGTTTAATTTGATTGATGTCTGACGCAACGACGAAAGTCTTCGTCATTATTTATTGGCAATTTAACATGTGTAATTTTTTTTTTTTAACATTTTTATGTGTAATCATCAATAACCCTCAACAGAGATTGGATTATCGGTAGCGTTTGTCATTTAGTTGTAAGCATATTTGGCAATCATCGACAACAACATCATCCATAATTTGGTTGTCATCGTTAAAATTGTAAAAAAAGTTGACAGCATTTCTTCAGCATAATTGATTACTTCAATTGTTAGATTATGCGTCAACTTCTTTCAGTACTTATCGTGTACTGAACAATAAACAAAAGCTTCAAAAATATTTAAATACACAAAAGATACATGGCGAAAGAAAGAAGTTTTTTTACTTTCATTTGTTTGCACAACGATTTGAGCTTAGAAATTACAAACAGTAAAGTGTTTGGTACGTGCTTTCGTTTCAGTTTTTGTTTTGTTTTTTTTTTTATTTACTCAAATGATTGATAACTTCATTTGGAGAATGTAACTTAAAAAAAATAATGCTAGATGTAATAAATATCATTATCGTCAATGTTTGTTCATTATCAATTTGACTTAAGCTCATGATTATCGATCATATATAGCGATTATGTATAGTAAGAAAAACTAGTTATTCTATATTCCGTTTAGTTTTCAAAATTAAAAAAAAAATAAACATTTAAACTCACCGTTCACCTTTCGACCTTATTTGGCACATTTTTTTTTTGGGTTGATAGCAAATGTGCCAAATAAGGTTTAAAGGTGAACGGTGAATCAAGTTTTTTTTTTTCAAACTTACATCAAAAAATCATCGTTGTTTCAAAATGAATTAAAATAGCTTCAAAAATTAATTCAAAGTAAAAAGTAGGTGGAAAGTTACTTCTCCGGCTTATAGGTTCGTTTCATAATGATTTAATTTGTATATTAATGTAAGTTTCATAGTAAAATGAGACTAATGTTATGACTCAGTAGTACTTGAAATATACGCTTTAGTGGAAAGCAGAGAGTGTTTATTACAATAGTATTTGTATTTGTATGGCTTAGTGCAGGCCATGCAAATTTATTTATTTTAAATATCGAGGTTCAGTACGGGAATTATTGGACATTCAGAATGTTCACATCTAAGCCACATCCAAGCCACCCCGAACGCCCAAATGCCCGACAAACTAATAACATACATATAAGGATCTTTGTAACAAATGTTGGAATTGTTTGGCACAACTTAAATTAGGGCGCGAGAGCAAGAAAGAAATGTAGAGGAAACGAAATCAATATAAACCCACTTACATCGGAATAACCGAAGATTTGTAAAAAAAAAAAATTTTTTTTTTTTTTTTTTTTTTTTTTTTTAAATAAATAATTTTTAAATAATTAAAAAATTTAAAATTGGGTTTTTTATAAAAATTTTTTATAATTTTTTTAAAATTTTTAAATTTTTTTTTTATAATTTTAAAAAGGAAACAAAAGAAAAGGCAAATTAACACCAGAAAGTTGAAGAAAAACAAGCCAAAGAAGCGAAGAAGGATCAAACAAAGATGAAAAAATAGTCAAACCACCGGCATCAAAGCGAGTTTTAGTCGTGTTATTAGCTAACAGGCAAAAATTGTTGATGATTTGGATTTTATGTAAGTCCTTCAATCATGAGGTGAGTTTTAATATGTTTTAAAGACTCCATTCGAGAAAATGCAAAAGACCTGATTTTTGGGTAGTTTTGAACCTCAAACTATCCCCTACAAAAATAATTGTATTTCTCTGATAAAAATACGCAAACCAGTTTAAAGTTTGAATGGGGGCTTTTGGTATTGTGAGCCGATCCTTGTCTAATCTAATCTGTACTCATGGATTGTTATGAGAAATGTTTGCATAGGGTGCTCTCTATATGGTATTATCAGAACACAGGGTATCGCAGTCTCACGTTGGAAAGAGCTTTCGAACCTCGCTGCTACTTACAGTAAGTTTTTTTGCATACCTAAGTATATACACACACCAGAGCTTTAACATCAGCCCTGGTGTATTCGGGCTCTGTTAGTTTACTGTTAATAACATGTTACTGTTAACAGAATGATACGGGACAATGTTACTAACAGTAAGCTAACAGCAACGTTTTGATATGTCATTGAAGCATAATCAATAAAAATATCTATATAAACTATATAACTTTGTAGCTTGTTCCTTGAACGATGAGAAATCCTTTGGTTGTAATCTAGTGCTACAATATACCAGTTTGGGATACCAATCTTGCGGACGTTCTTCTCCGATACAGCTGATCCCAACCTAGGACAGCCGTCCATTCTACTTGATTTTCCCGTACTATGCTCGATGCTCCGTTCTATTGCCCATACAGCTCAATCGCTTCCCCTATACGGATGTCATTTCCCTCTGATCAAACTGGTCCAAAGATCTCTCCGTTTCTACCTATTCCTCTTAAACACGCCCAACGCCGACTTATCCGAGTTCCTTGTCATGACCCATTCTTCTCTGAGTCAAGCATCAGGACCGGCATTATCTGTGTCTTGCCTAGGGGTTTAATTTTTGTTTCTCTGGACAGAACTCTACTTCGCATTTGCTTACCGAGACCAAAATAGCTACGGTTAGGAAGAATCGATTCTTCTGTTTAATTATGCAGTTGACTGGTGTTTTGTCTCGCTATCTGCATCTGAGCCCAGAGCTTCGTTGACAAGTGCAATATTCTTCTCTGCGAATTAAGCAATGCGAACATTCCTTGCTGTCGTTTTATGAAAACTCGCTTGGCGTGCGCTGTGCTGAGTTAAGAACGTACTCTGTCTTGAACAATGTAATGGTTCGAGTGCAATAGTGCAATTTCAGATCAAGTAGCCAACACAGTCAGATAACAAGTATACGATGCATGCGGAGGTTGTTATTGAAGCATATCTAGTGCATTGTCGTGATGAAAATTTTCTTAATCTTTAAATCAATTTATTTACAATATTATACACTTCATAATATTCACTTGATTTCTGTAGTGTTGTAGACATACTACTTTAACGATGTAAATCGAAAAAAATGTAAATACTGTGAAACCTGACCCAGCACTATTTTTAGAGTGTTCATTCATTGACATTTTTTGGTCAATTGTTGAGATGTTTAGCATTTCAGCTATCTCACGCACTTTCACTCTTCGATTTTTCAGAACAATATTGCTGGATTTTTTTAAAATTAATTCTTCGGAAAATGTTTTTTTGTTAACGAATATGCTTGGTCACCGTCAGTAGACTCCAATACGATTTTGAGTTCATTTATTTTTAATTTTCCTTATTTTGTTTTGTAAAATGTCACTGTTCAAGTTTTGTTTACTTTCGTTTCCCATAAAATATAATAGTTTTTTTCTTTGTCGAATGATTCTCATAAACAAATATTTTTAATTATATAAAATATATAATACTATATTGATTTGTTATGAATAGCAATTATCGAATCGTATCACAATTTTTTTTAATTAAAAATTATTAATATAATAATACTATTATTTATTATATTTTAAATCTTAAATATATTATTAATTCAAATTTAAAAGATTACAAAATTTCTATTTCATAATAATTAACACTAACCATCAAATTCAGTCCAATGCCTAAATTTAAACTTTTATTAACAAAAAATATTCCCAGCAATAATCGTTTGTAACAATTACCTACAATAATATTTATGTGAAAGTTTTCTATTTGCTTAAAAATTTTCTTACTTACAAATCGAAAATTGGTATCTAACGCTAAATAAACTGAAATGAGTATTTGATAAGAGCAAATTGTTGCTGCTGCCGGTGTTAATAACTTGTATAAATATTTTATTTACTTTGTAGTGCAAGCATTTGTATTGAAATGCGCTTAATAATAATAATAATGATAGTAATGATAATGATAATATGTAGTTATATAGAAACTTTGTATTTGTAGTTGTCCATATTTTTATAAGGTGACAAAATGAAAGTTGCGAATGATTATTTTAAGTTAAGCTTGAAGATTTTTTTTTTTGTTGGTTTCGTAGAGCAGCTGTGCGTGTGAATCGAAATGTGCACATGGTAAGTCTGTGAGGAATACATTCGATTGAAAGTGAAATGAAGTTAATCGGTTTTTTTTTTTTCTTTAAATAAATATTATAGCATTTTAGTTTTTAAGAAACTTATGCAATTCAATCACGATTTCGTTGTACTAATTTTTGAAATTTTTGCCTGGATTTTATACGTTTTACTCATATGCTTATGTTAAACAACAAAGAACGCTGAAGTCGAGTATGCTCGAATGCAAGATACTCTGTACCCCATCTAAGTAACATACCACATAGTGTTGGATTTTCATATTAAAGCTCAAAACAATGAGGTAAATTTGAATGGGGGCTATAACAAAATTTTGTTTGATCCTATCCACTATGGGATATTTTATTGGGGCTATTATAGGTATAATTTAAACCAAATTTTGAGGTCCTAGTTTAAGAAACAATGAAGTTTTTCCGCAAAACCCAAAACTTTGGGGTACATTTGTATGGGAACTACGCCTTAAAATTTGACTAGAGAAAACCCGTTTGAAAGTGACCACTTGGCTCATGAGAATCTAAGCTTCAAATATTGTGGCCCTATCTCTTAAAGACTCCGATTAAATCTATCTCATACGGCAGACAGCAGCACAGACGGGCGAACGGACAGACATACCTATATTGACTCTCCTTGTAGTGTTAGTCAAGAATATATATACTTTATAGGGTCAACCATGCCTCCTTCAGCCTGCTACATATATTTACACAAACTTAATATCCCTTTTACCCTGGTAGTGTATAATAAGTCCTTCTGTTCGTCCCTCCGTCATACTGAATGCCGTATTAAAACGATTGTCTCGGAGACTATAAGAAATAGAGCTACCAGATTTGAAACTTAGGCCGCGTTTCCATTAGGCCGCGTTCCGCGTTAGCGTTAAAAACTCGACAAACTCGCGTTAAATCGTATACAAAAAGATAGGCAGTTAGGTATGGGAAAAGTCGCGTTAATTTTGAACGCGACTTTCGATAACCCGTTCAAACCGATTTCACACCGATTTCAAACCGATTTCTCTTATCGGTTCGAATAATTTGGCAATCGTAAGTTGCGCATACTTATGAAAACAGCTGACAAAGTAACCGCAAAAATAAACATTTACATAAAAGCTTCAGCTGCATATATTCAAATGACGGATTACCTTATCATGCTCGTATTGGACAGCAGTTACTAAAGGAACAACACCTACATCCACTCGTTATATTAAAAAACTGCATTTCAAAAAAAAAAATTTTTTTAACCTGTTGCGGCATTATGCCGCATTTCCACTGAGCCGCGTTTTGTTATCGCGTTAACAATTTATCGAAAAACGCGGAACGGTGTTTCCATTGCGTTTTAGCGTTAGCGTTCGAGTTAAAACAGCTGATTTTGTTTGTTATGTAGTAAAAAAATTGTACAGGTTAAAAACATTTTTTTTTTTGAAATGAAGATTTTAAATATAACGAATGGATGTAGGTGTTGTTCCTTTAGTCCAATACAAGCATGAAAGAAATCCGTCATTTGAATATAGCTGACTGTAAATGTTTATTTTGCGGTTACTTTGTCAGCTGTTTTCATAAGTATGCCGAAATTCGGTTGGAAAAAACAGTTGGCGTTCAAAATAACCCCACGACTTTCTTTGTATCTAAAGGTTGAAGATTTTTTAACAACAAGTACTTTACACTTGCAAACGGGGTTTTTCTAACCCCATTTTAAGTGGTATCCCCATATAATCCTTACCAAAATTTTTTTGTTTTTCTTGAATACTTCTATGTTATGTAATCTTTGAACTATAAATTTTGTATGGATGATGCCTACAATAGTCTAAATGAAATATCGTGATATGGTTATAGCCCCTATACAAATTTACCCCATTTTTTATTTATGTTTAAAAATCCAACACAATAAAGTAAGGGAACAAGGTATATTGAAGCATACACGACTTCTGCGTTCTTTCTTGTTCTTTGTTTTATTTATGAGGCATTTTTTCTCAACAATAGACCCGCTTCTCCAGGTCTAAATTGGCGAAAGAATGAAAACAAGAAAAATACATTAACTTCGGTAGAACCGAAGCTGAAATACCCGTCACACAAAACTTTAATTAGTGACGTAGATTAACTTAAGTTGGGGCTCAAACTAAAATTTTTAGGTCTAAATGAAGGTATAACAATAATTTACTTTAAAAAATATTTTTCAAAAAATGTACAAAAAAAAAAAAAAACAAGGAAAAACGTTAACTTCGGTGGAACCGAAGCTGAAATACCCGTTACATGGGCGTGTCGTCTTGGTTTTGACCCTGGATGACCAAAAAAATGTTTTTACCCAATTGGGAGCGAGTACATTCATAAATAATTACTATTAAAAAAAAAAAAATCGAAAAAAATCGATAAGTTTGTATGGGGGCTATACCTAAAAATGGGCGTGGCACTCTCATTTTCGAACTAAACCTAGTCGTTGCCGAGAAAAGCTTAAGTTTAAAATTTCAGCCCAATATCTTTATATCTTCATCGAAAAAATCACATAGCAACAAACAGACGGACAGACTGACAGACGGACAGACGGACATGGCTAGATCGATTCCTCTCATGGAGCTGATCAAGAATATATATACTTTATGGGGTCTCCGATGCCTTCTTCAATGCGTTACAAACTTTTTGACAAACTGAATATACCCGTTTACACTATGTGTAACGGGTATAAAAATTTTTTTCACTTCCCGATTTTTGGATGTTAAAAAATTATCTCCAAAATAAAATTATCTTTAATATTAAAATAATCACTCAAAAGTCAACAAATACTTACCTTACTCATTTTTCGAGAGAGAAGCTTACAGATTTATTTCTCAAATTAATTTTATTTACATTTTGCTTGAACAACTTCGATTACCAACACTCAAAAAAAAATAAAAATAAAAAAAAATGAGCAAATAAACGCAAAGGCAAAAAAAAAAACAAAAAGAAAAAAGCCAATTGAACAAATAAAAATGACCACAAACACAAAACTAGAACACAAGTTAATTGATATCACTTTTATTTTAAACACAACTAACGACAATTGACTTTTTCACATAATTTAATTAAATGCATTTACATAACTTCAGATTTTACACAATTTACACTGCGGCCGACACTTTTTTTTATCATTTCTGCAATTTTCTTTGCAATTCGAATACGCAAAAAGAAAAAAAAACACACATACACAAAAAAAGCAATTGCAGTATTTGCATTAAAAACGATTTGACGAATTGCACTTTTATTTTTAAATAACTTTTATATTATTTTGATCAAATTCAACATTTAAATAAGAATTTTATTTATTTTGTAAACGCGTTATGCACTTTTCCTGCGACTGACGCTTCTTCTGCTTCTTCTTTTTTGTATCAATGCAAAAAGTTGAACTTGAGTGTGAAGTACTCTCTTTTGAAGCAAGAGAGAGAGAGAACATATAAAAATATCAATTGTCAAAAATACAATTATTACAACAACAAATACAAAGAATAGATTTGAGTAATTATTTGCAGCAGAGTAAATAGAATAAATTTCCGCTAGAGGGCGCTAAACTTAGATCTATTGCGTGGCGAAGCTGAAAGAAATAAACATTAACTTCGGTTGAACGGAAACTTTCTTTGTTTTAATGTTCCAACAACTTTTTGTAAACAACTATGACCCCAATTAATACTAAATTAGAGCGCTTTTCTATTCTATTTCCAAAGGATTTTCCAATAAGAACGATAGGATTTGAAATTGAATCAAGGAAAAAAGTTAACTTCGGTAGAACGTAAGCTCAAAAACCCGCCAAAACTTTAAGTAGTTTCTGGTTGATCATCAGTTACGTAGATCTTATACCGCAAAGGGGTTGGTTGGGGACAACTCAAGTTAAAGCTCAAATTTAAAGCATATATTTAAAATTTTTAGCTTAAAATGCAGATATAACAACAATTTTCTTGAAAAAAATAAAAAAAAGGAAGGTAAGTTTGTGTGGGTTCTGTATGTTATCCTTGTCATATTAGTAGTATATTCATAGGATGACAGTAGCAGTGATTTTACCCACATAACATACAAAGTAGTCTTTGCCGAGAAATCCTTAAGCTCCAATTTTCAGCCGAATATCTTTATATCTTCACTTAAAAAAATGCGTAAAAATTAACAGACGGACAGATAGACAGACAGACGGACGGACAGATAGACAGACAGACGGACGGACAGATGGACAGACAGACGGAGATGGCTAGATCGATTCGTTTCATCGAGCTGATCAAAAATATATATACATATCTTATGGGGTCTACGACATCTCCTTTAATGGGTTACAATCTTTTGGACAAACTGATAATACCCTTCACACTATGTGTGGCGGGTAAAAAATTTTACAAATTCAGATAAAATATTTTTGTACCCTGTACCTAAAGGGTAAATGAGTATATTAAGTTGGTGTGAATGTATGTAACAGACAGAAGGAGGCAAGATAGACCATATAAAGTATATATATTCAGCATTGGAAGTAGAGTCGAACTAGCTATGTCTGTCTGTCCGTCCGTCCGTCTGTCTGTCCTGCTGTCTGCCGTATGAGAGAGATTATCTCGGAGACTATAAGAAATAGGACCACCATATTTGAAACTTAGACTCTCCTAAGCCGTCAAGTGTTCACTTGCAAACGGTTTTTCTCTAGACGCATTTTAAGAGGTAACCCCCCCAAAAAATGTTGGGTTTTTTGCATAAAAACGTCATTGTTTTTTATTCTAGGAAGTTCAAATTTAGTATAAATTATGCCTAACACAGTCCCAATAAAATATCCCATGAAGGGTAGGATCAACAAAATTATAGGTATAGGTATATAAATTTTGTTATTTCATAAAAACGTCATTGTTTCTTATTCTAGGAAGTTCAAATTTAGTATAAATTATGTGTAGGATAGTCCCAAAGAAATTGACCAATATGGATAGGTCCAACAAAATTTTAGGTATAGCCTCCATACAGAGCAATACCCGATTTGTTTTATAAAAAATGAATTCAATGAGGTATGGTAGTAAAATAGCACAGATCTTAATGTACATAAAGATTGGGTACAGGGTAGCTTGCAGTCGAGCATACTCGACTTCAGCGTTCTTTCTTTTTTATTTTTGACTGACCTATAAGTTTGACAATATCATAATGTGAAGGAGAATTGAGCCGTTCAGTGCACACATCGATTAACTCCACTTTTTGAAAAATCTTAAATTTAAGTGTCAAAGCCCTTGGAATAGTCATAACTTTTTTATATTTTTTATAAATTTCCTGAATAATAAAGATTAGCACCGTTAAATGGGAAATTTTTTTTTGTCAACTGAATAATAAGTAATTTTTTTCAGAAGCCATTTCGATTAACTCCATATTCTAATGTAAATCGTTTCAGTAACGCTGTATATGTTCTCCATCAGCTCCATAAATTTATTTCAGTGTTACGTAACATAAACAGACTCAGATTTTGCCATTATTGAGTCATGTGCGAAAAAAAATAAAAACATTTTTTCACCAAAAGATGTAAAAAGAAAGCGTCATTTCATCTAATCCAAATGACTCACCAAGATTTTTTGTCAACAAAACCTTTAGAACAGTCTATCATTAACAGAAAAGTAACCGTCACAGGGCTTCCAGTAAATTGGTTTAAAATACACTGAATAAAGTTAGAAAGGTCTAAACCCTATCTCGTACAATTCAAATGTGACTATAAAACAGATACAGAGTTTCAAGCCATTAATATAAGAAAATCTTTAGTGGGTAGACCGCAAAGTTTGAAAAATATAGATCAAATATTATACCCTAAAGGTAGAACTGTGACAAAGGAAAAATGGAGAGACATGATGGACCTGCTAAAATTCATTCCTCCTGTTAAACACGATTACTATAATAACTTGTCAACAAATCGAAATGAAATCTCGCATACAACTGATGAAGAAGACATTGTTTATAATGTTGCTGAATCATCTAAAAGAATAATCCCGCTAACATAAAGCTGCTATGAATTAATTACAAAAATTATATCGTATTATTACCGAATTGCCAACATTCATTTTTATGGAAAAGTTGTAATAAAAATGTATTACTAACTTTTTCTGTAATAAAAAACTTAAAAATGTAAAGACTAAATTTAATTTTATTACTTTTTTCAGTTGCCAAATCGATTAACTCCACCAGTTTGTTGGCTATTCTTTCTTATTAATTGTATATACCGTTAAATGAAAGCTATATCTGGAATTATGCATTCCACATTATTTATTTGAATTCATATTGTCAGAGGAATTTTAAAAAACAATATACATTTCATCATCGTTTTTCTCAACTTTTTGTATTATGGAGTTAATCGATGTGTGCACTGAACGGCTCAATTATCGTAGACACCATGAAGTATATAATATATACATATCTAGCCTTGTCCGTCCGCTTGTTATTTCAACGTAATTTATTATGAGACTATTTTTCATGGGGTCTACGATAATTCTCCTTCACATTATATATATATATTTTATGGGCGAGACAAGACGAGTCGATCTAGCCATGCTCGTCTGTCTGCCAGTAGTGACACGCTTTGTTCGCCTAGTTTTAAGGATATTAACTTGAAAGTCGAAACTTAAGCGTTTCTCAGAACTAAGTAGTTTGCATGTTAAATCCAAGGAGTCACGCCCATTTGTAGGTATAGCTTCGGTACACAATTTTTCGTATTTATAGGAACAAATGTTCATTATGAAGTGAGTTATTTCGAATATGAATCTTTTAGCAACCCAGAAAAGATTAGAGTTCACCAAAGTTAAAACCTTTCCTTGCTATTTTAATTATTTATTTATTTATTTTTTTTTTTTGGAGCAACAATTAAGCAAATATAGGAAAAAATAATATGTTTTATATTTAATTAGCGCATACCACGCGTTTGTCTTAGCAAAGTAGTATCTTCATAACTCATACAAAGTAATTCTGAAGCTGAAACTAATTAGTTTGGAGTCAGAAACATCATGAAAACTAAATTGACAAGCGTCAAATTAATAACGACTCGAGTACCTGAATAAATTTATGGAATGATAAATATTTATTTACTGCAGATGAAGAAAAACTAAAACAGAAGACAAACTTAACTGTCTTTCTTCTTTTCAGAGAAAATTGTGTTTGCTTTTGTTTGTCAGAAATCGAAATCAGTGCAAACAATAAACAATAATAAAGAGTAAAGACTAAATATCATGATGACAATATTAGTGCAACTAGTTAGTAACGCTGCTGCGTTTAAATATGGTTAACTTGATTTAAGTCAGTAAAAGGCCTAAACGTCTGTCTAAACTTGACATTGTATTTCAAACAACTTGCTTTGTTATGTTTTTGTTTCGTTTTGAACTGTTTTTTTGTCTCAGGTGTTGATTAGGCGCATTAGTCGGTCGCATAAATCGTTTTGAATTTCTAGACGACTTTGCTCGACAACAGATTGCCTCTTGTCTGTCTGTCTAACTGACTCTACTGGGATGGATGGATGAAGCCATAATCGACCATTTTAATTGAATATCAACTTGGTCTAGCACAGCGTTCCATTGAACCATTTGTGTATTTCCACAATCCATAGGCAACATTGTAACAGGTAAAACAATTAATTAACAGACGCTAAAACAAAATGGCGCGAAGTATTTTGTTTTTCAATTTTTGCAAAAATAACAAAATTCCAAAAATGAAGAAAACCAATGAAACAAAAAGAAATACAAAGTGGATAATTTCACTGCTTTCTAACAGACTTTTTAATGCAAGAAAACGATTATTGAAATGAAATGTTGAAGGTTTTTCTTGATTTTCAATATTATTGTATACAGCGACAAATCATGAAATGAAGTATCGTATCGACAGCAAAAAAAGTAGTAACAAAAGAAGCAATAGATCAGGAGTTACTATTGAATCGAAGATGGTGTTTTTGTTGTTGGCGGTGGTGGCACTGGAAGCTGATTGTTGTCCATTGTCGGCTATTTTTCTTCTTCTTGTCGTTGACTTGACTTTGGCTTTTGCAAAATGTGGATAATTGCGCAAAGCCAATAAGCAACTGACAGACAGACGGACATACTGATTTTAGAGACATCATGTCCATTATAATCATGCAGCAGCAGAAGAGCAGCTGGATACATACTGATGCGATACGATTCGATGTGATGCCACTGTCTAGCTCAATCTCTTTCTAACATGATAATTGGACATGTACATGGACATAAGAGGATGCTAGAGGCCATAAATTGCGGTAGTATGGAAACACTTTTCCCTTTGACAGCGCGCGCAGCAAAATGCCAAAGATGACAGCGCAGACTTAGATGCGATGCGATGCGTTGCGATGTTCGTGACATTTTTGGCATTTGAAACGCGGCAGGCAGAATCAAAATGAAACAAATCAAATGAGAAATAGTGAAAATAAATGGAAACCCTTTCTCTAACTTTGGTCGAAAAATTAAATTTGTTAATTAGTAATTTTGCAAACATAACAAAAAAAAAAAAAAAACGCAGATTACAGGTGAAATTATTTTAATTTTACAATCACGACTTTGATCAAATTAAAAAAAAATACAAATTTATTTAAGATCGCTGCTTTGAGTTATTCTGCACCCATTTGATAGATTTTATAAATCATAAATTTGTGCTGAATTAGATAAACAATGCACCGAATTGAATACTTTTAAAAATATTAAACATGAAAGAACGCTGAAGTTGAGTATGCTCGACTGCAAGATACCATGTAGCCAATCTTAAGTGAAGTCCTAAATTGGATTTTCATACAAAAACTTAAAAATAGGGTAGGGACCACTTGGCGGTTTAGGAGAGTCTAAGTTTCAAATATGTTGGCTCTATTAATTATGGTCTCCAAGATAATCGTTTCCATACGACACCCAGCTTGGCAGACTGATCAATGCTGATCAAGAATATGTCTACTTTATAGGGTCTATTATGCAAACGTTCTACTTTTTTGGGTACAGGGTAAAAAACGTGAAAATTACCTAAATAAAATCACAAATTTGGTATGCATGGTTGGCGTGGTGGTCTATTTCAATATTTTAATTGAACTAGATCAATCTGTATATATAAAAAAGTAAAAAGTTTCTATGTCCGCTATTAACGTTGAAACCGTTCAACCGATGAGCCCCAAACCGGTTACATTTGAAACTAAACAAAGCAAGTTAATTGAAATTCCACTTAAACAATGCGTAATGCATATTCGGTTCATTTAAGAATCGATTTTCTAATTTTCCCATAAAAAAATGTTTTGCTTTTCAAACATAAACAAAAAACAACAATAAAAAACAGCTGATTACAGCTATTCCCAATTAATTTTGGGTAAGATCAAACAAAGTGGTATTTTTTAGTATGTTTTAAAGTTAGTACCAGCCAATTTTAGTTGCGCTACAAACAAAAAAAAAAGAGCAAATAGTAAAAATGCCATCGAAAAGAACTGAAAACAAGGAAAAACGTTAACTTCGGTGGAACCGAAGCTGAAATACCCGTTACATGGGCGTGGCGTCTTGGTTTTGACCCTGGATGACAAAAGAAATGTTTTTACCCAATTGGGAGCGAGTACATTCATAAATAATTACTATTTTTAAAGAAAAAACCAAAAAAATGGATAAGTTTGTATGGGGCTATACCTAAAAATGGGCGTGGCACTCTCATTTTCGAACTTAGCATAGTCGTTGCCGAGAAAAGCTTAAGTTTAAAATTTCAGCCCAATATCTTTATATCTTCATCGAATAAATCGCATAGCAACAAACAGACGGACAGAAGGACAGACAGACGGACAGACAGACGGACAGACAGACGGACAGACAGACGGACAGACAGACGGACATGGCTAGATCGATTCGTCTCATCGAGCTGATCAAGAATATATATACTTTGTGGCGTCTCCGATGGCTCCTTCAATGCGTTACAAACTTTTGGACAAACTGAATATACCCGTTTACACTATGTGTAACGGGTATAATGAATAAAACACAGCAGATGCGATTCGGAAAGGAGTTGAAAGAGCAGCCGAAACGCCTGTACAGCGTTGTAGCACACGCCGGGTACCTGCTATTCCATTTATGAAAATTTGTTAAAATTAGTTCCTCCAAACGTAATAATTGTGTTCAAGGTTCAATAGGCGTTTAATTTAATGTATTTCACCTAAGAATTATTGCCATGAGCTTTTCAGCCTTTTAGGCCTTCTATGCTGCACGGTTACCCAAGAAGTCCACTGCTTTGACTTTTCTTCGGTCTTTAATGTTTTTTGATTAATCCATGTTTCTTCCACAGTTAAGAAATTTGCTAAAACTCATTGGGTTTGCAGTTGAAAAACTTAAAAATCTTCTTTGAAATGGTTAAATGGTTGCAATTATGGTCGAGAGTACACAACCAACGATGTATTTATATAAAATATTATATACTCGCTCAGTTAAGTTATATATACAGCCTGACGTACTCGGAAAATTTAAAAAGTCACCGACTTATCAAAATGCGTTCGTATGTTTTACATATATGATTTTTCCATAAAATATACGTGTAAAAGCTTTGTAGCAAAAAACCACAATCAAAATTTCTAATCAAACATTTTTTTTTTTTTGCAATTCCGCCAAATCAAGTTCATCACTGAAAATCCCCTTTAACCCAAAATGATATCAAGACATACTATACATAATTGATCACTTTCGTTTTATGCTCAAATTCACACTCATTGTCATCAGCAGAAACAATAAAATACACGTAATTATCATTAACGCCGACACATGCATGCTGCACAAAATACTTAAACAAAAAGTTCAAAGAGCATTTAATGTTAATTTATGTACAGAAAAATTGCACAAATCAATTTAGATGCAATAAGAAATTCCGCACAATTAACCGGAGGCTAAAAATCAGACGGACAAAAAAAGATAACTTAAGGATGCACACAGCCAAAATGCAACAAACAATAAAACATGTCATGCATAGCTCATATAAAAAACAAAAGACTTAAGCAACAAACTTGCTGGGTACTAAATACGCGCATTAAACGCATTTCCCAGTGACGCGCTCTTTGAGCAGACCATGCAGACTGACTAAAAAAGCAAAACACTTAAAGAGGTTTTGCTTTAAATATGTAATTGTGATGGCCACTCTTATGGCTTTCGCTGCTTTCTCTGTCGTCTGTGTTGACTCTCTTAGTCAAGCAGCATAATGCTTAGCTCTCTGTCGCTTTTGGTATAAAACTTCTTTCGTATGCCAGTCATGGCTTAATCTTACCTTGAACTTGGTCGTGTGCAGATCAGCTAAATAGTTGCTGCTGCTGTTTCCCAAATTAAATTTTGAAAAGAAAAACAAAAGATCCACTTAGTGGATTCAGTGATTTTATTGTGCTTGTTTGTGTTTACACGAAAAGTGTGATTTTATTTACACGAAAACATTCTTGGAACGCGCCGCTTACGGCTAAAGTTGGCGTTGCGACGCGTTTCCTATTTAAAATTCTTAACTTTTTTTTTGTTTTTGTTTTGTACGTTTGACCGTTAAACTTTGACAACTTTGCTTTTGTTCTCACTCAAAAAATAAATAAAAACTTATAATCGGCAAAAACTTATTAGTTGTGAAAATAAAATATAATGACTTGAATGAAAAAATGGAACAAGAATCCGTTGTGCTTTGTGTTTATTGAAATCAAATAAACTAGCTGAAAAAATTTTATAGAAATTCTTGTAACACATTTTTTTTTTTGATCTAACGGAATATTTTAATTTGTGTGTTTGTGTCGATGTAAAAAACTTGATTTTGATTCAATAAAAAAACAAAACTGCTGAAAATAATTCAATAAAATCTAAGAACAGAACAGCTGCAACATGAACTGGCAACGTTCTGCTGCAACAACAAAAACAACAAATTCATTTATTTGGATGACGTTTTGGCTGGTTTTGTTGCCACTTGTACATGGCTGGAGCTCAAATGCCGAAACAGTGCAATGGACGCCATATAGAAGCACAAAATCAGCTTCCAGCTTAGCTTCATCTTTTAAAGAAACAGCGCCAAAGGCAGCGACAACAACAACGACATCATCATCACGTCAACTAAATGGTGAGTAATTGCAGTAAAAGTGCTTTTAAATTTTTATTTGAAAAAAAAAAAAAAAAAGTCAAAATGTTGCTACCGTTTTTTCCGTTTTAATAAAGGCCTAAAAACAGGCCTTCATGTCTCTTTTATATTTCTTCGTATGAGTAGTGAAATTTATATTTCACAAGTTTACTTTCGTTATGTTGAAATTAAACTGATTATTGTTCAAGTTCATTAAATAAAATCACATAATTACATAATTAACTAAATAAATGAAGCATATTAAAAAGTCACAAATGCTTTACATTTTTGCATCATTTTTATAATTTGAGACAATTTAAAAGAGAAATAGTCATATAATATAAGTTCATAGTTCAACGCTTACGGCAACAGCTGGTAATGACCATTTTGCAAAAGTAGATCTTATGAAATCAACTTTAGACACTTTTTAGGATTTATGTTTGAATTTAATTATATTAAAATAGTAAAAACTGATCTCAGATACTATTCAAAGTAGAGCTATCGACACTTGGAACTTTTATGAAATACTAGTAAATAGTTTTTGACATTACTTCTCATAAGAAAACCGAATTTTATGTGAAAGATAAACTAAAAAATACGAAATATAAATTTAATTAAAAATTTTTTATAAAATAATGAAAAGCTTTAATTTCAGTCGAACTGAAGCTTTAAAACCCTTCACACTATGGTTAGCCTAACTTTTCTTGAATGAATATATGAAATAATGATCCTACTGCAATTGTGTGTCGTAGTGTGATCATTGTTTACTGCAAAAAGTGTTTTGACATAGTCTATATATACAAAATAGTAAAAATGTTTCTATGTCCGCTATGGACTTTGAAACTATCCCACCATTCTGTCCCAACCCGGTTTTATTTGATAGGTAATACAAGAATAATTATAGACCACTAAAACACTGCATTTGGCCCATTCGGTTATTGTTATTTTGTATGTATTTCTTTTAGCCCCAAAATATTTTCGTCTCAACGCATTAAAAAAAGAAGAAAAAAAAAACTTGTATTTTTTAAGGACTTTTGTATGTTTTTATACTAGCCCCAACATACTTTGGTTTCGCTTCAATCAGAAATAAATAATTTAAAAAAAAGTAAACAAATTTCACTGAAATGCGCTGCAATTGCCAAAAAATATCAGCAAAAGCGAAAAGGAAAAGAGCTGAGTACAAACACCAAATAAAGCGCTTCACAAATAAACATTTTTTCATGTAAATACACAAAAATTGGCGGTAAATGTTTATGAGGGCTATATGCCATAGTGATACCACCTCAATCATGGGTCCTTTCCTGAATATATTTTGCTTTAAGAAGTGTTTTTCCTATATAAACTCAAAAGTTGGCGGTAGATTTGTATAGGCTAAATGCTACAGTGGTTTCACCTCAACCATAGGTCCTTTTCTATTCAAATATTTGTATGGGGTCTATACCTAAAATGGGCGTTGAACTCTGATTTAAACATTTTAACTGCTTAAGGCTGAGAAAAGCTTAGGTCTCGAATTTCAGGTCAATATCTTCAAAACTGAGCGATTGAAACGTGTCAGTCAGACAGACAGACGGACATAGTTGGATCAACTCTTCTTGTCGCACTGATCAACAACATATATACACTTTATGCGTTACAAACTCTCAGACAAACTGATTATATCCAGAACACCCAGAAGAATAATGAGAGCTACCCCAAAATTTACAAATTTCAATATCGAACCTTCGATGATTTTTTCATTTTAAAAAAATCCTTTAAAAATCTTTTAAAAAATCCTGTTCGATTGTTTATCAGACTGAAAATCGATTTAAAACGTTAATTTGATGATCGATTAATTGAAAAGTACGTCGATTCGATCGATCGACTAATATATAATTAGATATTTATTTTTTTGTTTGCTCTTTGAAATTTATTTTCTCTATTTGTGTTCTTTTTATTTATTTATTTTTGATTTTTATTTTGCTCTTCAATTTGAAACTGTTTAAAAATCGAACAATCGGAATAACACAATTATTTTCCAAAATCGATTATAATCAATGTATTAAAATTAATCGCTAGCTGTAGCATAAACTACGATTTGTTAATTTTAAGCGCGATTAATCGTTTCTCAAATACATCTAATTTAAAATATTAAAATATTAAGTGTGAAATGTTTATTTTTCATTTAATTGGCATATAATATTTAAGATCTGTGCCAAAAGATTAACAAGAAACTGGTACGCTTATTAACAATTTGTAACGCTTAGAAAATTGCCTCACAGAACTCGAACGCACACAAATGAGACATGAAATGACTAATTGTGGCAAGTGAGATAAATCCAATGCTGCATTTGCAAAGATTTGCTAAAATAAAAAGAAAAATAATAATAACAAAAGTAAAGAGAGTGACAAACTACTTTGAAAGAAATAAAAGAAAAAATAAAATGATACAAATGGAATCATAAGCGCAATGACACAATTTTAATACAAAGTATACCAGAAGCACAAATACAATAATTTATATGGCTTCTATGCGCAATATGGCAGAACATTTTGTCATATATTTTACTACAATTTATAGAAGATCTAGTAAGTAGCTACTTACTTATAGTACACATATATCTTATATCTGCTGCACAACAAATGATGCTAAAATTTAGAATGCGCACGCGATGTGACAAACACGCTGACAATTTGTGTATTACAAGAAAGCTAATTTATAAAAAAAAAAAAAAATGTCACTTTTTATATAAAAAAATGCAATCAAATTAGGCGCTCTGCTCTGCACTTGTTCAGTGAAAATATGGAACAATTTACAAGAATAAGTAAACCAGAACTTTAACGTCAAAGCCAAGGTCTGCGAATTATCAAGTTAGTAAGCTGAATTTTTTTCTGTGTTTTTGAATGGTAACTCTACATGAAAAAAGATTAATTGTTGGATTTAAATAAACAACAAAAACAACAGAAACAAGTTGGCGATATTATGCGTTTGATAGTGTCAAAATCAGTAAAAAACCCATCTAAAAAAATCTACATACTTCTTTATAGAAGTAGTTTAACGCTTACTAAGTAAATATGCATGTTATGAACAATAAATCGGTCAACAAAACAAGTTAAAACAAAAAAAAAAATTGGGTTATAATCGCCATTCATGATATATGTACTACTCATGTGGAGTGCGAATAGTGCCAACTCATAGCAAAGACAGACGGACAGAGTTGATTAAGAAAATAAAAAAATTATAATAATTTTAAGCAGTTTTTTTGGTTCTTCAATTCCAGCGAAAAAAGTGAAATAAAATAAAATTCTTAGCCTAATACTTAAGTTTTTATACGCTACACAGATTAAAAAATGGTTTAAGAAAAAAATAATTGAATTCTGAAAAAGTGTCTATTCTGTTTTATTTATGTCCGTTTGTCCGTTTTTTTATGTCAGTCTGTCCGTTTTATTTATGTCCGTCTACCCGTTTTATATAAGTCCAACTGTCCGTTTTTAAGTTTGTCTGTATGTCCGTACTATTACATCCGTCTGTCCGTTTTTTATGTCCGTCTGTCCGTACTAATAATGTCCGTCTGTCCGTTTTATTTATGTCCGTCTGTTCATTTTATTTATGTCCGTCTGTCCGCATTATTAATGTTCGTCTGTCTGTTTTTAAGTTTGTTCGTCTTTCCATTTTTAAGTTTGTCCGTCTGTCCGTTTTTAGTTTGTCCGTCTGTCCGTTTTTTTTATGACCGTCTGTCCGTTTTTATTTAGTCCGTTAGTCTGTCACTTTTCTTTATTACATTTTCAGTCTATCAATTTTTGAGAAAAAAAAATGTTAATTGAAATTTTAAATCTCTTTAAAATGCAACTTATCAAGTCAGACCAAATATATCTCTAGATCAGCTTGTCTTCTCAAGCTGATAAGAAATTTGTATACATGAAATCGCTACCATTAATTTACAAACTTTGCAACAAAATTAATATATTCTCCCCCATTTTTTGTAACGTAGCGCATAATAAAATGTGTACTTATAATACGAAAATTGTCGGTTGTGACGCAAAATAAAAAGTGTTGCTGTCTGATTTCATTTTTATTATAATTTTTTTTTTTCACATTTTCATTTTTTATTTTGTTTGCGCAAACCCAAAATCAGCGTCCGACTGTGCGCTCCAAATGGTCTCGTTGGTAGGCTTTCTTAAATACGACATATTCATGAGTTGTTATCGTCTTATTTACCTAGACCACTCCAAAGTGTCTTGGCATATACGACCATAAATTTATAAACCATCCAGTTTGGCGAAGCGTGCAATATTCTTGCATTGGCGCATAACTTAACCAAAAACAAAAAAAAAAAACAAAAACAAAGTCAAACGGTTTGCTTTATGCTCCCACAGTCATCAACAATTTCAAATTGCGTTTGAGGCTACACAGCTAAAAGGTAAAAAAAAATGAAAATGAAGTCTTACTGGATTAACAAGCATTGCAGCCAAAACACAACAAGTGCTCTGGCCACTGTTACAATTTTCACTAATTAAATAAAAATAAAAAAAATGTGATTTTTTTAAAGATTTTTTTCTTTTATTTATTTTTTTTTGTATAATACCATTTGTGTTGTGTTCAAAACACATCTTCTCCATTTTTTTCTATGTCGTCAGCGACTTGTTTGCGTTTTAATTCAAATTCTTTGACAAACGCTTCGATCGAAAGCAGTGAAAGTTTATTGAACGATTGAGTATGAAGTTGCTTTGGTTCGGTTTACTGCTTCATTTTATTGTGCATATACATATACTCGTACTATACTATATATGTGCTATATCGTATTATAGTTGTTCTTGTTTATTTTACATATACATCAACAAAAATAATAATAAAACAACAATAGAGTAGTCATACATGTTGTCTGAAAAAAAAAAAGATATACCGTATATACTATACATATATTTTATAGTTGATAACTGTTTGCTTTAGCGTTAGTTGACAGTGAAATGTGAGGAAGTATGTCTTTGGAGAAGAATTGATTTGTTTGTGGTATTACGTAGACTGTTAAAAAAGTTTCTGCAATTTTATCTAAAATTAATGAAAGCTTTCATAAGAAAATTTGTTTTATAAGAAGACTCTATTTTTATCTCAACTAATTAAACAATTTTTTTTAATATCACCATTGCTTAGAACGCCATTGGAAGAATAAGAAACAAATGACTATTTAATAAGTAATTTTCTTTAGTCATTACCCCTAGCATTTATCCTAACATAAACCTGATTTTAAACTTTTCACAAAACATGAATTCCATACCTAAGTCCTAACCTAAACCTTAATCTAAACACAAACTTAACCTGAAATCTTAACCGTAATATAAACCAAGGCTGGAAATCGGTTTTAACTGAATCGGTTTTTGAGCCGAACCACAGAATTTTTGATCGTTTGCTCCGAATCTTGAACTGATCCAGTTTTTCTGAAAGAAAATTTTTTTGCACGGTTCGGTTCAAGCCGGTTCTCCATTTCTTTAAAAGAAATTTGTATTATATATTAAAATATTCTAAAATGTACTTGAGGTAGAACTTTACTTTAGTTTACGAAAACGAAAATTTTAATACAAGTTCTCGTAATTGTGATAATATTAAAACCAATATATTTTAAATCGTCCTTTTTCCGATCATTAGTTTATCTAAGCCAATAAAAAAACAATAATTTTAAGTTTTTGCTCTTAGTTCGCCGTGTGATCGTTAGAGGAAATTAATCTGAATGTCACGTTTGGGATCGGTGAAGAGCGCTAAGTACGATGATTTTACCGGAAGATGTATGTAACACAGCTTAAGATTGCAGCACATGCAAAATGTTATAACATAGGCACTATTTGAACCGAACCATGGTTCAACACTGACTAAAAACCGGTTTGTGAGCCGCACCAGCAGTTCAAAAACATCGCGAATTGCAATCCTGATGTAAACACTAACCTAAACCGTGGGGGCCATACCTAACATTTTTTTTGACCCTTGGATATATCATTGGGACTATTTTAGGCATTATTTATACAAAATTTAGACTTCCTAATAAGAACAAAAATGTTGGGGTAGTTTTGTGTGGGGGCTACCCCTTAAAATGGGCCTAGAGAAAAACCGTTTGTAAATTATTACTTGACTGAGAGTCTAACATAAGTTTCAATTATGGTAACCCTAGTCTCTGAGACAATCATTTTCATAAGGCAGACAGCATGACAAATGGACTGATGGATGGGACAGACAGACGGACATATCTAGATCGACTCTTCTATCAATGCTGTTCAAGAATATAAATACCACGCCTCCTTCCAGTCACATATTTGCATAGACTCAATATGCTCTATTACTCCTCTGTAGGGCGCTGTGATTGTTAGAAATAATCGATTGTTGTTGATTTATCATGAAAATCAAAAAAAAAAAAAAAAAAATATTGATTATTTATACAAAATATTGAATACTAAGAATAAAAAGTACAGATCTTTTTTTCCTTCTCACTTATAAAGACTTTGTTATCACACATTCCTGTGGTGGCTTTACTGCGTAGGGTAAACCCATGGTTGGGATAACAAACCGCGACTATTGTCTTCTATTAACTACTTGATTATTGATTGTAGAACTAATTAATCAATACAAAATACTCGAATGCTGATTGATTAATCGATTAATCAAACAGACCTACTCCTCAGGTAGAGGGTATAAATTCGAAAAAATAGAGCCCAGTTCTAGTCAAGACTTATTTCTTGATTTTAGTTTGCATTTTTTTTTCATTTACATGACTTAAAATCAATTTATTCTGATTCAAACTAGTAACTTGGAAAAATTGTATACGTTTCAAAATGGCGACTATCAGACCGATAATTGACACTGCTTTGCAAAATAAAATCGAGAAAAAATCGGATATATAAAAAAATTTCATCATTCAGAATTATTAAAGTAATACAACACATTTTGTATACTTTCGCGCCTTTGGCAAATGCAAAACTAGTAGCAATTTGCTAACATTAAGCATATTAATAAAATTTTATATTTATAATAATTTTTACAACTTTATCGAAAATTGTTTGATAGATTATCGTGATAATAACTGTCAAAACTAACGAACTACTGGCAAAATTCGTAAAATTCAAAACGAGGTTAATTTGAAAACACACGAAAATACGTAGAAGCATTCAAGAATAAATTTATGAATCAATTGTTTTGTGTTTGATAGTAAATAGCCGCAAGACACGTACATAACTATTACCAAAATTGAATTGAAAAGAAAGCCAAGTGAAGACAGGCAGTGTGGCATGCATTGAATCAAAAGCCTTATTGAGTAAATTAGACATTCAGTCAGTATGTCCGTCTGTCCGTATGTCTGTCTGTCAGTGGGTTACGGTTAATGAAGCAATGAACATAATGTCTGTGGTCAAAAAATGCAATGGACAGTGAAGCGTATAGATGCAGACTTGCAGACAGAAGATATTGAATGTGACCACCTAGAGTAGCACTTTTAGTAGCAATAATCATTGTGCAAAACAGCGCGTATAACAAAAAAGATTTTTAGGCAATGGATTCGGTACGGTAAGGTAAGGTAAGGTACGCTACAGAATTTATAGCATGTTTTTATTATATAAATATTTATGGTAGTAAAAGTTATAAAAAAAAAACAAAACCTAAACAAGTGCAGTGAAAGTTCAATGCAAATCATATTGACTCAGTTTAAATTTTAAGTTGATTAGCATGCTTAAGCATATTTTGTCGTATTTTGACAAAGTTTAAGCCATGAAAATTTACCGAATTATGGCATGCAGATGTACAACATCAATATACACCCAAGCATCTATCTGACTATTTTTATGCTTTCTTTTCTATAAACTGCACAAACGTTTCCTTACAGGAATGCACAGCGCAGGTTAAAGGCTTACAATGTGCCACAAAAGTTATTCAAGCTAAGATTTTAAAAGAAAGATAGGCGAACAAATAGTCAGCAGAAGCGCATTGAACTGCTTAAACCGTTGACAAAACTGCGCAAAATCCCGAAACGACAATTTTTTTTTTTTGTTTTGCTTTGTATTTTGTGTAGGATCTGCATGACTCTTGTCACTATAAACCGAATTTGAACATATTTCACATGGGGATTTGTTGTCGAAACAAACAAGCATTCGAAAAAAAATAAATTTAAGCTTTAAGAAAAGTAACTACCGCTGCGGCACGACCTCACATTTTGCTTAGATTATTAAGAAGAGGATGCAGCAGCAATCGATTGAGCACTTTCACTAAACTTTGACAATTTTTTTTTTTTTTTTTTTGTTTATCTGCAAAGTTTTAAGGTTAAAAAATTTGCTCTGCACCTTTTAGATACAATGTATCTTTAAGATACAAAAAGTATCTCAAAAGTGAGAATAGTAATTAGATACAAAAAATATCTTTTATTTTACTCGTGCCTCATTGAAAGTAAAATTAGCTAAGTGCAACGTGCATCGTGTTTGCAAATATTTCACACATCACGATTCTTTTTTTGAAGTTGCACTGCACATGACACATCTTTCACATCTTTCACATTTTGAATTATGAATCAATAATGACAGCACAACAGCTACCTTCAACACTATTTTTACAGTAGTTGCTGCATGCCATTTATTGATACAATGATAATAATTGCTCAATTTTGTGTTTAATCAGTTAAAGTATCTATTTGACAGCAATTGAAATGTTGTCTGACCTACGCTCTATTTTTTTTTATACAATTATTTGCGATTATTTGCGTTTATTTTTTATGCTCATTAGAGTAAATTTTGCGTTTTTTGATTTTTTTCTTTAGTCATTCGTGCGCTACTTGTGTTTGAGATAATGTATCTGTGTCGGTAATAGCTTTCGAATTGTGCTGTTAGATGGCAAGATACTTTTGTGTTCATTTGCAGCAAAAGTGTTTCGTGCTTGCTTTGACCTTTAAGGAATTTAGGAGTGTTTTTTTTTTTTGTATATGAACTTGATATTGGGTAGCTGATAGCGAACATTGATATCTTTCTTGGTAATGGAAAACGAAATTAAACAAGGTGTTTCTCTAGAAAAGCTTGAAAAAAATTTTCAGTGGTCTGACTTGAAAAAACAATTTTAAAATTCGCATAAATTTATTTATACCCGGCTTATCTTTCGCATCTGCTGTGTTTTGAGAAACTGTAGTTCTTTTCGATGGCATTTTTGTACTATTTATTGCAGAGCAACAAAATATGTTGTGGCTAGTATGCAAAACATACTAAAAAATACCATTTTATTATTGCAGCGAGATCTCAATACGTGCTATTAAAAAGAAAGGGGTGTTTTAAAATTTTTTTTTTTTTTTTTTTTTTTATTAAAAAAAAAAAAAAAAAAAATAAATAAATTTTTTTTTTTTTTGAAAGAAAAAAAAAAAAAAAAAATAAGAAGGAAGATGAGGGGAAAGAAACCAAAACAAAAAAAAAAAAATATATTTGATAAAAATAAAAAAGGGAAGGAAGGTGGCGAAGGGGAAGAAGAAAAACTCCTCCTTAAATAACCAACCCACCGGAAGATATTTAAAAAAAAAAAAAAAAAAAAATTTTTTAGTCACTAACGTTTAATAAATAAAGAAAAAATTGGTTAAAAAAGGGGGGTTTAAAAAAAAAAAAATTATAAAATTTTTGGAGGGTGTTTAGGGCCAAAAAGTTTTGGTTTTTTGGTTAATAAAAAAATTTTTTTTTTTTAAAAAAATTTTTTTTTTTTTTTGGTTATTTTAAAAAAAAAACCAACCAATTTCCTTCCCCACCCAATTTATTCGTTTTAAATAGGGGGGGGTTTTTTTTTTTTTAAAAAAAAAAAAAAGAACCCCCGGGGGGGGTTTTTGGGGGGTTAAAGAGGAAAAAAAAAAAAAATTAAAGAGGGGGGTGGGTGAAAGAGAAAAGGGGGATTGTTTTTTGTTTTGGGAGGAGGAAAAAAAAGGTTTTGGTGGGTTTTTTTTTGGGGGGGGATTACTTTAAAGGGGACAAAATATATATTAAATAAATACCTAAAAAAAAAAACACAAAAAGTATTTTGAATAGGAGAATAGTCGAAAATTGACTTCATGAATGAATTGGATGTGCCTAATACATTGTTTTAGTGTTCTAAAATTATATTCGAATGTATTGTCTTTCAAACGAAATCGGTTTGGTACACATCGGATGTATGGTTTCAAAGTGCATAGCGGACATAGAAACAATTTTACTATATATATATATATGTATATATATATATACAATGAATCGCCTGTTTTTTTATTTAATTCATTGTCGCCTCAACTATGTACTAGATTGTTAAAAATTAACATGAAAACGCTTAACAATTTTAATTGCTAAATAAATGGCAAAAAAATGCGTTTTCACTTGATTGATCGTGACGAACGCGTGCATGAATAATGCAATAGAAGGAGTTGTTTATATTTATTTAATTATTTATAACATTTTATTATGACAAGCAAACAAAAAAAAAGTCAACGTCATGAATAGGCATAAGCCAAAGCGTGAGCTAGCAGACATATGCCATGTAATGCAATCCAAACGCTCCTTATACTCAAAACAAAGAAAAAAAGATAGAAAAACAACACAGCCACACTTTAGCAGCCAGCCACTTGGATAAATCTAGCCGCCAAGTTTGTGCAATACTTTCACTCAATTTTTAAGCGTTAAAGCGGCAGTATCACTCTTGTTAGAAAATGCAGCTGACCAAATTGAAATGCATTTTCCAATAAAGAAGTTATGCGTCGAGTATCTGTTAGATATTTATTTTCTTCAGTTAAGATACGCACTGAATGTGCACGACCAAATGAAGCGCATATTTCCAGTGAGGAGGAAATATTTGTGTTTTGTTATAAGGAATAGAGGACAGAAAAACAGACAGACATTGTAACGCAATATTTGTCAATTCAAACATTTTCATTTACAGTTAAAGATTTTTTCTTATGAAATGTTTTGATTTAATTTTCTTTTTTTTTTTTTTAATTCATTGCAGCGGTTTCACCTTATATAGATATGATGCTATGTCCATTACGCGCAGAACCCTGGACCTGTGCACGTCAACAATCCGGACGCATACTTGATGTCTGGGATGATGAGCTCTATGTACAATGGCAGAAATTAAAAGGTGTGTGTAAATGAAGTTGTGTGTAAACTGACAGGAAGCTTATTTTTTGTTTGCGTGTGGGAAAATTAAAGCTAAGTGAAATTTAATTGCGCTTCAAGCCAATTTTCAAGTTGCAACTTTTCACAGCTGTGAAATGTGAAAATTTATTTATTTTTTTTTTTTTTTATTTCTTAATTTTGTTGCGGTGTTGCAGCAAAGTGTACATGTCCGCTAAATAGGTCAAATCGTGTACAATGCAAGTTCAATTGCAACGCCTTAATCGATCCTAACGCTGCGTGTTTAGGTCAAATGTTAAGCGCGCGTTTGATAGCCGCAACAGCTTCTTTGTTGCTTTTCAAAGCAATTTTCAGCTTATTAGCAAGAAAAACAAACAAGTGAAAATTTAGCTTAAAAAGATACTCAAAGTTTTTATACATTTCAAGTATGGGCAAGACGCTGTAAAAAAAAAAAAACTGATTTTCTTAAACTTTTAAAAATAATAGTCTTAGGTGAGATAGTTTTAAGCGTAAAAGGGTTTTGAAAAATTTTGAAAATTACGTCAGCTACGCCATCTTGAAAATCAAAGAGGTGTATTTTTTTCAAATCAATATTTTCGAAACTGTTCGATGGATTTTAATAAAAACTACAGGCAATATAGCAAACTTAATATAGTTTAATTTTATATTAGAATGAAAAAAAATATTCAAAATTTCGATAAAAAAAAATTCAAAAACATTTTTGAAATTATTTTTTGGGAAACTTGGCTATTTTTTTGATTTTTTCTAACATACTTACATCGATTACTTTTTTTCTTTAAAAAAAACGACAATTATTTCTCGAGATATTGAGATTTTAGTAAAAAAAAGTGGCCGAATTGACTAAATCTTCATTTTAAAAAACTTTTTTATATTTGCAAAATTTTTAACTTTTTTTTTTCTAATATAAAATTGAACTCTTTAAAATGTACTATATTGCCTGTAATTTAATAAATATAAATCCATCCAACACTTTCGAAAATCTTGATTAAAAAACAACAATACTTTAATTTTCAGCTGACATAATTTTGAAAATTTTTCAAAATCCATTTACGCTTGGAACTATCTCACCAAAGACTCTTGTTTTTCCAAAGTTTCAAAAAAAATTGGAGTCCCACTTGCAAATCCTTTTTCTTTTTTTCAGAGTCTGACCCATATGTAAAAGTTTTAATTTTCAAACCCGAATTGGTTTTTTCAAAATTCGATAAAAACAGTTTGTTTTGAAAGATAATCTGCCGTAACTTCAATAGACTTGTTTTAGGGTTCTTTTAATTTATGGACTCAATTTTTTTGAGAGCATCTGGAAGGCTCAAGAAATAGATCTCAAGAAAAACATTTTTTTTTTTTAAACCAGGTTTTATTTAAGGGGTTATATACAGTTAGGATTTTCAAAAATTTTTTTTTTCATTTTCTTAATATATATATATATATATATATATATATATATCTGAGTATACACACACAAAATTTCAAGTCGATCCGACGAATATTTTCGAAGTTATAGACACATTAGTGAAGGCGCTGAGAGAGAGATCTCGCAGTAAAGTAAAGTGCTTTTAAAACTTTAAACGCGTTTTTCTCAAAACGGTGTTTTAAAAGTCGGTGTGCAAGATTTCTCAGAAACGTTTGAACCGATCGGTCTGAAATTTTTACACAAGCTTCTTAACTATATTTTTTTAGTAATTAATCGAAGGATTTCCCCATCCGATAAAAATTTCTTATTTTTAAAAACAATTAAAGAGTCAAATTTTGCGTTGAAAATCGAACCTTTTGCTTTGAGTAGCCGCCATCTTTTGTCAAAAAATTTTTATTTGCTAATTCCTTCGATTAATCACTAGATTATTTATTATATTAATGAAATATATTTGGTTTTTGAATTTTGGATGATCCAGTCCAGAGATATCGTGCACACCGCAAAAGGCCCTTTTTTTGTGGCGGACCTCTGCAAAATTGGCAGCTATCAACGTTCCCGATAATTATTTTTGGCAATAAAACATATGTGAATATAGTTTAAGGGTTGTCATAATACACCTGCCAAGTTTCAAATCAATAAACCAAATAGTTTGCTTGAAAAAAATTCTTGAAAAATTCATTTTTTTCGACCCCCTAACTGTATATAACCCCTTAAGAACATTAAATGTATTTTAAAAATTTCTTTACAAAAACTCGGGAATTTGAGATGTCTGTAAAAACTCGAAAATGAACTTGTTTGGTTGTGTTTGGTGGGCTATGGAATGAACCGTTCCATATATTTAGGTTGGCACAAGAAGTATTTGAAGTGAATATTTTTATTAGAAGAATCTTTTTTTTTTTAATAAGTAGAAAGTGGGAGGTAAATTTGCATGGCAGCGAAACCTGAAAGTGGTCATGGCATTCAGAAATCAACATAAAAAAATTATCTAATACCGAGAAATGCTTAAGTTTCGAAATTCAGCTTAATATTTTTAAGACTGAGCGACAGATATACGGACAGACGGGCATGGTTCGATCGTTTCTTCTCGTTAAGCTGGTCTAGAATATAAATATATGTAAATTCGAGTGGTCTAAAAATGTATCGAATAAATTGTTGAACAAAATTTTTATGCTCCCACCCTCTAGGATTGTTCTTTACCGAAAATAAGAGCCCCGTTTTTTTTTCCTTTTGGCCTATAACATTTAATGGTGCCGCCAAGCACCTGAAGTTTCCCTCGTATAATACATGGGAAAATAACACTTTTTCTTAAATTTAGTGTAGAATCCTGAAAAATGAATATTGTTTAACCGGATGTCCAATCCTTTATTTAATTTTTAAAAATTATTTTTTTGTTACATTTTCTAATTCAAGTAATAAAAAATATTGTTTTTCGTTTTCTTCATATTTTTATGTTTTTGGGTTCTTTTTTTGGAATTCTGTAAAAAATAGTTAATATTTAAAAATGAAATAATAAATAATTGGATGTTCTTCTATGGCCATTTAAGAAGAGAAACATAGCTATCTGGGTTAAAAAAATAATTTTCCAATAAATTTTCGAAAGAGGGATTTTCTTTTGAGGGGCTTGGCGTCACCATTAGATATTATCAGATTAAAGACAAAAAAATTACGGGTCTTCTTATTTTCTTTTATTTACTTGTATGTGGGAACATACAATTTTTTTTGATCATCCTAATATACATGTACATACGTTATAGGATCTTAAATATTCCCATTAATGCGTTACAAACTATGGAACAAAAAGACAACACCACTTCACAGTCATAACGGGTAAAAAATGGATGCTTACACCGTCTTAGCTGTGCTGTATACGATAAACTTGTCCGATTATTTCTTTAAATTTTTCAAGCACTCTAGTCGCCAACAGTTTAGAAGCAGTCAACGAAGCAAAACTACATCCATGTATATACCAGTCACTTTGCCAAATAAAAATGTTTATAGGCGGCTTATAAAAAGATAAAAAAATAGATAAACACTATGCTTGAAGTATGTGCGTTCTTTTGTGTGTGTGTGTGTGTGTATGTATGTGTGGGTGGGTGTAATGGAGAAGCTACAAAGAATAACTGTGTCTAAAAATAATAATTTCACTTTAATTAAGATCTTCCAATTATATTTAATAGTTGAAGCGGATCGTCAATTGAACGCAACGCTACAGAAACGCGGCTACAGTACATCCGAGGTGCCCATCAAAGAGAAGCCATCGACGATATTATCGAAAATAGAAATTGGCACGAATTATATGAAGGATTATCTAGCAGAGACAATGGATGGGTAAGTGAATGAGTGAATGAAGTAAAAAAAACGAAAGTGTTTGGCAAAAAATTTTTTTAATGCAATTTTACTTGTTTTTCCACAAAAAAAAAAAAATGGAAAATGAAAATAAACAGCTTCCTCGGTCGTGAGTATGAATACATGAAGACTGAAGCGAAAACAGAAGAAAATGTTGCAGCGCGAGACGAAGATGATGATGAAAAAGACAACGACGATGATGAAACGGATGCAGACAATGCAACAACAACAAATGATGATGATAATGATGATGATGACGACGTTGAAGAAGAAACTGACGAGCAAGACGAGGATGAGGAAAATGACGATGAAGAAGGTTTGCACAATTTCAATTGCCGAAAAAACAATGGAAAACTTTTCTATAAATCTCTTTGAAATTTCAAAAAATAGACACCGAAACAGACGATGAAGCAGCCACAGATGCAGATGAGGATACAGAGCACGAGCACGATGAAGAGACAGCATCGAATGGTGTGCATGATTTAAAAAGATGTAGACGACGAAAATCATTCCGGTGGCGTTGAGTTCATTGAACTGGAAGAAGCACATGAAGCAAATGTTGCAGCAGCACAATCGGTTAGCGGCCAACTGAAGAAACCAGGCAAGGGTGGTGCTGGCAAAAAACGTAAACAAAAGAAAAAGAAGAATAAAAATAAAAAGAAGAAAGGTCAAAGTGATACACAACCTGCCACCCTGGTTGTAGTACAAGCAGCTGCAGCTGAACAAAGCGGCGGCGGCGGTCACGGCGGACATGGTCATGGCGGACATGGTACACAAGCAGTTGCACATGATGATGTTAGTGAACATGTGGTGAGCAGCAGCAGTAGTGGAGGTGGACATGGACACGGCAAACCATATAAGCGTAAACAAAAACGTGGCAAACGCAAGAAGAAGGGTCAACACGGTGCAGCACATGGCGCTGGCGGTGAAGTAGAAACGATTATTGTTGAACATGAACCATCGAATCATTTGGGTCTGGGACTACTCGAAGAATTGGCGGATGCAGATGATTTCGAATACAGCGGAGGAAAGCGCAAACATAAGAAACCTTCAAAATATGGTAGAAGTAATGGAGGTGTGTGTTGTTTGCTGCGTGTGGTTTTAATAACTTTATACGCACCCTTTTCCGTACACTCAATATTTATGTATTTACTTTTTTTTTTTTGGTATATTTGGGTTTAGGCTGCTATAACTACTTAAAACAGGTTGAGACGTTCAAGTACATATGTCGGACATTTTTTTAAATGGGGTTTGAAAATAGTTTCTATCAAAACGACTAAACGGGGTTAAACTGCCATAGAACCTAAACTTAAATACCCATATAACTTAAGCATGATCATCAGTGACGTAGATAATTTTTGAACACAAGATTGATTGATGCCCACGTACAATCCAAGTTTAAACAATACTTTGGGGTTGCTCTTAGCTGTGGGTAATTTAACTTTCAATCTTAAAGTACAGAAATGAGTTAATTTATGGTACCAGATTTCGGATTAATATCTTTATTTGACCGAATGAAACGTGTAGAAACCAACAGATGGACAGAAAGACATGTCACCCTTCGCCACTCTTTCTATAAGAAATTTACCTTTCAACTGCAATTTAGTGGTACAAAAATTTGTACTTTTCTTCAATTTGGATTATAATGGGATCACATTTAAAGTCGTTCATACGAAAATTGTGTCCAACACTGTTCTAGAATAACTAAAAAATAAAAAAATTCTCCATATAAAGACTCGAAAAGATGGGGTAGGGGTTACCTCTTGAAGTTAGAAAGTTTATATACAGGCGTTCACTTAAAGATACAACAAGGAAAAACGTTGACTTCGGTAGAACTGAAACTCAATACCCGTCACACAAAATTAAATAGTTCGTGTATAATCATCAATGACGTAGATAATATTTCGCAAAGGGTTGGGATGAGACAACTCAAGTTGGGTCTCAAAATATGTCAAATTTTTAGCTAAAAATTGAGATATAACAATAATTTTTTGAAAAATAAAAAAACTGGAAGGTGAGTTATGGGGTCATGGATCCGATCCTTATCATATCGGTAGTATATTTAAAGGATGCCAGTAGAAGTGGTTTTCCCCAGAATGGAGCGAATTCAATCATAAACAAGATCTATTTTCACAAATACCAAAAATGGGGCTAGATTTGTATGGGGCTGTAAAGTAAAATTGGCCGTGGTACCTTGGTGTCAATATTGGATGACATAACAAGTGTTTTTACCCAATTTGGAGTGAATACATTCATAAACTATAACGATTTTCATTTAAAACATCCATTAAAGTGGTAAGTTTGTTTGGGGGCTATATCTAAAAATGGGCATAGCATAGCGCCTTGGTTCTGATATACCTAGGATATGCCTAGGACAAAAAAAAACCTTGAGTTTAAAATTTTAGGTCAATATCTTTACAATTTTCCGTGTATGACGCATTGCAACAGACATTTGGACGGACAGACGGTCATGGCTATGTCAAGATCAAGAATATTTATACTCCTTTAATGGGGTCACCAATGCCTCCTTTTTCAATAAACTGATACTATTATGTGGCGGGTAAAAAAATCACTTAAAGTCATAATTAAGGCTTTCTACGCAGAGTATAACCCCATATATGAACGTCTCAACTTGGCCCTACTACTCTACTCTAAGTTTTGTTTTTTTAAAGTGTTTTTGCATGAAGTTTTTTAATTTGTTCAAGTTTATTTAAAAATATCGGCGACTTTCGTATCAGTTTATCGATATCAGTCGATTACTGGTTATCGTAAAATCAAAGCTCGGACCAAAGCAGCTATCGCGCCAATGTGATGTTATCGTTATCGGATGCTTAGTTCAAAGCTAAGAGCAAGCGAGCGGAAATGGTCATGTGTTTCTTGTGTTTAAATAGACCGTTACATTGTTGAGTTTTATTGTGAATGATTTGTTTAAATTTTACTGTTACAATTTTATTTAAATTTATATATATAAGCATGTGCTTTAATTATTAACGTTCTAATGCACTTACATAGCACATTTAATACATACTAACAAACACACCACCCTCCCAGAAAGTCAATTTTACTACAACAAAAAAAGGAAAATATTTTCGTTTTGTTTTGCGTTTTGTTTGTTTGTTATGAAATTTCTAGTAAGTAACATTTAAGGTAATAATTCAAGTTATACTAACTTTTATTTTGGATTTTGCTCTATTTCACAGTGACACGTGGCAAAAAGAAGAAGAAGAAGAAGATGCTTGCCAAACTTGTCTTTCTCGGTTCCTTCTTAAAGGCAAAAATCGAATTATTACTCAAAATTTTGGGTGCACATTTACAAATAAAATTCTTTGCCATTGCGCTTATTGGTTTGCTAATCAATATTGCACGTTTCTGGATCGATGTCAAACGTGGCGGTTCACCACAGAAGGTAAGCTAAATTACGCTGAAATAATTATTCACTTTGTTCTTTTGTTAAATTTTTTTGTTTATGGTTTCTAAAAAAAAAAAATGGGTTTCGTCGCATTTATACTTTTGAATTGTTACATATTTTTTTTTTTCTAACAAGTTCTCTGCACTTCTTTCAGTTCAGGTTTTTTCTAACTAAAAAAAAATTTTTAAAACCAGAAACTTCTTTAAAAAAAATTTTTTTATATTTCGGCAAAGGTTTGTTTCGTTGAACCAAAAATATTTATTTAAAAGTTTTTCCAATCTATTGTACTATAAATATTATAACTTTCTTATGTTATGAGTGCCTCAAGGCATTCATTAGTTTTGTTCATTTAATGTTTGTTTAACTTGTTACATAATCTAAAAATTGGCTAAGATTTTTCACTATTAATTTCTTTCCACTTTATTTTTTCACAACTATTCCTTGAGCTGAAGTTTTTCATTTCCGTTTCCCGTTCAAATGTTACACGTTCAACACACAAAAACAAACTGCTAATTCCAAAAAAAAATCAAACTCAAAAAAAGCTAACATATTAAGCCATTTTTGGTTT
This sequence comes from Leucophenga varia, assembly GCA_018903435.1. NCBI lineage: Eukaryota > Metazoa > Arthropoda > Insecta > Diptera > Drosophilidae > Leucophenga > Leucophenga varia. The sequence goes on along the minus strand of JAEIFJ010003017.1, from coordinate 216,764 downwards.
CAGATCTAAACAATATTTTTGGACCTTACTAAAAATAATCAAAAAAAATTAAAAAAAAAAGTAAATAATAAAATTCGGATGTAAGACTTCGATAGAGTAATAATTCTACCATGAAACCAAAAACTAAATAAATTAGCAGGAAAATAACAAAAATTAGTTAGTAACAATAAAAATAAAAAGTACCCAATTAATGCCAAAATTGTGAAATCCTAAAAATGTGTAAGTAAAAAAAAAAAAATATATAAAAAAAAAAAAAAAAAAAAAAAATTGTGTCACAGATGTAAACGAACTAAAAAAATGACAAAATGCACATCTGTTGCGCGACATCCTTCCACATCCTTTCCACACACATACACCCACACAAATAGACAACAACAAAAACAAAATATTACACTACCAAACGAAACACAAATAAACTAAATAACTGCAAAACAGTACTATAACTCCGGGTATCTTTGGTATTTCCTCTGGTGTTCTCTCTCACTGCAACAAATCAAATTTTTCTAACCAGGTTGTCTATGTTGAACATGCACATCACCAGCACCATTATGAAGACCACGGCAGCGAGGATTGGAGTGAGCCGGGCAGCTATTGGAAACGCTCGTTACATACCGATTCAACGCTTGACGATGCCGACTCATCGACGGATAGCTATCAGCCACGCCCACAACAAACGGCGCACGATGCACACTATCTGGCCTATAGAAATCAATGGCAATAGATGAATTCGAATGGTTACATCGTTATAATTTTAATTAATTAAATTATTTATTTATAAAACATAAATTGTTTATGATTATTAAATAATCCTTGAAATCCCACACAAAAAAAAAAATCGTATAAAAAAAATTTAGTAATACCAATTTTAGTCTAAATTGAAAATGCCAGCTTACAAAAAAAAAAAAAAAAAAATTAATTTAAATTAAAAAAAATGTAGCAATTAAAAATCTAAATTTATTTTTAATGCAATCAAAATGCAAAATTTATTTCAATTTATTTTTGTATTTGTTTAAGTTGATTTTTTTGTTAATTTTAAGTTATTTATTTATTTATTTTTATTTATTAAAGCAATAATATGAAGCTAAGATATGCTTTAAAATTGAGCAACAGTCACGTTATTTATTTATAATTTTTTTTTTGTACTCGTACTATTTTGATATAACCATAACCATACAGAGCTTGACGTAGTGTGTGAACCGCGGTCGCAAGACAAGCCAGTGATCCAAGCAAAGTTGAAGGGGCATAATGCCTACATATGTCTACACACAGCACTAATGCCGGAATGCTTACATAGCGGGCTTAATGAGCAGGAAAAATGGGTACTGTGACCTTCTATAGGTCTTTTGTACCCATCTCCCAATTGGGTTTAGGTTATGAGACTAAGGACATTTTCTGCTGCTTTGATGAGACTGAGAATGTGTTTCGATCGAGGAATGTCTGATGTTCAGGGGTTATAATGCAGTGATCAAACTGTATGTGAACTGGATCGTCTATTCTAAAAAAACTCCTTTCGGAGGATAGACCCATTTAATTCAGGTGGAATCTCAGGACGTTATGATCAGTAAGGGTACCATGTGAGTAGTCTTAGTTCAGCACGTCTCAGATGAAATTAGTTTTATGAAAAATTGGCAGAGTAAGTTGCTTAGCCTGCTGCAGGCCAGGATGTATAGCCAGTGTTGAGAGACAGAGTCTCTGTAGTGTTTCTCAATGGATAGTGTTGCTAAGGCCCAACTGAGCCCAAAGAATGGTTCACAGGGATTGACGAGCCTATCCTGGGTATTTTGATATGCATTATGAAAAGTATTTTAATAGGTTTTCTCAGCTTTATTCTAAAGTGCCATTGTAAACGGCGATTGTGGAGAAACTCAAACGGCACGTTAACTCGACAAACGAATATAATCGAGACATAACTTACTTGAGCTAAAAAAACACTAGCCGGACGCTTCGATCTACCTCATACGCCGTTAACTCAAATGAACGGTTAAACCTAAACGGATAACCCGTAGTTTCGGATGTCCGATCGAAGTTCGTTTCGATCGATTACCCGATCTTTAGTATAATTCTCGAATTTTGCACTTGAAATATTTTTTTTTTATTGATTATCCGATCAACTTAACCATGTATCCGACTCGAATTTTGCACTTGAAATATTTTTTTTTTTGTTGATTATCCGATCAACTTAACCATGTATCCGACTCGTTTTAAATCGTCTTTCTCAATCCACGAATCAACCCAATTTTTAGCATCTCAAAAGAATTCATTCAAAAGAACGAAAGTACTTCCCAGTCAGGCCATTTGCCACTGGGGGCTGTAGCCATTGACTGTGCTATATTTTCCAACATCTCTACCAACAGCAAAAAATTTGCTTTATTTTATTTAAATGTTTTTTTAATGAATTTTTTCCTGTTTACCTATTCTTTCGATTTCACTTTAAATTATAAACATTTTGGAATGCGGTCAATCCTCTTCCAACAACAACACCAGTTTTTTATTTTTTACTAAATTTGGTTTAGAATATCAATGAGAATCTCTCGATGTCTTGTATTACAATTTCACCTGTTCCTCAACTTTTGCTAATTCTAATGCCCTAATTTGTTCTTCTATACTCGTGTGAAATACCAAATTAGCTACGAAAATCCGTTAAGATCCGCACAGAAGTACAAAATATATAAGACAATTTTTTTGTTTAAATTAAGCAGACAGACGGAAATCTATATTTTTATTTTTTTTTTTTTTATAGGAACTCGAAACATACTCGTACAAGTATATTTGGCGCTGTTAGCAATTTACGCATGCGCAAAATGAGCGACGCATATTAATGAGATTATTTTTCTCATATTGATTTATTTTCTTCAAATATTTAGTAAAGCAATTAAAATTGTGTTTGATAGAAAAATTGACAAATTTATGGTTAATAAATTTGTTTTTTGTTTCAAAAAAATTTTAATTGATTCGAAAACTTTTAAAATATGATTCGCAGTCTTTGCTCTTCATGAATAATAAATAATCCCTGGTATATAAACATACACAAAATTAAAAAAGCAACATTCGAAATTCGACAAAAAGAACTTGTTCAAAATCAAAAAAATATAAATTACTAAAATATTAAAATCAGCAAAAATATTTTTCAATTGACGGACTGCCTTCTTACGAACATTGCACATTGAACTGGTGAATATAGCCTTTACTAATTTTGAAAAAAAAAATGATGTATCAAAATGAAGGACCAATCAAAAGACTACCGCACTACATGCTGTGGAATCTCTGCTAAAAGAATATTAAAACATCTTGGTACATCACGGCTCGCATTACTGGTAAAGGCAGCCAGTAACCAAATTCCTAAATAAATTTTTTTAATCAAGTGATAAATTCGAAGGAAATAAGAATTGGAAATACGTAGAAGAGTTAAGGAGACAGAAAACTTAACGGGTCGACAATAGAAAGAGATGGAGTTATAATGTGCCAACTTATATTTCACCATATACCTAACTATATTTCGCTGTTTATTTATCTCTATAAACACAGAAATCTTTTTTTATATTTATGAAAATCGCTTAGTAAATGGCGCAGCTTGAGAGTTGATGCAAATCGATCAAAACGTACAAGGCTCAGAACATATCCTTAGCACTTTTTGGATACATTTTTTTGAATCTTCAGTTGAAGTCATTGCCATCTGGCTTTGAAGTTATTTACGGAAGCTAAACTAAAACAAAAAGTGGAAAAGAAAATTCATATTTTTATATATAAATTAGTTTGAGATATTTTAAAACCAGTCGAGAATTATAAGCGCGTTTAAGTTTTAATTGTATGTTTAATCAATCAAAATCAAGCCACACTACAAAGAATATTAAGTTTTTTTTTTTTAGTTTGACGAAAAGTCTTTATATCGTAGTAAATGAGATATACTTTCTCTATGGGATCCCTTCCCCAGGTAAGGGTTCGACATAAAAATTTCAAATAGGGCTCAAATTTATGGTAATTATGACTTTTTGCTAAATCAAAGAGGCACTTTATTAAATCCAAAACAGCAAAGAAGGGAAAAACATAGTCAAACTTCTAACTTAACAGAATCCCATCGATTTTTCTATATTCCGCTGTATTAGATCTTCCATCTTGAATTAAAGTAAGTAAGTATCTAAAATTTGAGCCATAAATGAACTTTGTACATCAAATCATATTCTGGGGAAAGAGGGTCTTCCGTTATGAAAGAATGCCTCATATATCCTTGTCGACGCGAGCCTATCTAGCCATGTCGAAAATTATTTATATTTGACACTTACCATAGGCTTTATATACGAACCCAAACATAGTGTTTAATCTTGCCTACCCCAACCACCTCCTTTGCAAAATATTGTTTACTCGCCTATATTAAAATTTTCAACCAGAGTTTTTGTATATATCTGTCTATATCTGTCCAATTGTCTGTTAATCTGTTTAGTGCTCGCTATTTCGACTAATTTAGAATAAATTTCCATACAGACTCTGATAATCGAACGAAACGGTTCACTTCGTTTGGATAAACAAACTACGGACACTCGATTTAGAGATTACTCGTTTATTCGAGTAAAAATATGATATAAATCGAAACGTATGGTTATTCGACTCAACGCTCGAGTAAGTCAAGACTCGATTATATCTGTTTTTCGAGTGAATCGATGCAGGATTCTAAAATTGTTTTAATAATTTTTATCTCTTTTTTTTTTTTTTTGCTTTTAATCTCTCAGGAAATAGTCTTCAATATAAACGGCAATAGTTCTACTTTCGCTTATTAATTAAATGCAAAACCTTCACGACTTTTCACTCTCCTGTAGGTGCATACATACATATACTATATGTACAGCACAAATTATAATAAAAAGAAAGTCTTTTACAACATTTCACACGCATTCTGACACGTTAGTTTCCGTCTGAACAGTATTGACCACGATCCAGTGATAGCCCCTTGTCGCCCACTGATATTGACCTTGTTTAAATGAACGCCATAAAAATAAACTAATTGAGAAAAGCTGATTTTAAATTTGCCATTTAAGTTTAATCACGCCTTAGCATAAAAAAAAAAAAAAATAAAAATGTGAAAACTCTACGCACACTACACTGGCTAATTAAATTCCCAGACACACGTCTTATCGTTAGGGTCTCATCAAGCCTACGCTTGGGTGTGTGTACATATGTTAGTTCATGTGTTTTAGCAAATTAATATTGCCTCGATCAATTGGCCATAAAAATCCATTTTGTGCATTACAGAAACAAATTGAGTAGTAAAATGAAATGAAATGATTGAATCTAATTCACATTGAGTGGTGTGTGGGAGCTTGTTCTGAGTTTCAACCAAATGTGAACGTGTCGAACATAATTGATACGAAAAATAGTTTAACAAACATATTCAACTGCTCTTCTGAGTGACAGACTGACTCTTTCTTTCTTAGCGATAACTTTGAATATGTTTGAACGAACACCCTGCTACGGCACTGCTACCCAACTCATCCATTCATGAACGCATTTATCATACAGATACAATCTGTTCTCGAAATATTTTTAAATGCAGAACAATTGAAATTCGGTTGACACAAATTTGTTTGCAAAAATATTTTTTATTTGTATTTTTTTTTTTACAATTGTCAACAAAAGGCGCCAGTAAAATGTCGGTGAAATAACGGTAAAAGGAGTGGCATCGTTTTTACATCTTCCTACATTTTTTTGTTTTACTTTGTAACGCTTTTAATTATTTCCATAAAATTTTATTATCAGCCATGTTCCCGAAATCAAAAAATTTTACGATTTACGTTTTAGTAAAATCGTACGATTTCAAATTGTTCGTGGTCCAGCAATTGCAAAAGATATGTATTATTCCAAAACGTTATGTTTTATTCCAAAACGTCTCTTTGCATTATACATGACAAAATCGGCAATCGGTTACAAATTTAAAGGTTATCGGTCTAACCCAAATAGCAAATTGTTGTTGCTTTGACTAAATTATCTGCTCTTTCTACGCAGGTCGACAAAATATGATTTTTTTATTCAAGCGTCGGACTTGGCTGAACACGAATCTGGTCTTAAAAATTTTCCATCTTCTCGAGATCCTAAAAACTCAAAAAAGATTGTTTTTGACTATTTTTGATTATATGTTATATTCTGATGAGCCTTAGATGATAGAAATCACGAACTAGGCTTCAATTGAAGCTTGCATCTTCCGTTAAAAGAGCCCTGAAGCAATCGCGAATTTTTGATCTAGTTCACCTCATTGCGCTACTTCGACTTTGAACTTGCAAAAAAATAAAATGTATATTTTTCTGTATCTAGGTTTAAGTTTTGCTCTAGAAAACGACAGCGCACGTTCGCCTGTCAGTGACTTGTTTGTAACAATCTATCAAAGTGATGTGCCTTTTGGATATCGTTCAAATATTTATGTGGAATCGCGAGCAAATTTCAAACGCCCAAACGCAATGTTGTGCCATGGATTTTAATAGCTTTTAAACTATTTGTACTATGCGAAAATATTGTGTAGGCGTATGATTTCTGAGTTCTTAAAATTTATAGTTGAGATGGCATATTCTACTGACCTGATCAGATTAGTGCATTTCTTGAAATTTAAAAACGCAATAAATGTTACATTAACATAAAATTTTTAAAGTAAGTTGTAGATTCTGGAGAATACTTTCAAAGAATGTTATCATGAGTAGTAGATTTAACGCTAGTTGGGACCTCCAGAATCCATGCCCCTGCCGCGGATTTCACCACGGGTGGATTTTCACTTCTGTGTCTGCCACCTGAAGTATTTTTGTTTCTTCTAGCCGTCTTATCCATGGTTCGTGTGTTCTTATGATTTTAAATTGTTTTCCGGTTGAGTGGCCAACACCCTGCGAACCAACCTAATCCTGAGAATTGTCTCTTTAGACGCCTCTTACGTCAAGCTGAGCCTGCTCTGGTGGTATTCCGCACACCACAGTTTCAAAGAATATTGAAGTGATTCAATTGTGAATAATAATAATGAAGGAAATGTAATTTATTATGGAAAATAGCTGCATTTTCATGAAAACTAATCTTCAATCTATTGGGACCTTGAATAAATATTTTTTATAATTTTACGAATTTATTGTGCAAAAATGATTGCAAGTATATTATTCAAAGAATTGTCCATCGCTAGCCACTACCTTTTCTCATGTCGGAAGAACGACTCGTCATAAATCGAGCTCATTTTCGACTATCTTCATAATAAGTGCTGCTCGACAATGCCACGACTCATCGATCGGAAGGTGCAATATCTGGAGAATACAGCGAATGGGGTTGGACTTCCCATTTCAGCGTCTCCAGTATCCTCGTACCTTTCTTCATATTCGGGCCGTTTTTACTTTAACCCCGAAATCGTTTCATTCGGTTTGAGAAGCTCGTAGTAGATCAAGCTATGCTGGTCCCACCAAATCAGATCATAAGCTTCCTTAAATGAATATTCGGCTTTGCGAAGAATGTTGGGGGCTGGTCGGGCAAAACTCAAAACTTTTTGCTCATCGGTTTATCGTAATGGACTCACTATTCATCGCCAGTAACAATTGGATGCAAAAACACCCATCCTTTTCGGACGTTCAAGCTTACCGGTGAAAAATCGACTCACTACTTCACTCGGTATCCCCTTTCCTTGTTTGAGGACTATTCCCAAGGCTTTAAAATGCTTGGAAATTCTTGTTTGATCAACTCGCAATGAATCTGAAACTTTTGTAGTGTTTTCGGTGTCACTGAATCCAAATTTCATGCCAGAATTTTCAATTTAAAATGGCGAATGCAATATGGCGACCTCTTAGAATCTAAGTGGATCTGATTAGATTTTATATTTCTTGGTGGCCATATTGTATCCGCCATTTTGAAATTGAAAATTCAGGCATGAAATTTGGATTCAGTGACATCAAAAACACCTAAGTAATAAATTTCAAGCAAATGTAAAAAGTTTTAAAAATGTTTTTTGACCCTCACCACACCCTCAAAGGGTTTTCAACCCTTAAATTTGGACCTTTGCCGATATAAAAAAAAGCTCAGTCCAATAACCATAGTTTCGTTAAGATCTGTGAGTATCACTTAGGTAGCTTTACTTGTTAGCAGACATCCGCAAGATTAAAATCTTCAATTAGTATCAAATAGCACTATATCATTTCCGCTGGCTAAAAACCCTAAGTGATGTCCGTCTTTATAAATTTTTATAATAATAAGTACAATTTTTTAGCTCATAGCTCATATTAAAGAAAGTTTTTATCATTCTGTGCATAACTTATATAAATTGCAACAAACTTGCAAACATGGAAATATATTGCAGATACATTTTAACTTTATACTTAAATATAAAAAAAATAAATAAAAAAATAAATGTTACTGACGCTATAAGCCGATAAGCAGTCTAAAGTCTACAGGCTCCTCATTATAATGCTGAAACGTGTTGGCAGAATTTTTCATAATGTACACCTGACGAACATACAAATGAGCGAATGAAATTATTAGAGGCAACACCGAAGGCACAAGACACAAGACAAGAACTACAAAAGCGACAGACAAATCTAAGATTAAAAATATTTTTTATGCAGAATGAATGTAAGTGAATAAATATGGCTATGAATTTCGAGAAAATAAATCAAAAAAATTATATATTTTGCCTGATTGATTTGACAACAAAGTTCACACTTTGACCATTGAAAGTGTTTTTGTTGAAGTTGAATTGCAGTCGAAAAAAAAAACTTTCTAAATTCAAATGAAATGCAAAATGAAATGTTTAAACGTTTGAACGCATTTAAAATTCACTTTTTAATTGAAAAATAAAATTAAAATTGAAATTATTTCATTGTTTTCGATTTGAAATGCAAGTAGATACTTAATGCCCCTTTGAAGCGACACATGGACACATGGCGTATACGTGATGCACATCTATTTAACCCAATTTCCAAAGATATGCAGCGTGGCAAGTAAATTTTGTGTGTGCTCAGCTAAGTTCTGTTTTGGATTATCCAAAAGGGATCGTGTAACATGTCAGATGCTAGAATAAATATCTAAAAAGATACAAAGATACAAAAGGTACAAAAAGATACAAAGCCATAAGATACTTTTTACGTACATTTTCTCTTCAGGAAATTTTATGCTCAATCAAATCAATTAAACTAAACAAATTTTATATTTTTCTAAGTACTTTTTCCAACTTATTCCAATAATTTATTCCACTTATAATTTATGCCAAGAACATCTTAAATTCCGTTGCAATATTTTTTGTTATTAATCAGTAGAATCTCTTTTTTTCTTAAACAAGTCAACTGAATAAACGTGATATTGCTATTTTATGTTGTCACAGCTTCTGCGCACTTCATAAGCCGACAATTTCTAAGAACACCTTTTTTTTTTTATTTAAGCTTAAAATCAAACAGTTCAACACGAAATGTACAATCATCGCGTAGAAATTTCTCAAAAAAAAGTTCAATGGCATTTCGCATTTCCGATGTAAAAGAAAAAAAAAAACAAATAAATTAACAATATAGTTAAGAATTATGCAATGAGTTTATTTGTTAAATTGCTGATCACATCATTAGCACAAACATAATTATCAATAGTTGTCATATATGTAGGTACTCTGACTGTATAGATAGAAGGTAGACTATACATGTGTGTACACAAGTCAAAGTATTTAACTATGACTTTCACAACATGCTTAATATGTCCGTCTGTCTGAACACTAAAATATTATTACTTTATGCCTTGTCTACTCAAACGCTTATTTATTATTAAAAAGCATTAATAATTTAGAATGGTCTGTTACGATTTTGTATGTTTGTTTGTATCTAATTTTTTTCTTTCTGTTTTTAATTTTTTATTTATTTGGCATATTATGCGACAATTATGAATTTCTATTAAAAAATAAATAGTTAGCTTAGCTAGTTGTATATCACGTACTTCGGTTACACGAAAAGCGAAAGCTTCGAAAAAACAAAGAAGTCATTGGCATCGAAAATAACGCTAAATTGGGATTTAAATATGGCGCTTCGGAAAAAAAATATAATAAAATATTTATTATTATACTGAACTTTGGACAATGAGTAATTTATACAAGAATATATATATAACATATACAGCCCATTGCCACACCTACCGCCATGCCTATTTTGGAAAGTGAACCTTTTAAGCCTATTCAAAAACGTAAGTGAACTAAGAATACATTTGATTTTTGTTGCTGACGAAATGTCAATAGGGAACTTTATGTTTCTTTTTACTCTCAGTTTACCGCCGAGTGACCATATTTCTCACATCAGAAATTCTTTAACACTTTAAAAGTATATTTATTTGATCTATTAAAATGCAAAATATTTAGCTTGTAGCTCTTTATGTTAGAGAAAATATGAATTGGTTCTGGCAGCGGTTCGTTTTACTGGTTCATGATATATTTGAACCGCTGGTTCGGTTTACGAACCTGTTTTAGTCAGAGTCGAACCGCTGTTCGGTTCCATTCAAGCGGTTTAAGGAAATTGTATTTTAAAAAACTTTTCTCACTAACTCTATTAAATTCATTGAGGGTATTCACATCAACATTAATGCTTTATACCAAAACTTTCTGCCTATTTGATATAAACACTCATTTTACTAAACCAAAAATTATTTGTAACTGTCAAAAGCCGAGTGTTTGAATTCAGTGCTTATTTCAAAAAGTGTAAAAATACAAGACGAACTTTGAGAACTATTTTCCAATTTTTTTTTCCCAGAAGTGGAACGAGGAAAATTTTCAACAACAATATGAGCCTCAGTACATCAGTACAAACCGACTGCTATGGAGTCTGGTGGTAGATGGCCTACTAACTAGATTAAGTAGCAATGGCATACAATGTCAGGGTTATGCGGAGGACATAGTTATCATTGGAAAAGGAAAATATGAAGAAACCCTCCGTGATAAAACCTCAGGGGTTTAAGAATAACTCAAGAATGGTGCAGGGACATCGGGACTAAATATAAATTCATCGAAATCCGTCATTGTACCATTTACTAGGAAGTATAAACTACCAAATCTCAAGGCGGTTAGCACAGCGGTTAGTATCTGGGTTTAACAATGGATAGTAAACTTCACTGGAAAAGCCATCTGTGTGGCTTTTCCAGTAAAGTTTATTATCATGTAATTCGAAGCACTAAGGTCCCTGTTTGTATGCAGGAAATTAGCATGAAAACTCTGTGGCTGGAAACCAAGTACCATGCTATGGCTATACAACATGGTAGTTAAATCAATACTCCTATAAGGGGCTGTAGCGTGGGGTGATAGATCGAACCAATTACAACCAAAAGGAAACTTAAGTCACTACAACGACTAGCATGTATAGGCATCACTGGGGCGATACGATCCTGTCTTATAGCAGCACTTGAAACACTACTACTTCACTTGACATAGAAGTGAATCTAAGGATGAGAAGCACGCTTATCCGCATATTGATAGATGGAGACAAAACTGACTCTACTTTCTGCAAGAAATACCTGTCTACGTGGACGGGAGGGTCTAAACTTTTGTCAATGCCGATGGACATTATGACCAAATGGTATAATACTGACAAAGACTTTACCATTAGATGGTCAAACAAGAAGACTTGGAGATCTGAAAACGCATACTAGGACATGTGACAAGCCAAATTATTAATAGAGGGAATCAACTCTAAGGTTACTAAAGCATTGGTTAAGCTGAACCCAGCTAAGGATCATGATAGGGCTCCTAACGGGTCACTGCAGACTTTAGAAACATCTACATGTAATGGATGTAGCAAGCTCTTCTGAGTGTAGAAACACATTTCCTATCAAATGTGTTTTTGGTCAAAAAAAATGTCCCGAAATATAACTAGCACTTTACGTATAACATATAATAGACTTCATATCTTTATATTTTGAGCACCATTGCAAATAGTGCGATGACTACAGGCACAATTCTTTTAGGCGGAATATGCTTTAAGATAAAATCGCTTGAATAAAGTGCTTTAAGCATATTAAGAATGAATAATTTTTAATTCTTAACACATTTCTTTGCACTAATCTTTATGCGGTTTTAGTTATTACAACGAATTTAGCTGAGATTTATTATTCTGAATTTATTCTCAAAAGATGCTATTTCAGTAATTTTATTCTATATCTTCTTGGATGTGCACAAATAATTTAGAGAAGCTGCAAATGCAGATACAATCACACTAACCAACTGCTACGCATGTGAAATGCATAATAAGTAAGACAACTTTTCGTTATTTTGTGTATGTTGTGGCTTAGATTCCACAAAATAAAGTCCACAATACGCGTCATGACAGAACAACGCGCATGCGTGACTTTTTTTTTTTGTTTCTTTCTTTTTTAGCCAAAAAGCATACAGACATTTAGCCTAAAGTACTTAATATTTTACAACAAAAAAAAATAAATTAAATGCCATTGCCATACGTAATTGTTGTCGCCAATAAGCATTTCTTTAGCTTTTTCTTTTGCACACACACACACACATACCCTCAAAACGATACAAGTACACTAATACAATTACATTCCTTACTTATTTTTGTATTATTTTTTCGTTTCTTTCTCGTTTCTTCGTTGAATTCTTAATAAATCAAAGCGAAGAATATATAAATTGGGTGTCACAGGGCCTCGTTGGTCGCAGTTAGTATTTTTCAGCCAACGGTGCAGCTCACAGGTGCTCAACGCCGACGCAAAGACGTCCGACACAGTGCGAGGTGCAAGCTTTGGATTTGAATTTGGATACTTTGGATTATATTTGCCACAAAAGGATTATGTGTATAAAGTGCAAAGTGCAATAATAAAAAAATTATTAAAAAAAAAAAAACGTGATATTTAGTGTAAAAAAAAAAAAACTTAAACTATAAAAAAATGTGGCTTAAATTATTTTTATTAATTTGTCTGAGTGGATACTGCTGCGCGGGACCGCTTTCATATCAGGTGTGTGTTGGCAAATAATATAAAAATATATTCAAGAAAAATGTCCATTGTCCATGCAACTTTTTATGAATTGCTGTCTACTTCCGTTTTAATGGCAACCAGCTCCAAAGTCGCTTTAAATTGTCACTAAATGTCTTCATTGACTGCAACATTAGCAACGTTTTCAACGTTTGTCGCCATTGTTGCTGATTTGTATTTAACGGAAATGATTTTCAAAGACACATAACAACTCCACTTGAAGAAAAAAAAAAAAAAGAATTAAAAACAAAACTGTTAATGAAATGTGTCTGCCATGCAACAATATAGAAATTTTTAATAAGTTTCATTCGTTTCTGTGGTCTTCTTCCCGGCCTGCATTTGCATAAATACTTAAGCAACTGATTAAACATTCTATGCAGCGCACGCCTCGAACAAGTCACTCTGGTGTTGTATGTGGGAAGTATTTATTATTATGACGACAAAAAGAAAGTTGGCAAAAAAAAAATGAGAAAAGAGTTCTGGAAATGAATCTATTTCTGTACAATTACAGGGTTGTAGTTTAAAAAAAAAAACAAAATGATATTGAGCCGCTAAACTGGAAACTTTGACTCTTTTAAGTTTTTTTTGTTTTTTTTTTTCTTCTTTTCCTAGAAACGCCAAATTCAATATTAGTTAAGTAGTGTGGAGAGCGATCAATTAATCGGAAATAATCGATTTTTCAAAAATTAATTTAATCAACTTTTTTTTTTGATTTATCGTTTGATCGATTTAATATTTTTTTTAAAAATTCGAGGGTACAGAGAGATGAGTATTGAGTTTTTTTCTTCTCGCATTAAAACTGTGAAAATTGATTTTTGTACAGAATCGAATTTAATCGATATTTCCATATAATTGCTCAGAGATGAATCAAATATACAATATAAAACTCAGAAACTCAAAGCTATATGAAATACAACTATGAATAATATATACCAACTTGCCTCAGAAACCAACGTGGAACTAATTAAACAAACTTTAACTTCGGTTTTTCTCAAAGGCTGTAATTTGGATTCAATTAACTAATTTTTGCATCTGAAAAGTAAATGCCAAAATTTTCAATTTCAACATGGCGACCAAGAAATTCAAAACATGATCAGATTCCCTTTCTGGGAGATTTTTTGCGGTCGATGTATTTAAATTTGATACATTATGACTATTTAAACTTCGATACATTGTATAAAACTTATGAAACCAAAAGACGATCTTTTCAGAGTTGATGGTTACAAACTCAATTTGTGTTACTTAAAACATGTTTAAAAATGTCTCAAGTGATTTTGTAGAAGATCACTTCTTCGAAACTAACAAAAATACTACTTTTAGCAATACCCAGGAAAAACGACGTGGACGTAGTAGTTTACTGTTCCCATCAGGGTGCTTGATTACAGTGAGTCCCCTTGCCTCTCAAATTTCGAAGGTGCACCCTGTCTATACTATTTTTATAAAAAGGAAATGTTTGTTTGTTTGTTTGAAATGAATAGGCTCCGAAACACTGGACCGATTTAAAAAAATTCTTTCACCGTTAGCAAGCTACACTATTCCCGAGTGACATAGGCTATGTTTCATTTTCAAAAATTTGGACCCGGGGCCTAATGGGGGCCTTGAAACTGGAAAAGCCAAATATTTGGATCAAATAGACGTTAAAAAATATATCTATTTTTAGGTTTTTTTTTTTTAGAATTCAGGTGAGCAACAAGACGGGATTTTGGAAAATTTTGACCCGGGGCCTAATGGGGGCCTTGAAACCGGAAAAACCATATCTTTGGAATGAATAGACGTAGAGACTTGAAACTTGGCTCATTTAAAAGATGGTTCAAAAATCATTTTTGGCGTTCAAGGTAGGTGTTTAAGGGATTTCCGAAATTTGGAATAAAGGATAAATAGGCAACGCAGCTTCAAAACCTTCTAAGATATGAAAAACAATTTTGGCGGTTTATTTTACTATGAATCTTGTTGTCCCAAAGATTGACAAAAAGCTACCCACCAAAACTTTAAGAAAAAACAATCAAAGGTTAACACTTAATCTATATTTTTGAAATTCACTCGAAAATATTATAATTCATAATGCTATTTTCCACTAGGATGACCCAAGTTTGAACAAAAATTTTAGAGATTTTTGTAGTAAAATAAGTAAAATAATTAAATAAGACCCAACACAATATTAGATTTTTATCAGAGTTACAAATCATAAATACATTTATTTAAAAATGAAAATAAAACCAATTCGCTGAAACATTAATTAAAATGCAACAAATAATTTAAAAAGAAATAAATATTTAATTATTTTTATGCATTTATAGAAATTATTATGTGATAATATTTAGAAATGCGCGCGAGTTTATTTTTGGAAAGTGTCGAAGCGCCGAAATTTATTACATTCAAAGACCAAAAGCAAAAACACGATTGTGGCAGGTGCAAAGCGCGTGCTTGAATTGCGCAAAAGCGCCCAAAAAAAAAAAGGTTCAAAAAGATTACAAACTGAATGAAGCGATTGATTGAAAAATTATTTTCGTATAAAAAAAAAGTTCGAGAAAAGAAAAAACATTTTAATTTTCACTAAGCGTAACGCTAAGACCAAAACTAGAACATAAGTGAAATTCAATGCGACTTTTTTTGATAGCATTTGAATGATGAATCGAATAAGTTAGCTACGCCACAGTTGCTGCACAGTAGTCACGTGCAAGTATGTGATTTTTATTTCCCTAAGACACAAGGGACACGACTAATAATAATGAACAAGTGCATTTTATAGAAAGAAATTTAAGTGAGCTATTTACGCATGCGCAGCACGTTTTGCATTTGATGAACATTTTAGTTAGATAGCCGCCAGCTAACAGGCGACTGACTAAGTCGACTGGAAGTACAGCTGCGCGCAGACAACATTAGGCAAATTACATACTTAAAGCGATTTTTTTTTATGTTTTGCAGCAAAATTGCTAATGAATGCCTTTAATAAAATTTTTGCATTTTTATTTAATTTTTTTACATTTTTATACCCGCCCCACATAGTGGGGAGGGTATTATCATTTTGTCAGAAAGTTTGTAACGCATTAAAGGAGACGTCGTAGACCCTGTAAAGTATATATATTCTTGATCAGCACGACGAGACGAGTCGATCTAGCCATGTCCGTCTGTCTGTCTGTCCGTCCGTCCGTCTGTCCGTCCGTCCGTCTGTCTGTCTGTATTTATGCGATTCATTCGCTCAGTTTTAAAGATATTGACCTGAAACTCGGAACTTAAGCTTTTCTCAGTCCTAAGCAGTTCAAGTGTTAAAATCAAATGCCACGCCCATTTTAAGGTATAGCCCCCATACAAACTTACCGTTTTTTCTAATTTTTTGCATGAAAATAGCTATTATTTATGAATGTAGTCACTCGAAGTTGGAAAGAAATACTTCTAATGTCATCCAATATCAAATCCAAGCTGCCACGCCCATTTTTAGATATAGCCCCCATACAAATTTTCCTCCCAATATCGAATTTTATATGAAAATAGCTATTTTTTATGAATGTAGTCACTCAAATTTGGGTAAAAACACTTGTAATGACATTCAATATCAAAACCAAGGTGCCACGCCCATTTTTAGCTAAGGCACCCATACAAACTTATTGATTATTTTCGAACATTTGTATGAAAAATTAATTATTTTCAAATATATATTTATAAATGTATATAAGCTACTTATGATCACACATAAACTATTCAAAGATTCGTGTGACGGGTATTTAAGCTTCGGTTCCACCGAAGTTAACGTTTTTACTTGTTTTTTATAATTTTACGCCACCCAGAAGAAAAATATGCCAATTGTGGCACGCGAGGATACAATGTCTGCATCAGAAGAAGCAGCGTCCAGCGCACAGGAAACAAGCAGCGCAACGGAAACGGAGGAGAGTGCACCGGAAACGAATATGATGGGCACTCTAACGCTGCCAAGTAATGCAACATCAATACGTGCCGATATTACGGATAATTTTTCGTGTGAGAATAAGACTTACGGTTATTATGCTGATGTCGAAAACGATTGTCAGATCTTTCATGTATGTCTGCCGGTAACCTATGCCGATGGTAAGGAGAATACATTCCGCTGGAGTTTTATTTGTCCTGAGGAAACAATCTTTAGTCAGGTAAGTTGATAAAAAAAAATGTTTTTAATAAAAAAAAAAAAATAAATAATTAAAAAATACTTTTATAGGAATCATTTACCTGCATGCGTCGTGAAGATATGACTATGGAATGTGCAGATTCATTTAAATTCTACGAACTAAATCGCAATTTTGGCGTTGTTGAAGAAGAGAACACTAAAGTGACAACAACAAATAAAATTGTTACAGCTGAGAAACAAACTGAAACTGTAGCCGCAGATGAAGTGGAACCCGTGGAAAATGAAGTTTCTGTGGTGCAAACTGTTGCTGTTCAGAAACCCAAGCCAAATAAGATACAAAAGCCCATACGTCGCAAGCCTGCAATTAGCTATACCAATCAAAAGACTACACCACCGCTACGTAAGATACCAGAAGTAGCGCCCACAAACATTATTCAAGTCAATGTTGTCGAGGAGCCGGGGCTGCTGAGGTTCATGTTGAAGCTAAACCTGCAGCGCCACAACGTTTCAATAAACGTCCCGCAACTACTACCGCAACTCAAGTTAACCAAGAGAAACCACAGACACTGAAGCCAGAAACTACGCCCATACGCATTGAGCTGTATAATCAGAAACGTAAACGCCCTGGACAACTGAACAAGAAACCAGTAACAACAACAGAGAAAGCTTTGGAGGAAGCAGAGGCAGAGGCAGTTACTGAAGTTGCACAAGTTGCATTAAATGAACCAGTACCAACGCTCAGATTAGAAACCATGTTTACACAGGATGCGACACCAGCAGCAGCTGCTGTTTTAGAGTCTCATGATGCTGTAGCCGAAGCTTCAGAGCCAGTTGCTGCTATAGCACAACCGGTCGAAGTTTTAAAAACAGAAACCGAACAAAAAGGAATCCGTAGCTGTAGCGCAAGCAGCAACGGAAGAAAAGCCAATTGAAAGTCAAGCTGCCGAAATACCAATTGAAGCTGTTGAAGAAATTCCAGCTGTAATTTTAGAAGTCGAAGAAAATAAACCTGAGGAACATATTCCAGTTGCAACAGATGAAACTGTTGCGGTGCCACTTCAAATCGAAAACGAGGCACCCGCAGCACCCGCCATCGTAGAAGCTTCAAATTCTGCAGAGAATTTTGAATAATATTGAAGCAATGGAAGCTGCTAAACCAGCTGATGCGCCTGAAACTATGCCAGCGACAATAGAAATGGAGCAGCACAGTCCAATGGTTGAGGAAATCTTAGATGACAAAGATGCAAAGCATCAAACGATTGGTGGCTTCAAGCCCGTTGATCCGGAAATGGCTGCTGAGGCAGAACAGCTGATTACAGACTTTATCAATACGCTACGTTTAAATGAACAAAAGGCTGATGAAGAAGAGCAGCACAAATGTTGCAGGCAGAGACTATGCAACCAGTGGAACCAGAGGAGCATATTGAGACGGAAACTCAAAATACAGCTGCTGTCGAAGAAGAGACCAAACTGCAAGAAGCAGCAAACGAAACTGAAGACGTTTCTATAGAAGAAGCCAAACTGCCCGAAGAAACACAGCCACAAATTGTTGATCCAAATGTTTCTGTAGAAGAACAGGAAACTAAAAAACAACAAACACAACCACAGCCGGAATTACTTAAAAATGGTGCACCCATTTCGAATATTTTAATGTTGGATCATTTGCCTGCTGATATGTATCAGATTCCAGTAAAAGTAATTGACACTGCTGCTGCTGTTTCAGAACCAATTGCAGCGCAACAGGCTGCAGAAACAGAGCAAACAGCTGATTTATTAGTGCAGCCAGCTGATTTGAAAACTGCCTTTTCCAGCCTCCATAAGCATCGATGATATTATTGAACGTGTCAAGGAACATATTGATCAGACACCAAAAGGTGAGCAGCTAGCACCTATGCAACTTGTTCTTACGACCGATGCACAGAATGAGAATAGTGTACAAGAGGTACCAGCTGAGGAAGAAGAGAACAGTAACATTAATAAATGAAGGACCAAAGACTGAAAATAAGGAACAAGAAAATGAAACTGAAGCAGAAAAGGAGAATATTATAGTGCCTATTTACAAACGCGTAACTGAAGTAAACGAGGAGCCTACTAAAACGGAAACAGCTGAAAAGGCCACACAAACTGAAACCGAAACAGAAACGGAAACGGAAGCGAAGTTAACGGAAATACCAAAGATCATTGAAAATAAACCGAAACTGGATGCGCGCAAGCGTCGTTTTCTCTTCCGTTCGGATGCGCGTTAAATTTGAAGCATAAAAAATTTTTAATTTAAGAAAATACACCCGCCCAAAAATTGACTAAATTTTTTCTAGTTAGCTTATTGTAGCGCGCCTATATCTCTCCCACTCTCTCTCATTTAAGTGATGCCACGTTGCTTCCGACTATTTTGTGTTTGTTTAGGAAATTTAATATTTATAAATTTTTTTTTTAATTTGTTGTTGCATTCGAAAGAAAAAAAAGAATTGATTAAAATTGATAACTTATTTATTTCGAGTGAAAATTTTAATAAAAAATATTAAAATCAAATTTTAAATTTTTTTATAACTCAGAAAAATATATCCAAATGGTTTGTTGACCCCAATCGTGCATAGGAGTGAGTGTTTGATTTATAGTTTGAGTGCATTCAGCCTTTACACGATCGTTGTCGCTAACTGCTATCAACGCGCTTTAAAATGATTTAAACTTTTAAATATTTATTTTTATTTTTTTTTTATTAAACAAAAAAATTTAGTTACACTGAATACACAAATTGATAAATAATTATTGCTTTGGATGCTTAGCTGTATGAGGCTCCCTATTTCAAAAAACACAAAAGCGCATGAAAAAAAAAAAAATACTTTCACAAAATTTGCTGCGACCAAATTTAAAAAATTAAAAAATAAAATATATAGTAACTTTATACAAAATACAGATACAAACATAATTCAGATATATCCCAAAGATCACAAAAATTTAAGCAAGTTTAACTTAGTAGGACTACGCTTCAGTTTCTTCATCCTCATTAGCTTGTATCTCTTCGGGTGAACGTAAATCGATTGCAAATCGATTATGCTGCGATGTTATTGTATCTGTATTCCCATTCTCACCACTTGACTCCTTGACGCGTCGCGAATAATCCTGAAATGCTGCGGCAAGTGCAAATGTTAAACGACGCGCCATAGCACGACTATCGCAAACGAATGCATGCGCTTCAAATGGATGTGGACTTGTCTCATCTTTGACTACGATCATTGCAAAGACACGCGTATATACCAGATCTTGTACACCATAGGATATTGTATCGATAGGATAGCTCCAATTGTTAATACTCGCTTTTGGTTGTATTATTTCTAGGTTGACTCCATCGATTGATACTTTAAGTTCGCACGTGGGTAAAACTTTATTTGGTGGTAGATTTTTAGCAGCGGTGACCATTAGATCGACTGGACGGCGTGTATATTTGATGCCCCAAAGACCGCGTGATATCTCAGAGCCGATGTATTTAACCTGGAGGAAAAATAGATGGAAATATTAATTATAAAAAAAAAATTAAATATTTAAACTGTAATTATTGTAGAAAATTGTCGAAAAGGCATATAGTATAAACAACATTTCATTTTTAACATTGCTCATAGACCCCTCTAGATGAAAGACTAATAAAGACTAAAATAAAGACTATACATTCGTCCAGCTGTTCTGCTATCTGCCGTATAAAATAAACAAGCTTGCCACATAACTTAAAACTTATTATCTTCGGAATTCAGTATTTCTCAAAGATGTAAGAACTGTAGGGATAGTAAAGGGTGTCCCAGAATTAACGCACGTCCTAGAATTACCGTAAGATTTGCAAAAAAGTTCTGGCAACCCTAAAAAAATTCTATCGTGTTCTATCGTATAACGCATCATTTCTTCTTGACCTAAACTTTTCAGCTGTCAAATTGTTAATTTTCAGGGCTGCCAGCACTTTACTGCAAAGAGCGAAGGACCAGCATACAAAGTTTTAATATAGAATTCAAATTACTAGGTGGGGTAAAAATGACCTCCTTGGCCGCCAGAATGCGCTGCTCCTGCAAAAAAGTCCGTTCATATTTAGGCAGATACGCCAAATTTCAGTGCGATACTGCCCTTAGTTTTGTTTTGACAGCTGATTGCTGTTGACGTGTTTCCCATCATATTAAGTATGGACAAAAACGATTTTCGTTATTTATTGAGAGGCAAAACGGCGAAGGAAACAAAAGAAAAGCTGAATAAACATTATGGGGCTAATGCTCCGTCATATCACACCGTTAAATATTGGTTTCGAGAGTTTCGTGGTGGCCGCAACTCCACTACTGATGAAGTCCGCAGCGGCAGGCCCTCCGATGTGGTTACAGACAATGTCAAAAAATACAAGATATGTTGTTGGCTGACCGGAGAGTGAAGATGCGCGAGCTAGCAGATGCCACAAAGATTAGTACAGAGCGCAGACCCCATATTTTTATCATGTCGCTGAGTGCCGCGCATGCTCACCCGGACCAAACGAGAGAGCACTTCGAAAGAGTGTTTAGACTTGCTGATACGGAATCAGGGGGGACTTTTCGCGTCGATTAGTATTTGTCAAGGAAATCTGAATACACTATTACACACCAGAAAACAGAATGAGTGCACGGCAATGGGCTAAAGCCGGCATGAGTGCCCCAAAGCGGCCGAGGGAAGCTTGATGGGTCGGAAAGGTTATGGGGTCGTTTTTCTGGGATTGTTATGGCATACTATTCGTGGACTACCTCGAAAAAGGAAAAAAACATCAACAGCGAGTATAACTGTGCATTATTGGAGCGATTGAAGACCGAAATCGGTGCAAAACGATCTCACATGACGCGAACAAAATTTGAAAATCAACGATTTAGGACTCCAATGTTATTAGCATCCATCGTATTCGCCCGATTTGGCTCCCTCGGATTATTATCTCTTCCCAAACCTCAAAAGTTGGCTCATCAATAAAAAATTCCGCGCACATGAAAAAATCATCGACGCCGAGGAGGAATATTTTGCAGACCTACCGGAAAATTACTTGTCGGAATGGAAAAAGAAATTAGAAAATCGGTGGAATAAGTGTATCGAGCTAAAAGAAGACTATATTGAATGAATCAAAAAAATTTGAAAAAAATTTTTTTTTCATTCTTAAAGAAGGTTACTTTTTATCACTCCTCGTATTAGAGCTGCAGTAAGGAAATTCGATATGGATGGAAGGCGTAGGCCATTTAAGCAATACACATAATACAAAAAATATCCCACTAAAAGGCAGACATTTAGGCTAGTAAATAAAAAAATAAATCAATTTTTCAAATACAAATTATAGTTCGGTCAATTTACACGTAAAAATATTGGTCAATAATTCCCGGAGAGCCAAAAATTGGTGGACAGCTGGGGTTTACCATTACAAAATAAAAAATCCCCATCGATCCTACGTGTGCACAAAATTAATTCGCGGTCAAAGGTCAAAATTTGAGGTTTTTTAGACTTTTCTCGAAACGGTAAGTTTTATAAAAAAATAAGATCTAAAACCAAGTTGTAGATCTTAAAATTCTCTACATTGTCTCTTAATAATTTTTTCCTTAATGTTACCATTTCTGAGATATCTCGATTCTAAGAATCACATTATACATGATATACACACATTTCCACGCCACCTTTGTAGGCCTACTCCACTAACTGTCATGACAATTTTAGGATAACTTAAGAGAACAGTACCCGTCAAGTTCTAGATATACTCACACATAGGATCAATGGGGATTTTTTAAACTTTATTTGTAATGGTTAACCCCAGCTCTCCACCAATTTATGCTCTACAGGAATTATTGTTATTTAAAATGTCTATATTGACCGGACTATTATGAGCTGATTGTAATTAACATCGATTTAATTCAAAAGAAAACATTTAACGTTACCCTCGTACTATATTTTAATGCGTAAAAAATTATTTCCGCTTATTAAAATATTGACCAACGGAAAAATAAAATAATTTTACAGTGAATAAGCTTCAAATTATAGAAATTCGATTTTGAAACATTTATTTTTTATTTTTTTTTGTTACCAAAGAAAAACCAAAAAACAACAGCCCAACCCTAGCAGCGCTTCCAATCGCGCATTTGTGTAACTGCAATCATTTGCAGTCATTTCACGCATACCGGAAATTGTTAGAGAAAAAGAGAGTCGAAAAGAGGAAGAGTACCAAAGAACAAATATATCCAAATGCGCTGAATAATTTTGGTTAAACTAAACAACGAAAAAAACAACAACAACGCAGCCATGCATAACGCTTAAATTATCAATTCAAGCATTTAGCTTTGGCCATGATACTCCGACGCTACGCTATGCTCTTTTGCAGCTAAAACGTTGACGTTGAACTTGCCACTTTAAATTAATTATTTAACTATTTTGCTGCTTTTTGGTTAAATAAATTATTTTGTAAACATTTTTAAGGTGCTTTGCTCTAGATAGCAGCTGATTACTTACCTGAAATGTAATTGGAAGATCCTCAATGTTGACTTGTGCATCCAAATCTAGTTTAGTGTTGTTGTTTTTAATGCTGGTCATTTTGTAGTATTTTATATATACGTAAATGTATCTAAAGCTGCACAGGAATATTTATAATCAGACTTTTGAAGTGTGTGTTTATTTTTTTCAAAGCAAACTAAGCGCTATCACTGCACATTGATATAGTTTCGTAGTATCCACTTGCATAGGAATTATCTGTAAATATAAAACAAATACTTGCATAATATTTTTTTCTATTTTTAAACTTTAAACAAACTGTTAATTTAGCAATTACTAAATTGTAGTTTATAACAACTTTCTTTCATTTTTTTTTTGTATAACAAAGCCTTTCATTTTTATCACTGCCGCATTTCATTTAAGTGATTAACACACACAGCTACGAGGTGCAATTGTAAAAGTTTGTAAAAATTATTTCTGTTCGTCTGTCTTTATTCGTTCAGTTCGATCATTGAAAGCAGAAACACTCGTGACTTTTAACAAAACAAGATGCTTTTCAATAACAAGGGAACCTTTAAAAAATATTATAGTGATTCTGCATATGCCATCACGCCAGAAAGTGGCGAAAATTCAATGGAATAATGTTGGACGATCCGAACCGTAGATAAAACATGTTTGCACCACAACGTTTCAGAGATCAAGGAACAGTGTAAGACGGGTAAAGTCAAGTTTACTCGAATTTAATTTGTTTTTTAAGCCCGTCACACATAATTTCAGTGGGTATTACGGGCACATAAAGAAACTTGTAGACCCTATAATGTACATATAATATTGATTAGTTCGATGTCCGCCTGTGTTTGTCCGTCTGTCTGTCTGTCTGTCTGTTCATTTCTAAATATTGGGCAGTTCTAAAGTAATTGAGCTAAAATTTGGAACTTCAGATTATATAGGCAAGAACAACATGATTTATAGGAACCAGGGAGCAACACTCACTTTAAGTTATAGCCCTAATACAAACCTACCGTCAAGTTTCGAGGTTTTGTTTAAAAAACTTATTCCCGTTACACATAGTTTATACCCGTTACACATAGTGTAAACGGGTATATTCAGTTTGTCCGAAAGTTTGCAACGCATTAAAGGAGGCATCGGAGACCCCATAAAGTATATATATTATTGATCAGCTCGATCCGTCCGTCTGTCTGTTGCGATGCGTTTTACTTAGAAAGTTTTTAAGATATTGACATGAAATTTTAAAGTTAAGCTTTTTGTGGTCCTAGTTAGTTTGTATGTCAGAATCAAGGTGCCTCGCCAGTTTTTAAGTATAGCCCCCAAACAAACTTACCGCCCATTTTCGAGTTTTTATATCAAAACATTTACTATTTCTGAATGAATTCAATTAAATTTGGTATAATAAATTCCAATGTCCACGTAAGTGAACACTTTCTATATGGTAAGGATCGGGCAAATATAACATAAAGCCTCCATACAAATTTGACCAAATTCATCGTGAAATTTAATCTAAGCACCTGGTGAACATATAAACTATTAAAAGTGTTGTGTAACGGGTATTTCAGCTTCGGTTCCACCGAAGTTAACGTTTTTTCTTGTTTCTTTTTCTTTTTCATTTTCCAGGTTTCTACATTAAATCTAAGAAAAATTTATATTTTCCCAAGTATAATGCATGGAAACTTCAGCAGCACCATTAAATATTATCCGATACGGGTCTTCTTATTTTCGCTACAGAACAATCCTAGAGGGTGAGCGCATAAAAATTTTGAAAAAATTATTTTCCATATATTTTTGGACCACCCTAATGTGCACATCATATACTCCTCAAACAAACAAAAGTTAAGGGTGAAACTTACTGGCTTTTTCAAAAATTATTTTGAATTCTTTATTTTTGAATAAAAGTTGATACATTCGCTTTTTGTAGGAGCCCAAAACCCTATGATTACTCTTGGGCTATACATATATCCCAATATATGATGTTATATTCATCCTCTTCGGGAAAAATTATCTTATTGTTTCTTGAAGTTGAGGATATTTGATATTTGAGCTTCGTAAAAGAAATTGTTTTTTCCCTCGTTTTTATGCCCTGTTCCAAAAGGGAAAAGGGTATATTAAGTTTTTAAAATGTACGTATTATTCTTCATCAGCATTGCAAGTAGAGTCGTTATAGTTAGCATAGCTATGTTTGTCTGTCGGTCCGATCGTCATGAGGTCTACCGTAAGAATTCGATTGTTTCGGAGACTATAAGATATAGGACCACCATATTCGAAACTCTCTTAAGTCGACAAGTGATAACTTACAAACTTTTTTCTCTAACCTCATTAAAAGGGGTATCCCCAATACAAACTTAAGCAATTTTTTTTTTCGTTTTTTCATAAATACTTCTGTGTTATGTAATCTTTGAACTCTAAATTTATGAAAATTTGGACTAGTGTATAATTTTTTTTTTATAAAAATCCAATACTAGAAAGTAAGGTGCATTTATAAAATATTGGGAAGAGGGTATCTTCTGCGTTCTTTTTTGTCCAAAATTGTTTCATAAACTTTTAAACTTTTTTCATTAATTTGCTGTACAGCCCTCTTATTCAATTGTTAATTTTATTTTGTTTTTTGTTTTTTTTTTTTTTTTTTGTTGAATTTGTGCACAAATAAAAACAATTTTTTTTTTTCTTTACCATTATTCACAAATGCAATTTTCCAACGGATTTCGTAAACAGAAAATTAAAAGATAATACATACTACAGCGCGTACTATCTACTTTAATATTTGCAATTATTTCTAATTTATGTTGAATGAGATACTCGAGACTCGACCCGGTAACCGAGCAATGCGCACCGTAAAACAGATTAGAGACAACACAACCGCACACGTTCGCGTTTGAATGGAAATTGTTGTTGCTGGTTGCATGTAGCTGAATGTAGCTGAACTGAATGTATGAATTTAACCATTCAATTTTTATGCTCTCTGTTACTCTTCATATCTAATTAACTCTCTGTGTCTCTCTTTTTGTTTTTATCTCTCTAACAAACGCACACATGGCTTTATCAGCGATAACACACAAAAAAAGATCGTACTACAAAAACCGTTAATGAGAAATTGTTGTTGTTTTTTTTTTTGTATGAGAATAAATATTTAAAGAACTCTACGGCTATTTATTTATATATATTTATTTTTTTTTAATAATAATCATTATTATGTATTTAAAAGACATTATTACTATTTCCGCACACTTCACTTTAATTCAAGCCAAGTAAATTGAGTTGAGTTGCGTTAAGCTGAGCTGATCGAATAAATTACGCGTAAAGCGATAAAACAAAAGATACAATGGCAACAATAAAAACAAAAGCAACAGATAAAAAGAGAGTAATAGATAGAGTGGGAAAGTGACAGAAATATATAAACAACAGTGACTAAGTTAATGACCACACAATAATATATGTATATGTATAAAACACCGGTAAATGTATCTGCATAAATGTATCTACATATTCATGTATCTCAACGAACAAAACAAAAAAAAAAAAAGCGAAAAAAAAGCAAAGATTCCGTTTCATTTGATTTGCTTGCAATGACGTCATAAATTGCATTACAACTTAAATGAAATGTTAGTTAAAGATACAAAAATAAAGCGCAGTTATATATTGTATCTTTTTTTTCAGCTATAATTTTATCAGCATTCGTGCGAATAAAGCAAAACTGTTGTTGACATTAAACGTTTTTCTTATCGCAAACATATGTTTTTTTTTTTGTTGTTTAGATGATACAAGTGTTTTTTTTTTTTGTATTATCATTAGATTTCGTTAACAGATACAACAATGACATAAGCAGCTATTACAAGTTAGAACTAACCATACAGATTGTTAATAAAAAACCCAATCTATACTAACATTTCTCTATGAATGTAAGTACATGCTATGCCGCATTTTATTACAGACAATCTTTCTTTCTTTTTATTAATTTAATTTTTATTTTATATGCTTCACATTATAAATTCGGTACGCCTGCGCTTAGTTGTACAAAAAAAATATATAATTTCACATGCTAAAATTATTATTTTATGCGGAAAGAAATAATGTAATTTAATTAAATAAAAGGAAAAAAAGGTATATCTGTTATATGTATCTGACAAATGCTGTGTTACAAGCGTCACAGCAAAAATAAACCAATTTCATATATAGAATAATTTTTAAAGCGGAGATATGCCTATATGAGCAGCTTCCGCCTAAGCAGACATTAAACAAATTATACCAAACGTATTAAAATATAAACAAAAAAAAAAATACCACAGAATTTCTTTTAAACCATAAAAAAAAAATATGTTTAACAAAAACATTTATTTTATTAAAATAATAAATTGTAATAATTTTCTACATTTTCAAACGAAGCCAATGCCAATGACTCCGAATATCAACTCTGCCAAGTGGAAATCGATGCGAATTGCATAAATAAAAACGAAAAACAATATCAATAACAAAATCACTTTCCTAGACTCTTCAGTATCCGATACTCTTCAGTATAACTATTAATTCAACAAAAGAAGTCAATTTAACTATGCCTCTACACTCATCAGTACGCCCATACAGCCGTACATCTGCGAGTTAGATTAATCCTTTACTCGCAATTTTCAAAAACCTTTTTAAAATTTGTTTTTGGAAATTTTAGAGAATAATTTGAGCCTCTATCTGGTTGGTAATTGTTTAGTTAATTTAAAAAGTATTAAAACTTTGGTTGTTTCACATTTTCTTTCTTTCTTTCCTTTTTTTTTTTTTTTTGCAGATACAATTTTGCACTTTTTTGGTTTCGTTGCAATCGTTAATTGTTTCAATGGATAAATAAAATATTGGTTCAACTATTTTTTTTTTATTTTAAAAAAACTTATTGTAAAACTGGACTTATTTACAACAGAGAAAAAAAAAAATATTCAGTTGTTACGAAGTATAAATACTCTACAATTGAAAAGTAGGAACATTTTAAATGTGACGTGAATAACAATTCATCTCATGTAAGATACCTTACAAGAGCTGTATCTTTAAGATTGTATGACTCATATTACATACAGAATGGACGGACTCTTCGGGCTTATGTGTTAATCGCTAGTTTTACTTATCTAATCGTATTATTCCAAACTGTGTATGCTTGTTACATACAACTTAAAAATTTTTTAAATTTATAACACATTTTTATCTTTCTGAAAAATTTATAATGACCTTCTTCATATTTTTCGTAAACATACCATTTACGAAAAAGTACCTTGAGAGTTTTTATTTGAATATACTAGCAATATAATAAGCAATGGGGCTCTATTAAATATTGCTATATCTGTATTTAGCTTGCCATTCACATGTATCTGTTCATACTATATCTCAGCCTATTGCTCGGGTGTAAGTAGAAGAGAAATATTTCTACTGAGACCTCATTCACTGATAAAAATTATTTAAATTTGATATTTTTTAATATAATTTAACCTAGAACTCATTTAAAGAGGCGTGATATACCATAGATAGCTTTTATCAGCGCTGAGATGTATGGAAAAATAAATAAATTTATTAGCCATGTTTTTATACCTGTTACACATAGTGTAGATTCAGTTTTTCGAAAAGTTTATAACGCACTAAAGGACACGTCGCAGACCCCCTAAAGTATATATATATTCTTAATAAGCTCGATGAGACGAGTCGATTTAGCTATGTTCGTCTGTCCGTCTGTCTGTTGCGAGATGATTCAGTCGCTCAGATATTGAGATGAAACTCGAAAGTTAAGGGGTTATATACAGTTAGGATTTCGAAAAAAAGGCATTTTTCAAGAATTTTTGTAAGCAAACTATTTGGTTTATTGATTTGAAACTTGGCAGGTATATTATGACAACCTTTAACTATATTCACATATGTTTTACTGCCAAAAATAATTATCGGGAACGTTGATATTGCCAATTTTGCAGAGGTCCTCAAAAAAAGGCCTTTTGCGGTGTGCACGATATCTCTGGACTGGATCATCCAAAATTCAAATACCAAATAGATTTCATTAATATAATAAATAATCGAGTGATTAATCGAAGGAATAAGCAAAAAAAAGTTTTTTGACAAAATGGCGGCTACTCAAAGTCAAAAGTTCGATTTTCGACCAAAATTCCGCTCTTTAATTGTTTATAAAAATAAGAAATTTTTATCGGATGGGGAAATCCTTCGATTAATTACTAAAAAATATAGTTAAGAAGCTTGTGTAAAAATTTCAGACCGATCGGTTAAGCCGTTTCTGAGAAATCTTGCACACCGGCTTTGAAAACATGGTTTCGAGAAAAACGCGTTTAAAGTTTTGAAAGCACTTGAAAGCACTGCGAGATCTCTCAGCACGCCTTCACTAATGTGTCTATAACTTCGAAAATATTCGTCGGATCGACTTGAAATTTTATGTGTACTCAGATATATATATATTAAGAAAATGAAATAAAAAAAAATAAATTTTTTGAAAATCCTAACTGTATATAACCCCTTAAGCTTTTGTGGATCCTAGGCAGTTTGTATGTTATTTATACCTATTTTTAGGTATAACCCCTATCCAAATTTACCGTCCATTTTCGAATTTTGTATGAAAATAGATATTATTTAAGAATGTAGTAACTTCGAATTGGGTAAAAGCACATCTTACATCATATGTACACACCACCGATATGATACGGATCGGGCGACTATAACGTAAGGCCCTATACAAACGAATCTCTCATTTTTTGATATTTTTCAAGAAAATTATTGTTTTATCTGCACTTTTAGCTTAAAATTTGATACCAATATTGTGTACCAATATTGATCCCCACCCATTCCATCTCGAAGTTCTATCTAAGCCACTGATGATCACACATAATCTTTTTCATGTTTCGTGTGATGGGTAACACCTAAGTTAATGGTTTTTCCTTGTTTTTTAGTAATTAACCGTAAACATAAATACAATTTAAGCATCCTCTCTTTAAATCAAGCTAAAGGGTATACAAGTTTTGGTCTGACTGAGATTGAATTCAATTTTTTAATTGTCTTTTTTTATCTTGTTACCCATGGCGCTGGTTTTGTCGTTAGGCAATTAAATGGAACTGAACTATAACGCTACACATTGCAAAGTACTTTTGTACATAGATAAACTTTTATACTCACTACACATACGAAGCATAAAAAATATAATAATTTTATCTAACTAACTAAATGACTGACTGACTTTGTTTTTTTGTAGTATTATTTAATTGTTTCAGTGCTTATCATTGCAAAGAAAATATTGTCGTAAAAAAATAATTGCATTTAAAGAAAATACCTAATAGAACTAACACCACAAAGATTATTTAAATAAATTTAAATGTATCTCAAGAATTATATTACAAAAAGTATCTATTTTAAAATGCACGTAAAGCACATAACAGCTTTGACTTTGTGTATTTCAAATTTATCTCTTAAAGTGTTTTGCACGTTTTGTACATATGTAAGCACATATGAACTGGTTGTTTTCATAAAGTAAATAAATTTTTAATTTTATTTTTTTATTTTTTTTTTAGTATTTTAAAAGCACGAAAAAAATAGTTTAACTTTTATTTATATTAAAGATTTTGTTTATATTTTTATTGCATTTTTTTATTTATATTTCAACCATATTTGGCGATAGCAAAACTTTAATCACATTTCTCATACTTTAGCATATATTTATTTATTTATTTAATTTTTTTATATCTTATCACAATTTGTATATAAAGTTTAATTGTTTCACTTTGTAGCGCAAAACTTTGGGCGCTTATTTATCATTGAAAAAAATATTTGATTGGACTAGCAAAAATGTGTCTATTTTTGTAATATTTTTATTTATATAACTTCAAAAAAGATAAACACATTTTTTTAATTCTAATTATTTTTAATTTAAGATTAGAAATTAAAGCACTTTTACACAAGTAAGAAAAAGCACATACATCACATACACCTGCTTCTGGTGCCGCAATCAAAGTGACTAAACTTCATGTGTGACTATTTTAACCATGCGGCTAATGGTAAGAAAATACCACTTAAAGCTTTTTATTTAAAATAATTAATATTTTTAAAGCATACTTTTAAGCATTACAACAGGCAGCCTTAAAGTATGCTATGCATTAGACCAGAGAGAAGTATCTAAACTCGCACAAGGACAGACTTGAACATAGATCATCATGTATACATATATCTCACGAAAATTCAAGTGAGAGCAGCGAACAAAGATAGAAATGAATCTTTTTTATACCCACCACACATAGTGGAGAGGGTATTTTCATTTTGCCAGAAAGTTTGTAACGAAGGTAACATATAAATATTCTTGATTAACGCGTCAAGACTAATCGATCTAGCCATGTCCGTCCGTCAATCTGTACTTATGTGTATTATTCGCTTAGTTTTACAGATATTGACCTGAAATTCGAAACTTATGGTTGTCTCAGCCCAAAGTGACACGTCTATTTTAAAGTATAGTGACCGTTTTTCAATTTTTTGTATAAAAATGGCCGTTATTTATTAACATATTCACTCCAAATAAGGAAGAAACACTTCTAATGTCAACCAATGTATACTCTTCTGAATTTATTAGGATCAGCCCACTATAACATAAAGAACCCATAAAAAACCACTAATTTTTTTCAAGAAAATTTTTATTGTCCTGTCCTTAGGTTAAAATTTGTCCCAAATTTGACCCAAATATTGCATCAAAATTTTAGTTGTATCGAGCTATTAATTCCAAGCCATCCCTTCACTTACTTTTACCTAAGTCACTGATGATCATTAATAAACTATACCAAGGTATTTGAGCTTCGGCTCCACCAAAATTAACGGTTTTCGTTGTTTTTTTCGTTGCTTTGGGACCACCACTGCGCTATCCACACACAACTTTGTGTAACATACACAGGAACTTCTTCAACACAAAGATTCAGACCGCCAATCAAAAATATGAGCCACCTAACATGAATTAATAGTTGGTTCCCCTAAAGGGCTGAAATTCACGAAGAAGTGATATATCAACAGATATGGGATATTTCAGCTTTTTAAAATATCCCATATAGCCTACTGGAGACATGCCGAAAGTTTACATGTACAAAGGATGAAACTCTGAAAAAACATTTTTTTTTCTTGAACAAACATACACGGAAACTTAGTAGCGGGTCTGGTAAGACATTTTCAAATTCATTTTTTATTTATTAACTTTTTTTTTTTAATCGACTTTCATTTATAAATGGAGTTTCTTTTTCAAATTCCTTAATTGTTGAATTTATCCAAGTTAAGTATGAGCTAACGCGTGTATAAACACTTGGCCTAATTGTATGGCAGCCTTTATGCATAAATGATGATATGCCAATAATCATATTTGTATTATGTAAAACAACTGGTCCACCGGAGTCTCCTTGGCACATTGATACTCCATATAGACAGATATGGTTATCATTTATTGGAACATTGAAGGGAGCCTTGCATTCATAATTAGAAATCACAGACACTTCACCAAGTTGCAACTTATTAGTTGTAATCAATGTGCCTTCTACCATTCCTATATAGCCCCAACCAGATATTGTGGCTAAATTTTTTACATAACTATTTGAGCCCGACGGTAGTTTTGCTGGTTTTATGTAATCATCAAATTTAATTTCTTTTGATATGTAAATCAGGGCTATATCATTTTCTATACGTTTTAGATCACCGTTATCCTCTATTATCAAAAAGTCTTTATGTATTATAATATGTTGAGGTTTAACAATATCACGTCGATTGGGTTGTAAAGTGTCAGTTATACCAAAATCTACGCGTACTTGGTTTACGAGAATATTTGATATCTTAAGACAATGTGCAGCAGTAAGAAGCCAATGATTTGAAATTATTGTACCGCCGCAATCTCCTGAACTTTGATCGAAATAAACTTTCAAATGAACAATATATGGAACTTCTCCTTCTTTTTGCATTTCGTCCTCCTGCAATCCTTTGAGAAGCTGAAAAGGCGCTTATGTAGAATGCTGAGTTGAGGATAACGACAACTGTGATTAGCAGCAAGGAAAGTCCCATTTTTTTTTTTTAACCTGTAAGTAAAGGAAAATAAATGGTTATTGAACTGATGTTGTTGAAAGTTTTAACTTTTGCTTTTATACACAATTTTTGTGCAATAAATTATTAAAGAATAATTGATTTTTTTTTAAATTTATTGCTGTGCAATATTTTAGTTAATTTATTGTAATTATGAAAGATAATTTTGATTTACATTTACAAATGTTTGAATAATAGTTAAAAATACAAATGGATTCGTGTATTAATTTTAAATTCTGACGCAAAGCTAAAAAAGCTTTTGGCAGAGCTTTATAGCAACTCCTTGCAAAGGACGAAAGCGACAAATGTAACTGTTACGGAAAGTAGCTTTAGAGCAGAGCGTTTATTGTGATTATTATAGCATGATGCTGCCTAGTAGACAATAGAACAATGAGTATATCCTTGGTGCACTACTAGCTCCCTCTTTGGTAAGCCAATATTAATTTGAGTAGAATTTCTAAAATTATAAAGTCCACGACAACTATATAATTATTTTTTTTACCCGATGCGTTACGTTTTACGTAAAATAGCAGCATCAATGCCATCTATTAAAGAAATAATAGGACGAACTTATGCCGATATTTAAAGGTTTTAATTTTAAAATTTCAAATCCATAAAGCATATATTCGACGATATGAATCGATTTAATATAGCCATGTCCGTCAGTGTGTCTGTTTGGTGATATGTAATTCATTCGCGTAGTTTTAAAGATATATAACTGAAACTATAAACTTTAAGCTTTTTTCGGCAACGACTAGGTTAAGTTGGAGAATGAGAGTGCCAAGCATATTTTTAAGGTATAGCCCCATACAAGCTTACCGCCCTATTCTGCATCACTACATAGTATAAAACAAAGTCGATTTCTCTGTTTGTATACTTAAATCTTTAAAACTACACAACGGATTTTCATGCGGTTTTTTTAATAGATAGAGTGATTGAAATGGAAGGGGCCTAATGGGGGGCCTAATGGGGGCCTTGAAACCGGGAAAGCCATATCTTTGGGGTGAATAGACGTAGAGACTTGAAACAGGGCTCATTTGAAGGTGTTCAAGGGATTTTCGGAATTTGGACTTGAGACCCATATGTGGACCCAATATAGATTTTTGACCAATTTTTTTTTTTTATTATTACAGGTGAGCACTTAGACGGGATTTTAGAAAATTTTGACCCGAGTCCTAATGGGAGCCTTGAAAAAAGTAATACATTTGGAAACTGGGCGCATTTGAATGATGGTTAGTTGTGTTTAGGGGATTTCCAAAATTGGAACCCAATTTTTTTTGATTAATTTATATTTAGCCACCAAATAGAAGCAAAAAAAAAAATAGGTATTATTTGTAAATATATTCACTCCAAACTGGGTAAAGACATCATCATACTTTATGTACACACCACCGATATGATAAAGATAGGGCTACTATAACATACATATAGCCCTATAAAAACTTACTTCTAATTTTCTGATATTTAAAAAAAAAACAAGAAAGAAGGTTAAAGTCGAGTATGCATTTTGAACTATAGCCATTCTCATCGAACTTTATTTTAGTCAAAATTAGGTATTTATAGGTAAATTCAATAAAAATTTTAGATATAAAATCATGTAGTTTAAAACCCAGCATAGAAAGGAAGTAACAGTCTTCGAGAGAAATGAAGATACGTCTGTTGGCTACATTTTTTTAATGAAGATCGCCACTTTCTATCTTTTCAAATTTCAAAGTAAAGGGTAAACTTTTTTTCAAAAATGATTATTGGTCCATTTTGCATGTTCGAGGAGAATTACTATAGCTTAAAACCTAAACGAGATACGAAGTTACGATCTTAAAAACTATTGTCCAACAATGTGTGGGTTATAATGTATTTAAACACTGAAAATATATGGTTATTACACTTATCTTCATAAATAACTGAGTAGTAACCATTCACATAAGAGAAAAGAAGTGAAAATCAGTTTTAAACCATAAGTAAAAATTTTGGGAGTGTCCCCAAAACTCTTTTCAGTTTTGTCTTAATTAACTAGATCATTTATCGATTTTTTTAGAGAATAAAAACAAAAATATTTTTTAACTTAAAAGTCACCCTTTATTATTCGAAATAATTAACTATTTTTGTCTACTGTATTTAATAAATATTCTTTAAAATATTAAAAAAAAAAAACATGTGCGACTTCGCTAAAATTAGTTAGAATTCATTAAAATATTTTTCTTTATAAATCTTTTTAAACAAATGAACTAGGTTATCGCACAATATTAATTATTTTAATGCTTTTCTTAGTACAGAAAATTACTACAAATGGTTCTACAAGGTACGTTTCGAAATAAGACAGAAAGCAAAATAAATTTTGTTTACTCGAAATAATTTCTTTTTAAATTTTAAACAGTGATTAAGATTAATATAGATTGTTAGAACGAGGACACTGATTTCTTATTGGTTATCTGTACAAGTCTTAGACCCTTCGGCCAATCAATATAGTATATCGATAAAGTTAAAAAAAAAAATACGTTTGCCTTGAAAATCCACCATGATAGGATCTGGATTATTATAATATTATATACTTTAATATTGGTCGAAAGGTCTAAGTTTTTTCTTTCCAAAAAAAGATTAAAAAGTAAATTTCGATTCGTAATTTACTGAGTTATTATCACATAAATGAAAAAGAGTAAAATAAATAGTTTTTTAACCATAAGTTCAGAATTTGGTCAAATAATGAAGTTTTATTTAAGGCGACCAGACCTACAACACCTACTATAAAACTTACCAGCTATCTCAAATTTTTTTTATTTTAGCAATTAAATTGAGTCCCGAAAATTTTATTCAACATTATCTCGGGATGACAATCAGGTGGGATTTCAATTTTTGCAGTTTTGGAATGTATACGAATCAAGAACCAAGCTTGGTTCCTATGACCGCTTGAAGTTCAGTGTGTAAGATATTTTTTGCAGTTAAAGTTTATATTTCAAAACGCACCTTGCGCACGACTTAGTATAAAAGTTAATGTAGCGACTTACACAATGCTTAGTTTAATATTTGATTTCTTTGTTTACTTAACCAAAAATAACGTCAATGAATTATTGCGGAATTTTATTTGTACTCGCTTTAAGCACAACCAGCGTCCTTTCGACTGAAGAAAGAATTATAGGAGGTCGAAATGCTCTAGAAGGAGAATTACCATTTGTTGTACATTTAAGATCCGAAATTGAATGTTGTTCTGGAACAATAATACAAAATCATTGGATACTCACGGCTGCAAGTTGTCTTAAGAACTATTTTACAAATACGGTTGCATCGGTAGTATATATTGATTTTGGTAGTGTTGATATTTACAATCCACTACTAAGCATTTACGTTGGTTCCGAGCATTTCCGAATACATCAAAATTTTTATGTTGAGTGTGATAATTGGGGAAAAATTATAAAAAAAGATAATGACATAGCGCTCATTTATTTGCCAAGAGGAGTACAATTTAATGATTATATACAGCCTGCGGATGCGCCAATAAATTCGCATAGTTTTGTTGATCATAATGTCATTGTCTCGGGATGGGGCGTAACGGGTATGTAGAAAAATAGAAATATTGTTATTTTAAATGTAATAAAAAATTTTTTTTCTTATAGAGAACAACGTCAGATCACACATTTTACAACGTGGCATTGCTCCAGTAATTTCCAATGAAAAATGTAGCCAATATGTTTTCATAAATGAGGGACACATTTGTACTTTGGGCATATCCACATGTTTAGGAGATTTGGGTGGTCCAATAATTTTAAAAAATACACGTCAGATAATTGGTATATCAACGGGAACTCCCTGCAATAATAATTTTGCAAGTGTTTATACGCGAGTAACTGCATATATGGATTGGATCAATTGGATAATTGGATAGATAATATCTTTATTTGTAAATTCATTTTTATTTTTTATTATTTTCTTTTAAATTTTTTTTTCTTTTGAAGCATTCAAATAAATCAATTGAACTAAACCAGTGTGTCAACCTGTCTACCAAAACTTTTCAATGGACAATACAGAATGAAATTTAAAACCGAATTCAAAGCTATTCTATTCACATGGATTCTTATACACACTCACACACATATACATATATAACTAAAACTATATTGTGTTGTTGTTATTATGGTATAAGTTCAGGGATTAAGTGGCCAAAGAGTAGTCAATGCTGAAATATATACAGGCACTATATACATATATATAACGATTTCTACAATACGAAACGAATTCGATTTGTTGTTTTTGTTGTTGTTAGAATTGAGCATCACTTTTTCAAGTGTATTGCATGCAATTTGTAATGCATTTGTATGGGTGTTTTGCAATATATACATATGTATATGTATATATGTGTGTGTATATATTTATTTGAAAATTTTGTATAGCTGTCAATTTGAATGCTGTTCCCTGTCAATTGGGCAATCATTTTGAACAATTTGTTTGTTAACACTGTGGCTTAAATTGACTCAGCTGCCAATTGACCGATGGAAATAAACGACCAAACTATTTTTGAGGCTATGCGGTCTAATTACAAATACAAATGCAATCAATTTGGCATATAATTTCAATAGAAATTGTTGTATCTGTGTGTTTGTGTATTAATCTAATGTCAGATACATTTACAATTATTATTGTTGCTCGTAATTCGAAGAGACAAAAGTCAATGCGTTATTTTAATGCAACTTGTCATTGCAATATTATTATTGACTGTTTATACCATAAACATAATTTTACAAAGAAATTGACCTGTGGCATTTGTTTATAAATTCATATGTATAATTTTTTGCTGTTTTAAGAATAGGAAGTCAGATACTAAGAAAATAGTTTTGGAGATATAGCAAAATTTTGATTTTTGAGTAATAAAAAGAATTTTTTTTTTTTTTTATTTTTTTTTTTTTTTTTTTTTTTTTTTTTTCTTTTTTTTTTCTTTTATAATCATAAAATACATACTACACTTATGACTTTAAAATTCTACCATACAACTCTAAATCTCCTCGCGGAACTGCCGCCTACCACTACTTCGTGAGGAGGAGTGGGGCCCAAAGCTCGCTTCTGCGTCTTTGGCACTCTATGCGCCTGAGTTTTGTAATGATGAATTTTGCTGCGTCCGCCACCGCAGTCCAGTTTTGTGGTGAAGAGAGCATAAGACCCACTAAGTTCTCAGGAGAAGGAACTTCTCCCAGTTGTTCGCCTAGTGATTTTTGTGACGTCAAAGAACCGTGGGCAGCTGAGGAAGACGTGCTCAGCATCTTCCATTGTGACCTCACTAATTTACGATTATCTGTGAAGGCATCATATTTGATTTCAAAATTACACAGGTCAACATTTCACAGGTAAATAATTCAAGCATCGGTCTAGACCTATCTTATAGATTTTTCATCGCTGAACACGAATCTGGTCTTACAAGAGCAGTGTCGAGAAAGCCATGAATCAATCTTGAATTTCGATATAGCACCACTTTTTACAACCACCACACATAGTGTGAAGGGTATTATCAGTTTGTCGAAAAAACACATTAAAGCAGGCATCGAAGACTCCATTGAGTATATATATTGTTGATCAGCTGGATGAGATGAATCGATTAGCCATGTACGTCTGTATGTCCATCTGTCTGTTGCAGAGCGTTTTACTCGGAAAGTTTTAAAGATATTGACCTGAAATTTTAAACTTAAGCTTTTTTGGCCCTAGGCAGTTTATGCCGAGGTGCTAGCCCCATTCTTAGGTATGAAAATGGATTTTATGAATGTATTTACTACAAATTGGATAAAAACCAGGGCTGCAAACAACTAATAAACTGGCAGTGGTTCGGTTCAGTGGTTCGCGATGCCTTTGAACCGCTGGTTCGGTTTACGAATCGGTTTTTAGTTAATGTCGAACCAAGGTTCGGTTCAAATGGTTCAAGTAATAAAATTTTGCCTACTTGATATGAGCACTCTGGCTCACAGATTCGTAAAAATGGGGGTTCTGTGAGATCCATAGCTGTGGGAACCGAACGGGTCGCAGGTTGCGGTTAGCGGATAGCAAACGACTACCAGGCCGGTTTTGGAACGGTGGCATACTAGACATAGGCTAGACCCTAAAACCGAATGGTGGTTAGCTTCTTAATAAGCTAAAGCGAATAAGGACCCCGGACAATTAGCGGGTCCTCTGCGCGTGCAACACCGACAAGACGTTATGGGATGTCGTCTTCTAAAGCTTACACCACACCTTCTTTTCTATTATTTTCTATACTTTTTAAATTTCTTTTTCTCCTCTCCACTATCTTATCTATCTTGTCCGCTTACCACACTTCTTCCCCCAAGCTCAGGGTGTCATGCGGTGGCCGTGCCAATAGAATATAGGTTTGCAGCCGAGGGGCTGTATTCGAACGGAGCCTCCTTGAAAGCTGGCGACTTCAAGGCAGTAACAGCTGTGCCTTGGTACAAAGCGAGGACACTAAAAAAATTTGTTTCCTTCAAAACATATTGAGAATGTAGTCATAAAATAAAAGTCGACCCTATAAATATAACAAGGTTCAAGCTTGAATTTAAGCCTAATTCCGGATTTCTTTTATCTCAGGTTCAAACAGACATAAACAGTGTTTTTGACGCTTTTGGGCAACAAATTCGTTTTTCAGGCCTGCGTTCGAAAAGACTGGACCATAAAAAGGTTACCTCCGTTTTATTAAACATTGAAAATTTTTTTAACTTTTCTATATGGTTTTTTTTTTTAAAAAGTACAAGCTTTAATTAAAGAGTAAGTGTCTAGCATTTTTGTTTTCGGAAAAAGTAGAGGTGAAAACACCTAAACCAACCCACAAAAAAAAATACATGTCCGGATACTAGTCTACCTTCTGTACTGTCTTTATATCATATACGCAACTATTAAGCATCCATTCAGTTAACGAACTCAACATGATTATTATCTACTATATAAGTGTTTCATATTTTATTTAATTAATTCGTACAGATAAAAAAAATCTCAATTGACAAATAGTTTCAATGCAATTGATAAGCATTTGACTTTAACGCTTCATTGATGCGTATCCTGCTGAGCGTTATTTATTTTCTCCAATAATCTTTCTCTCTCTTTTCTTTACTGTCTTTTACAGCTAACGGCGCCATGTCGTATCTCTATCTTTTCACTGTCTACTGCAGCCTTAAATTCAATGTGGAAAGGATGTATGTGTTTGTTTGTAAGTAGTAAAAGTACAAAAGCGGAAACGAATCATTGCAGCGTGAAATATTCGTTTCGTCGTTGCTGAAGCAACAACAACAAAAGCAACAAAAGCTTCGTAATGAAAGTGCTGCAGACAAAATGCCGCAAATAAAAATAAAAAAAGTGAAAACTCAAAATAAAAATAAAAATAAAAAAAAAATGAGCAGAGGAAAGTGAAATAAATGATTCTTTTTTTTTTTTTTGTTCTTTTTTATTTTAAATTATACTCGACATTCAGCAATCTGTAAGCGATGCCATTTGTCGCGGCGTTCTGTATCTGTATCTTTTGCTCTTTAGTTTGCAGCCGCGTAGTATCTTTCTGGCGTAATAATCGCTTCGTTGTTTCTCTGATTATCCGCTTAGTGACGCTCATGCTGTCACTGCTGTCTGTCAGTCGGTCTGTCTGTCTGTCTGTCTGTCTGGTCTGACTTTACTACAGTTCAGCATTTATTTTTGTTCCATGTTGCCGTTGTCGTTGCCGTTAATGCTGCTGCTTATACGCGCCATTTGACTTGAACGCATCTATATCCTTCTTTTTTTTTTAAAGCTGTAAGGATGCGCCACAGTTAATTGATTGTGATTGGTTACTGTTTGTGGCTGCAATGGATATGCCTATTAATTCATAAATGCATTATATACAGATCTCATTTATTTCATTTACTTAATTTAAATGATTTTTAAAGTTTTTCTTTTTTTTTTGATAATTTATCTAGTAGATACGTTTCGAATTCTTTTGGGTTATCCGTGCAGTGGTTTATTATCTACAATATTTTAGCTTCTCATCATATCCCAGGCATTTTTCAAGCCACAAATAAATAAAAATTAATTTTAAACGCACATCAAAATACATTCAAAATATATACACACATGAGTATGAGTTAGTAAATAACTCTGGCCACTCTGATTTGCATAAAGTTGACAAATTACAATATAACAATTTCCTGTATATACAAAACACTAAAGTCTATCAGATACAAACATACAATTGCATTAAATTATTCAATCAAACCAAAATGAAATATACAAACAAACAAACAAACAACCATTCAAATTAAATTGATTTGGATTAGTTTGGAAAAATACCAAACAAAAAAAAAAAAAAAACAAAAAATTTTAAATCAAACTCAAAATTTGTACAAATTTGCCAAAGCTTTTAATCGAAATAACTTCACCGAGTATTTAAGTTAAATATTTTATAAGCTATTTTAGTTTAGTTTTGAATTTATTTTTTTTCCAAAACGGATATTGCGTATACTTAATTTTTGATCAATTCAATAATAATACCAATCTTTTCTTCGAATAAAATTGCATGCTTTAAACGGAAATCGAGTGTAAATTTATATTGAAACTTAAATAAGCTGTGCATAACTAATAAAATAATTGATTTTCTGGTTTATTTAATTATAATTGGGGTGGTAGAGGCATGTACTTATGAAATGTAAATTAATTCATTTTGTATTTTATGCATTTTGGATAATTTTTGGGAAAAGTGTAAGATGCTTATGAAATTATTTGGTATTTGTTCAAGTTTAATAATTTTGAAGTTCAGTACACAGAGAGAAAAAACGATGTTAGGAAATGAAGAGAGCGACTGTACTTGATTTAAGAACACTGAAAAAAGCACAAATGCTGCTATTGATTCTAGTAACGTGCACAATGTGATTATGAGCACAAACGTGCTTAATTCAAGTTCGAAAAGTGATAAGGTAAAATGGGAGAGCAAAATATTGAATGACGTTTTCCAAGCTCTCTTTTTTTCCGAAACTTTGGATTTTAATAAATTCTTTAAAACCACAATTCCTTTACGGCAGGACTGGATGGCGGAGCTGCTGGGGAGTTGAAGACGGTCTGTCGCTCTACACCGACGGGTCCAAGATGAATTGGGGTCTGGGGTTATACTCGCAGGACTTCGCAGTGGAATAGTTCTTTCGGTTGCCGGGTCTCTGCAGTGTGTTCCAAGCGGAAGTCCATGCTGTACTAGTGGTGTGAAGAACTGAAAGCAGCTTGAGATTCGGGACAGATCGGTTTTCATTTTCTTAGATAGCCAAGCTGCCATGCTCAAATTACTGAATCCAAGTTAGTAAGGGAATGCAAAAACCAACTAAATCTTGTTGGACGCCACAACACACTTTGCCTCTCATGGGTCACAGGGCATGGTGATATCCCCAGAAACGAGCAAGCTGATGCGCTGACTAGACGGGGTTCATTGGGTGAATCTCAGCGAGTCGCGGTCCAGATTTCAATGAGTACTAGGGTCACCCACGTTTGGAATCACTTTACCTCCTTAGGCAATTATAAATTACAAAATATGAACAGCTGCAGGAGAGCTAGGCTTATTTGGCCTTCGATTGACCCCAAACGTACCAGAACACTACTGTTAACCCCCGCAAAGACCTTGCGAGACTGACAGCAGCCATCACTGGGCATTGGCCCATCGGGGAACACGCGGCTTGACTAGGTAGCCCTTACAATAGTACCTGCAGAAGTTTAAAGGAAGAGGACACCCCGGAAACGTTAGAACACTTTCTCTGTGTGTGTCCTACACTTAGATCGAGTAGACTGAGACATTTTGGACATTGCCAGTTAGAATCGCTGAGCGATATAGCACTCTTATGTCCCTTCACAGCTTAGATTCTTCCTTAACTGTACTGGTTGGCTTTGAAACCACATAGCCTTCCACGTACAAGAGGTTTCCCACCGAGATTTTTAGTGATAACAAAACGGCAGTTATATGTTAGTTGTGCGGGGATATATGTAGTCTCCCCTCAGCCACCTCTATCTATCTGTTCCACGCTCTCACAAATTTGCGGTCGTCTCATCGTTACTAATGTTTTAATTTTCTGACCGTGTTAAATGGCCTGTTAAGAAAGAACA
The DNA here is from genome assembly GCA_018903435.1 of Leucophenga varia. NCBI lineage: Eukaryota > Metazoa > Arthropoda > Insecta > Diptera > Drosophilidae > Leucophenga > Leucophenga varia. The sequence continues at coordinate 173,125 of JAEIFJ010003017.1, read as the reverse complement.
AATGATTCTTGATATAAGAACGAATGTTCTTGATAAGAGAACAAATATGATCGCAGTTAGAAAAATTAAAAAAAATTGCTTGATTTTAGAGATAATCAATTTAAAATGTGCTTGTTTTTTTTTCTCTCTGTATAGAAAGTATGTTGCTGCTGATGACTTGTTACAAATATTTTGACCAAATACAACTGCAACCGACAACCATTGCAGCCAAGCGGTATTTTAATAAAGTAAATTGACTTAGACTTGAGTTGTTCAACTGTCGACGTGTGCATAATTTGTTTCATGCAGTTACGAGGGTTGTCTGAAAACGATCAATTTTGGTGATTTTAATTGAGAATCTGACGTTTGTAAATGTGCAACTGGTGAAGTCATGCCATGAAATAGTAAAAGCAGGCATTTCAGTTTTTGCATACCGTAACCTATTTGGTACACTTATAACGCCAATAGTGATGTTATATTTTCGATAAATTTTTCACATGAATGCTGGAACAGGTATCGATATTTTTTCAGAAGTTCCTATCGCAACTCAGTTGTTAAAAAGTCAATCGAAATGTAAAGCAATCTTCATAACACACCGTTTGTTTCTCAAGGTCCTTTAGACAACCCATATAAATACTGAATACATACATACATACGTTCGAAAGGAAGTACGTGTACAATAATTTGGTTTGTAGTTGCAGTTAACAAACAGATATGCCAATGCAGATACAGTTCATTCAAATCTATTCTGTGTGTAGTTGAGTACGCCATGCAAAAGCATTAAACATTTGGCTAAAATAGACATCTTAGTTTGAAATTATGTTCGTGTGTGTGTGCGTGTGAGCTGCTGTTATAACTTAGAAATTGCATAAATCACAATGAAACCTCATTTCCTTTGCGGTTATACATTTCCGTATATTAAGCGCGCAATGCAACTGCAACTGCAGCTTTGCACCTGAGCAGGCGTACGTGTATATAAGATACATTGTCTTTCTCTACTATATACAATGCAGAATATAATTTTGGGTTAGCTTCCAATAATAATATCCTGTTGACGCCAATAGTTAGATACGAAAACTAATAACAGACAACCTGAGCAACTTGATTGAATTGTATTTTAGGCTTAGATATGTACTTTACAATGGAATTGTAAATGCTTTAATATAGACTTTGAGTTAGAAACCAGACAGAAAGATGAAAAGCCTTGTCATCAATCAAAAAAAAAGAAAAAGCAAAGTCTCAACATTTGCCACATTTTGAAAGGTGAATAGGTAAATAGAAATGTAAATGACAGCGATATACATATGCATAAGTTTTTATGTATTCTACATTATTTTTCAAATAGCTGGCAACTTTACGCAAGAAATGTTCTTTAAGTTAAGGTAAAACAAAAAACTAAATTAAATTTCAGATTTTATAGTAAATCTGAGATAGTAAAATAAGTAGGTTCAATTATTTGCATACTTTTAGGCGTGAGTTACTTTACTTCAAAAATCTATACAATCTTTCACAATACTTAACGATTATGTCTAGACTATCGAGCAGTACAGAAACATGTTTGCAAGCATGTTTGATGATAAAATAATGTGTGTGATGCAACATGTATATCATCAAACATGTTTGACGCCTAGTGAGGTGCGCAAAGCAGCAAGATTGATATTGTGCCCGTGTGGTGTGCGGCTGTCAAGAATACCACCACAGCAGGCTCAGCTTGACGTAAGAGGCGTCTTAAGAGACAACCCACAGGATAAGGTTGGTTCGCACAGGATGGCCCCTCAATCGGAAAACAACTTAAAACCAAAAGAACACAGGAACCGTGGATAAGACGGCTAGAAGAAACAAAACTACTCCAGGTGGCAGAATCCATGGAGGTCCCAACTACCGTTAAATCTGCTACTCATGATAACAAACCCAGGAAAAGATTTAAGGAACACGATTTAAAAATATGCACCTGGAACGTCCGATCGCCTAATAGGGATGGTGCAACTGAACAACTGATTGACACTCTTGACAGATTAAGGGCTGATTGGTTAGTAGGAAACAACATGGTATGATGGAACGATCAGAAAGGCACTAGAACATATTTAATAAAACTTATAAGTAGTGGCATACTTTCAGGCAGAAACATATACAAACATTAGCACCCTGAGGGTATGCAATATTTTTCTCGCGTTTGTTCACGACTATTTCTTGTTTCATACTTTTGAGCGTTCATACAGACGGTGTCAAGCATGCTTGATATCAAACAAGTTGCAATGCGCACCAAAAATTAGTGTCAATCATGCTTGCAAGCATGTTTGTTATCAAAAATACTGCTGTGTACATCAAAATTAGTGTCAAACTTGCTTGCAAACATGTTTCTATGTGCATCAAAATTAGTGTCAAGCATGCTTGCAAGCATGTTTGAAACGTGCTGTTATGCACATCATCTCCACTCTCATCTATTTATTTTTAATTATACAAATGCTTTTATGAGAACATGCCAAAAGGTCTCAACCTGCTTACCGTCTTAAACTGCACCATCTTCGCTACTTTGTAGCAAATCAAATTAAATAAAAAAATGAAACTATGTAGCTTTTGATTAAATAATTCGTAAATTACATATAAGAGTCGTAAATAACTTGTTGCATTTTTTTTCTTTAATAATAATGTACGCGCAGAGAGAATTATTAACTCAACTTGTTCTTTAGATTATCCTTTTGAACCTTTACAACCTTTTTAAAAGCTTTTAAAATTTTTTTTTTTTTTTTTAACATTTCTTTTTCAATTTATAATCAATTTGCATTCAATGAGTTCGTAAATAAATCTCTTCAAAATAGAAAGTCATAAACACAGACACAACCGCTTCAAAATGCGCTTCCAATGCATTTCCATTGAAAATCAAAACTCTTTAAATGAAAAAGTTCTGGCATTCCATTAAGAGAAACGTTTCTTAATCATTCTATTTCTATGTCAAAAAGTTTGCCTCTCTTCTATTTTATGCATTCTTAGTAAAATGAAACACTTCTCTTAACGCTCTTTGAATGCGCTTTCAATAAAGTTGAATGCATTGCATGCCACATGCCACACAGCTTGTTGCATAAACAACAAAAAAAAAAAAAAAGCTTTGCTTCGAATTCTACTTCGTTTTGTCTGCCATGACCCCGTACAACTTGATTTCCGTTGTGCAATGTCAATTGTGTTGGCTATCCTCAATGCATGTCGGCAAAAATATTTTTTTTTTTTTTTATTTTGGAAAATAAGTTTTGATAAAAAAAAACAAACTTCCGAAGAAAAAAAATAATTTTCTTAATTTAGAACTAGCAGCTATCGACAGCATTTAGCAGGTTTAATATGACAAGACCTCTGGAGAGACAAAGTTTCAAGTTTAGTGGTTCTTTTAGAGACTAAAAAGACTCCAAAATTGACGGATGGACATACAGACAGTCATGGCTTTATCAACTCACAGTTATCACATTATTATAATATCTACAAATCCTACCATTCCTTTAAAGCTATGCATCTGCCTCACCACACACTAACACCCTACATGGCACGCTCGACTAAAGCACTCAAATCGGGGTCTATGTAATATTTTGTACTCGAGAAGTGACTCAACAATGCTGACATGTTGCAACGGCAGAGAAACATTTAAATCAAAATGATAAAGTTGCATACTTGAGCAGAGTTATGCGCATAGAAACAATAAAAAGAAAAACAACAAAAGCAGCAAAAAAAAAAGCAAAAACAAAGTAAAAAAAAAAATGTTAAAAAAAATTATAAAACCAAACAATAAGGACACACAAAACACAGTGCACAAAAAAATCAAACAAATAGTTTTGTTCAACTCATATTTCTTGTCTCATTTTATTGTTGGCAAAATAATAGAAAGAATAAAACAATAACATAAAATAAAATTGTAACAAAATGGCGGAAAACAAACAAACAAACAAAAAAATTTTTTGTTTAAATGTAACAACAAAGACAGTTACAGAGAAAAAACAATGTAAACGTTGATTTCGATAAAACTAAAGCTTAAATACCCATCACATGACAGAACTTTAAGATGGGAAGGGTGAGGATCAATGGTCTAAATTAACTCAAGTTTATACACAAAAATTTGTATAAAATTTTATGCTAAAAATACAGATGTAATAAAAATTTTCTTGAAAATATCAGAAAATGAGAGGTAAGTTTGTATAGAGCTATACGTTATAGCCGCCCGATCCGTATCATATCAGTGGTGAGCACATAGATACATTCGAAAAAATTACCTATTTTCATAAAAAAATTCGAAAATGGGCGGTAAGTTTGTATGATGGTTATTCCTAAAAATGGGCGTGGCACCTTGGTTTTTTATATTGGTTGACATTAGATATATTTTTACCCAATTCGGAGTGAATTAGATCCGTAAATTACGTCCGTATATCCATCCGTCCGTCGTCCATTCGTCCGTCTGTACATCCGTCCGTCTATCCATCCTCATTTCTGTCCATCCGTCCGTCTATCTATTCATCCATCCGTCTATCCATCCGTCCGTCTATCCATCCATCCGTCTATCCATCCGTCCGTCTGTCCATCCGTCCGTCCGTCTGTTTATTTATACTGAAGATATTTAGCTGAAATTTGAAACTTAAGGGGTTATATACAGTTAGGAGGTCGAAAAAAAAGGCATTTTTCAAGAATTTTTTCTAAGCAAACTATTTGGTTTATTGATTTGAAACTTGGCAGGTATATTTTGACATCCTTAAACTATAGTCACATATTTTTTATTGCCAAAAATAATTATCGGAAACGTTGATATTGCCAATTTTGCAGAGGTCCGTAAAAAAAAGGACTCTTGAGGTGAGCACGATATCTCTGAACAGGATCATCTAAAATGCAAAAACCCAAATAGATTTCATTAATAGAATAAATAATCTAGTGATTAATCGAAGGAATTAGCAAAAAAAAAATGTATTGACAAAATGGCGACTACTCAAAGCAAAAGGTTCGATTTTTAACCAAAATTCGGCTCTTTAATTGTTTAAAAAGTTTATAAAAAAAAAAATGAAAATCCTAACTGTATATAACCCCTTAAGCTTATCTCGGCAACGACCTGATCAAGTTTGAATATGAAAGTACCACACCCATTTAGCCCCTATACAAAATGACCGCCCATTTTCGAATTTTTGTATGAAAATAGGCATTATTATGAATATATAACTCCAAATCGAGTAAAAATACTTTTAATGTCATTCAATGTCAAAACGAAGGTGCCTCGCCCATTTTTAGGCATAGGACCCATACAAATTTATCTATTGTTTTAGAATATTATTTGAATATCTGTATATTTAGCTTTAAAATTTAAAACCAATATTGTGTCTAAACTTGAGTTATATCAGACTATTGACCCTCTCCCATTCCATCTCTCCAAAATTTTCTTATCATAACTGTACACTGCGCGTTAGTATTAGGTTTTTCATAGTGATTTAAAAATTGCAATGTCGCACTGCGACCGAAAGTAGTGATATGCGACTTTCTTGTTCCTCTGTGAACATGTTCAGTTATCGGCGATTTTGTATATCAATCTTCGCTAACAGTGAACCTTTTTTTTGTAAACTGCGATTTTATCACTGTTTACAGTCACTGCGATTTTCAAGTCGCAGTCGCTAATCACTCTTTTTGCCAACACTTCGTATGGGTAAGAACCCGTTAGAAAAAATTACAATATGCTAGTTGTTCTTCAAACTCGTTGAAACTTTGGGAAATAATTCTCCTAAATAAAATATTTTTAAATCTAAAAGAACTTTAAAAATTTTCAAAATAAAGCGCATCAAAAATGCATAAAGCAAATGTTGGAAAGCGTAAGAGGCGTAAACAATATGGACAATATGGAAATTGCAACACTGGCAACGACATCATGACCAGCAGCACGCCCAGTAAACTCCAAATAAATTTAGCTTCACTTATGTCAACAAATGCATCATGAATCACAAAGGAAAAAATTGGAATTTTTTCTGAAAAAAAGAATGGCAAATGCAAAATATTTGATACGCCTACTGTGCAACAACATTGTCCCAATATTTTAAAATATATCTAGATACAAGTCATATTCATAAAGCTATAAGGAAAAATATAGAGTAAACCGTTTGATTAAACTGGTTTAGTGTGCGCACAGTTTAGCATTTGTTTACGTTGCTTTAAATTTTAGTTTTAAAATTTTTAAAATTTTAATTGTCTTAAATACTGTGAATAGTTTGAATGAATGATCACTCACTCTCTTCCCTGTTGCCTATTGCTGTTTGCGGTTATTGCACTTTGCTATATTTTACTTTATTTTCGTTTGGCTTGCTTTGCTTTTTAATGCTTTCAATGTCGCTTTTGACACTCGTTTTCCCAATTCTCTCACTAAAATTTTGTTGTTGTTGTTTGATGTCCTTGCGTTCATGGTTCATGGCAGCCACTTGTAGCGCTGCAAGCCACTTAAAAATTTTCGCTGTTTTGAAACTACACTACAATATATTTTTTCAGATTTTTTTTTTTTTTTTTTGATGTTTTTATTCGCATTGGTGTTGTCAACTGCATGTATAGTCATTCGTCTGGTACTCTGTCTGTCTGTCTGTCTGTATATTTGGCTTTCTTTAGTCTGCAATGACTGCTGCTGACTGACACAAAGTGTGTCCAAACTTTATACACATGCCCATCGTTTGACTTGGTGTCACAACAACAGACAAGTAGCTATCGGTGACAAGTCATTGACTCAAGTGCAACTCAGTGTTTGCGACAAAATGCATTTGCTATAAGCGATTGTATTTATGCGCTGACTAAGTGATGCTGATGAGTCGAAGTAATTTCTGGTAGTTCAATGTTAACAATATTTGATTTTAAATTAAATCGTTAACCTAAAAAAAATGACTCAATAGGCGTGCGATGCGAAATGAGTGGTTACAGTATGCAGCAAACATTCATTTGTATTCACTGTGTACTTATTGTGCTGATCACTTTAACATAAACAATTTACGCTTTGTTGTTACTTTTTGTTTAAAGTGTGTAGCGTGTGTTATTGCTTTTACAACTATTCGTTGTGTATATTAAAGATTTCGATATTAAGAGACGAAAATTCAGGTTTCGGTTCTACAAAAATTAATTTTTTTTCTAGCGTCTCTTTCATTTTTTTAACAAATTAAAATGCAGTATAAAATATTTTTTTGTGAAACGATTTTTACATGAATAAATTCACTTGCCACAAAATAAAAAATGAAAAATTTTAAAATATGTAGAGCCGAAACTTAAATACACATTACACGAAGTTTATAAGATACGGGGTCAATGGCCCGATACAACCTAATTTAAATTGGTATATTCTTCTACAATACCAAATCTGTAGACATGAGTACATGAAACGCCGTTGCCGAGAAGAGCTTTAGTATCAAATTTCAGCACCAAACAGACGGACAGATGAACTGACAGATGAATACTATAGAACGATTCGACTCATTGAGCTTATCAAAAGTATATACCATATACATTATAAGGTGGTATGATGTCTCCTTTGACACGTGTCAAACTATGCGACATACTGATAAAACCCGTTCACACTCTATTTTAAAAAATAATATATAAGCGAACAATTTATACAAACAAATTGATTATTCTATCAGCATTAATTTGCATTTCAATTTGATTTTTTGAGAATATTTATTTTATAAAAAAAAAATAAAAGAAATGTAAAACATTATTTTTAAAAACAAGAAAGAACGCAGACATTGATTATGCACGACTATGAGTCACCCTGTGCCAATTAAGCTATTTATGTTCTATCTTGATAACATTATTTATTGTACCTGTTTATTGATATTTCTGGCTTTAGAATTTAGTTTGTTCCATGTTAACCAAATTCAGAAATTTTGTTGTGCTTACCATGAAAATTTGACATACTAAATTTGGACTTTCGATTTTATATGTGGAACTCTGTAAAATAAGAACCCGGAAATTTTTTTTTTTTTTTGATGTGGTTTATTTTTACAGTTCCTCCCGGATGGTTAAAAAGGTAAATAAAGAAAATTATATATCGATTTTGGAGACGATCGATGACATCAAACAAAATTCGCCGAAGGAGCTGAAGGCCATACCACCGGGAGGGCCATGAAAGATTGGATTAGCAGATGGCATCGTTGTATCGGCTCAAATGGAGCCTATTTTAGAGGCGACACCATAAATTTCGATTAAAAAATTGAAACAAGATAGAAAACTGCAATCGAGTATACTCGACTATAAGATACTCTGAAACCAATCTCTATGGACCTTAAGTTAAGCCCTTTCTCACTACCAAACCTCATTGTTTTGGATTTTCATACAAAAACTTAAAATATGGGTTTTATTTGTATGTGGGCTATACCTAAAATTTGTTTTGGATGCTAACCATATTGGTCTATTTCATTAGAACTATCATAAGCATAATTTATACAAAACTTAGATTGCCTAGAATAAGAAACGATGACGATTTTATGCAAAAACCCAAAATTTTGGAATAGATTTGTACGGGGGTTCCTCTTAAAATGAGGCTAGAAAATCCGTTTTCAAGTGCACATTTGACGGCTTAGGAGAGTCTAAGTTTCAAATAAGGAATCTCTATCTCTTATAGTCTTTGAGATAATCGTTTTCAAGCGGCAGACAGCCTGGCATACGAACAGACGGACATAGCTAGTTCGACTCCCCTTCCAATGCTGATCAAGAATATTTATACTTTATAGGATCTATCTAACCTCCTTCTGTCTGTTATATACATTCGCACAAACTGGTTATACCCTTTTACCCCCTAGATACAGGGTATAAAAATGTGTTTTTTTTAATAATTTCCGAAAACTTATTTTACAGAATATATTTGTATGGAGTCTATACCTTAAACAGAGGATTCCTAAATTAATTAACAAATGAGTTTTCAGACGGATAGACGAACGTATAGCCAGTCAAAAACTGATCGATTGCTCTTCCCTGACCTGTTACAAACATTTGCAGAATCATTATATACCCTTATACTCTGCAGGTAAATGATAAACAATTGTTAAATTTTTTATATTTAATTTAAGTCAAAAACTTTGGCACCATCAAATATTTTAGCAACTAGCAACATGGCAACACAATGTTGCAACAAAATAAATAATTGCATGATGATATCGCTGCTGTTATAGCAAATTGTTGCAAGCGTTTTATAGTAAATGTTCAAAAATAAATGTTGAAATCTATCTGAATACATACATCTGTTTGGGGACAGTAGTGCACGTTTATAAGTGAACGCATTTGCACAAACACATACATGCAAAACACAATACATGCACATGTATATGGCTCATTACAGCTACCGGCAAAATGGCGGCAACAATTTCCTGCAATGCATTCGCACGATATACTGTTGTTGTTGTTGTTGACAAAGTCAGACAGATAGACAGACAGACAGATAGGCAGGCATGCAAGCGAAGAGACAACTTCCGTTTTGCTAGTAACTGGCGTACTTGTTCCTCCGTCTGTCTGCTACTATTTCTGTCTAGAATGCATTTGCTGTTTTTTTCCATTGTTATTATTTTTGCTTTTGCAACGCCGCAAATTGCCTTTAATTCATTTTCCTCAATTACTACTGGCGCTATACGCTATACGATGTACAGATACAGATACAGATATAGTGATATGTATCTATGTGAAAACGTGAAAGCAAAACGGAAGTGTAAGATTGAATGAGCCTTTTTGCTATACAACAGCCTCTGTTAACTTATGCGGTAGTCATTGTCGTCATCATCATTTTTATTGTTGCTATTTTTAGTGTTTTTTTTTTCATAAGCGCCACATATAGTGTCCGCGGGTATATTCAGTTTGTCTGGAAGTTTGTAACGCATCAAAGAAGTCATCTTAGACCCCATAAAGTATATACAATATATTCTTGCCATGTCAGTCTGCTCGTCTGTTTACTTCAACGCAATTTACTCGGAGAAAACTAGAAGTATTTCATTCAAATTTGGAAATGAAGCTTTTCTCGGATACGAATAAGTCAAGTTGCATTTATACGTATAGACACAATACAAACTTACTGTCAATGTTTAAATTTTTGTAATAGGTATTACTCAGTTGTATTCACAGTAGTACTCTTTGCATTGACAGTAGTACTCAGTTGTATTAATTTGAATTCACAGTAGTACTCAGTTGTATTCACAGTAGTACTCAGTTGTATTAATTTGAATTCACAGTAGTACTCAGTTGTATTCACAGTAGTACTCAGTTGTATTAATTTGAATTCACAGTAGTACTCAGTTGTATTCATTTGAATTCACAGTAGTACTCATTTGTATTCATTTGAATTCACAGTAGTACTCATATGTATTCATTTGAATACACAGTAGTATTCATTTGCATTCATTTGTATTCATTTGAATTCAGTTGTATTCATTGTATTTATTTGAATTCACAGTATTACTCATTTATTTATTTGAATTCAGTTGTATTCATTTGAATTCAGTTGTATTCATTGAATTCACAGTAGTGCTCATTTGAATTCACAGTAGTACTCATATTCACAGTATTATTCATTTGAATTCACAGTAGAACTCATATGTATTCATTTGAAATCACAGTAGTACTTCATAGTACATTTGAATTCACAGTAGTACTTAGTACTATTTGTATTCATTTGATTTCACAGTTCATTTGAATTCACAGTAGTACTCATTTGTAGTCATTTGAATTCACAGTTGTACTCATCATTATTGAATTCACAGTAGTACTCAGTTGTATTCATTTGAAATCACAGTAGTACATTCATTTGAATTCACAGTAGTACTCATTTACATTCATTTGAATTCAGTTCATTCATTTGAATTCAGTTGTATTCATTTGAAATTCACAGTAGTACTCATATTGTATTCATTTGAATTCACAGTAGTACTCATTGTATTCATTTGAATTCACAGTAGTACTCATGAATTCACAGTAGTACTCATTTGTATTCATTTGAATTCATAGTAGTACTCATATGTATTCATTTAAATTCACAGTAGACTCATTTGTATTCATTTGAATTCACAGTAGTACTCATGAATTCACAGTAGACTCATTTGTATTCATTTGAATTCACAGTAGTACTCATATTGTATTCATTTGAATTCACAGTAGAACTCATATGTATTCATTTGAATTCACAGTAGTACTCATATGTATTCATTTGAATTCACAGTAGTACTCATGAATTCACAGTAGTACTCATTTGTATTCATTTGATTTCACAGTAGTACTCAGTTGCACTCATTTGAATTCACAGTAGTACTAATTTGTATTCATTCGAATTCACAGTAGTACTCATATGTATTCATTTGAATTCACAGTAGTACTCAGTTGTATTCACTTGAAATCACAGTAGTACTCATATGTATTCATTTGAATTCACAGTAGTGCTCATTTATATTCATTTGAATTCAGTTGCATTCATTTGAATTCACAGTAGTACTCAGTTCTATTCATTTGAAATCACGTAGTACTCATGAATTCACAGTAGTACTCATTTGTATTCATTCAATTCAAGTAGTACTCATATGTATTCATTTGAATTCACAGTAGTACTCATTTGTATTCATTTGAATTCACACAGTAGTACTCATTGTATTCATTTGAATTCACAGTAGTACTCATATGTATTCATTTGAATTCAGTACTCATTTGTATTCATTTGAATTCACAGTAGTACTCATTTGTATTCATTTGAATTCACAGTAGTACTCATATGTATTCATTTGAATTCACAGTAGTACTCACATAGTAGTACTCATTTGTATTCATTTGAATTCACAGTAGTACTCATGAATTCACAGTAGTACTCATTTGTATTCATTTGAATTCACAGTAGTACTCATATGTATTCATTTGAATTCACAGTAGTACTCATTTGTATTCATTTGAATTCACAGTAGTACTCATGAATTCACAGTAGTACTCATTTGTATTCATTTGAATTCACAGTAGTACTCATTTGAATTCACAGTAGTACTCATTTGTATTCATTTGAATTCAAAAGTACTCATATGTATTCATTTGAATTCAAGTAGTACTCAGTTGTATTCATTTGAATTCACAGTAGTACTCATATTTTCATTTGTATTCATTTGAATTCACAGTAGTACTCATTTGTATTCATTTGAATTCACAGTAGTACTCATTTATATTCTTTTGAATTCACAGTAGTACTCATTTGTATTCACGTGTACTCATGAATTCACAGTAGCTCATTTGTATTCATTTGAATTCACAGTAGTACTCATTTGTATTCATTTGAATTCACAGTAGTACTCAGTTGTATTCATTTGATTGAATTCAGTAGTACTCATATGTATTCATTTGAATTCACAGTAGTACTCATTTGTATTCATTTGAATTCACAGTAGTACTCATTTGTATTCATTTGAATTCACAGTAGTACTCATTTGTATTCATTTGAATTCACAGTAGTACTCATTTGTATTCATTTGAATTCACAGTAGTACTTATATTTTTTTGAATTCACAGTAGTACTCATTTGTATTCATTTGAATTCACAGTAGTACTCATTTGTATTCATTTGAATTCACAGTAGTACTCATTTGTATTCATTTGAATTCACAGTAGTACTCATTTGTATTCATTTGAATTCACAGTAGTACTCATTTGTATTCATTTGTACTCATTTGTATTCATTTGAATTCACAGTAGTACTCATTTGTATTCATTTGAATTCACAGTAGTACTCAGTTGTATTCATTTGAAATCACAGTATTTGATTGAATTCACAGTAGTACTCATTTGTATTCATTTGAATTCACAGTAGTACTCATTTGTATTCATTTGAATTCACAGTAGTACTCTTTTGTATTCATTTGAATTCACAGTAGTACTCATTTGTATTCATTTGAAATCACAGTAGTACTCATATGATCATTCATTTGAATTCATCAGTAGTACTCAGTTCTATTCATTTGAAATCACAGTAGTACTCATGAATTCACAGTAGTACTCATTTGTATTCATTCGAATTCATAGTAGTACTCATATGTATTCATTTGAATTCACAGTAGTACTCTTTTGTATTCATTTGAATTCACAGTAGTACTCATTTGTATTCATATGAATTCACAGTAGTACTCATATGTATTCATTTGAATTCACAGTAGTACTCAGTTGTATTCATTTGAATTAACAGTAGTACTCAGTTGTATTCATTTGAATTCACAGTAGTACTCATGAATTCACAGTAGTACTCATATGTATTCATTTGAATTCACAGTAGTGCTCAGTTGTATTCACTTGAAATCACAGTAGTACTCATATGTATTCATTTGAATTCACAGTAGTGCTCATTCATTCATTCACAGTAGTACTCATGAATTCACAGTAGTACTCATTTGTATTCATATGAATTCACAGTAGTACTCTTTTTTATTTGAATTCACATGTAATTCATTTGAATTCACAGTAGTACTCATGAATTCACAGTAGTACTCATTTGTATTATTTGAATTCACAGTAGTACTCATATGTATTCATTTGAATTCACAGTAGTACTCATATGTATTCATTTGAATTCACAGTAGTACTCATGAATTCACAGTAGTACTCATATGTATTCATTTGTATTTATTTGAATTCACAGTAGTAATCATTTGTATTCATTTCAAATCACAGTAGTACTCATATATATTCTTTTGAATTCACAGTAGTACTCATTTGTATTCATTTGAATTCACAGTGGTACTCATGAATTCACAGTAGTACTCATTTGTATTCATTTGAATTCACAGTAGTATTATTTGTATTCATTTGAATTCACAGTAGTACTCTGTTGTATTCATTTGAAATCACAGTAGTACTCATGAATTCACAGTAGTACTCATTTGTATTCATTTGAATTCATAGTAGTACTCATATGTATTCATTTGAATTCACAGTAGTACTCTTTTGTATTCATTTGAATTCACAGTAGTACTCATTCATTCATTCACAGTAGTACTCATGTATTCACAGTACTCATTTGTATTCATTTATTCATTTGAATTCAAGTATCATTTAGTATTCATTTGAATTCATTTGTATTCAGTAGTATTCATTTGAATTCACAGTAGTACTCATTTGTATTCATTTGAATTCACAGTATGAATAGTACTCATTTGTATTCATTTGAATTCACAGTAGTACTCATTTGTATTCATTTGAATTCACAGTAGTACTCATATGTATTCATTTAAATTCACAGTAGTACTCATTTGTATTCATTTGAATTCACAGTAGTACTCATATGTATTCATTTGTATTCATTTGAATTCAAGTAGTACTATTTGTATTCATTTGAATTCACAGTAGTACTCATTTGTATTCATTTGAATTCACAGTAGTACTCATGAATTCACAGTAGTACTCATTTGTATTCATTTGAATTCACAGTAGTACTCATGAATTCACAGTAGTACTCATTTGTATTCATTCATAATTTGAATTCAGTTGTATTCATTTGAATTCACAGTAGTACTCATTTGTATTCATTTGAAATCACAGTAGTACTCATGAATTCACAGTAGTACTCATTTGTATTCATTTGAATTCACAGTAGTACTCATGAATTCACAGTACATTGTATTCATTTGAATTCACAGTAGTATTATTTGTATTCATTTGAATTCACAGTAGTACTCATATGTATTCATTTGAATTCACAGTAGTACTCATGTATTCACAGTAGTATTCAGTTGTATTCATTTGAATTCACAGTAGTACTCATTTGTATTCATTTGAATTCACAGTAGTACTCATGAATTCACAGTAGTACTCATTTGTATTCATTTGAATTCACAGTAGTACTCATTGTATTCATTTGAATTCACAGTAGTACTTATTGTATTCATTTGAATTCACAGTAGTACTCATTTGTATTCATTTGAATTCACAGTAGTACTCATTTGTATTCATTTGAATTCAGTAGTATTCATTTGAATTCACAGTAGTACTCATACAGAATTCACAGTAGTACTCATTTGTATTCATTTGAATTCACAGTAGTACTCATTTGAATTCACAGTAGTACTCATTTGTATTCTCAGTTGTATTCATTTGAATTCACAGTAGTACTCATGAATTCACAGTAGTACTCATCATTTGTATTCATTTGAATTCAGTTGTATTCATTTGAATTCACAGTAGTACTCATTCATGAATTCACAGTAGTACTCATTTGTATTCATTACAGTAGTACTCTTTTGTATTCATTTGAATTCACAGTAGTACTCATTTGTATTCATTTGAATTCACAGTAGTACTCATGAATTCACAGTAGTACTCATTTGTAATCTTGAATTCACGTGTTGTATTCATTTGAATTCACAGTAGTCTCTTGTATTCATTTGAATTCACAGTAGTACTCATTTGTATTCATTTTGAATTCACAGTAGTAACTCATTTCGTATTCATTAATCACAGTAGTACTCATTTGTATTCATTTGAATTCACAGTAGTACTCATGAATTCACATAGTACTCATTTGTATTCATTTGAATTCACAGTAGTACTCATTTGCATTTGTATTCATTTGAATTCACAGTAGTACTCATTTGTATTCATTTGAATTCACAGTAGTACTCATTTGTATTCATTTGAATTCACAGTAGTACTCATTTGTATTCATTTGAATTCACAGTAGTACTCATTTGTACTATTCATTTGAATTCACAGTAGTACTCATTTGTATTCATTTCAATTCACAGTAGTACTCATGAATTCACAGTAGTCTCATTTGTATTCATTTGAATTCACAGTAGTACTCATGAATTCACAGTAGTACTCATTTGTATTCATTTGAATTCAGTAGTACTCATTGAATTCACAGTAGTACTCATTTGTATTCATTCTTATTCACAGTAGTACTCATTTGTATTCATTTGAATTCATAGAATTCACAGTAGTACTCATTTGTATTCATTTGAATTCACAGTTGTATTCATTTGTAGTACTCATTTGTATTCATTTGAATTCACGTAGTCCCAGTAGTACTCATTTGTATTCATTTGAATTCAGTTGTATTCATTTGAATTCACAGTAGTACTCATTTTATGTATTCATTTGAATTCATTTGTATTTATTTGAATTCAGTTGTATTCATTTGAATTCACAGTAGTACTCATTTGTATTCATTTCAATTCACAGTAGTACTCATGAATTCACAGTAGTACTCATTTATATTCATTTGAATTCACAGTAGTATTCATTTGAATTCACAGTAGTACTCATATTTATTCATTTGAATTCACAGTAGTACTCATTTGTATTCATTTGAATTCACAGTAGTACTCAGTGTACTCATTTGTATTCATTTGAAATCATTCTGTAGTACTCATTTGTATTCATTTGAATTCACAGTAGTACTCAGTTGTATTCATTTGAAATCACAGTATCATTTGTATTCATTTGAATTCACAGTAGTACTCATTGTATTCATTTGAATTCACAGTAGTACTCAGTTGTATTCATTTGAATTCACAGTAGTACTCATTTGTATTCATTTGAATTCACAGTAGTACTCATGAATTCACAGTAGTACTCATTTGTATTCATTTGTATTCCATTGAATTCACAGTAGTACTCATTTGTATTCATTTGAATTCACAGTATTACTCATGTATTCATTTGATTTCACAGTAGTACTCATTTGTATTCATTTCAATTCACAGTAGTACTCATGAATTCACAGTAGTACTCAGTTGTATTCATTTGAATTCACAGTAGTACTCAGTTGTATTCATTTGAATTCACAGTAGTACTCATTTGTATTCATTTGAATTCACAGTAGTACTCATGTATTCATTTGAATTCACAGTAGTACTCATTTGTCATTATTCATCAATTCACAGTAGTACTCATTTGTATTCATTTGAATTCACAGTAGTACTCATGAATTCACAGTAGTACTCATTTGTATTCATTTGAATTCACAGTAGTAGCTCATATGTATTCATTTCAATAGTGTACCATTGTATTATTTTCACAGTAGTACTCATTTGTATTCATTCAATTCCAGTAGTACTCATGAATTCACAGTAGTACTCATTTGTATTCATTTGAATTCACAGTAGTACTCATTGTATTCATAGTTGATCACAGTGTTCATTTCACAGTAGTACTCATTTGTATTCATTTGAATTCACAGTAGTACTCATATGTATTCATTTGAATTCACAGTAGTACTCATTTGTATTCATTTCAATTCACAGTAGTACTCATGAATTCACAGTAGTACTCGTTGTATTCATTTGAATTCACAGTAGTACTCAGTTGTATTCATTTGAATTCACAGTAGTACTCATTTGTATTGTATTCATTTGAAATCACAGTAGTAATCATTTGTATTCATTTGAATTCACAGTAGTACTCATCGAATTCACAGTAGTACTCATTTGTATTCATTTGAATTCACAGTAGTACTCATTTGTATTCATTTGAATTCACAGTAGTACTCATATGTATTCATTTGAATTCACAGTAGTACTCATTTGTATTCATTTCAATTCACAGTAGTACTCATTGTATTCATTTGAATTCACAGTAGTACTCAGTTGTATTCATTTGAATTCACAGTAGTACTCATTTGTATTCATTTGACATCACAGTAGTACTATGAATTCGTAGTACTCAGTTGTATTCATTTAAGTAATTTGTATTCATTTGAATTCACAGTAGTACTCATTGAATTCACAGTAGTACTCATTTGTATTCATTTGAATTCACAGTAGTTCAGTGTACTCATATTCATTTGACAGTAGTACTCATTTGTATTCATTTGAATTCACAGTAGTACTCATTTGAATTCAAGTTGTATTCATTTGAATTCACAGTAGTACTACAGTTGTATTCATTTGAATTCACAGTAGTACTCATTTGTATTCATTTGAATTCACAGTAGTACTCATGAACACAGTACTCATTTGTATTCATTTGAATTCACAGTAGTACTCATTTGTATTCATTTGAATTCACAGTAGTACTCAGTTGTATTCATTTGAATTCACAGTAGTACTCATTTCAGTTGTATTCATTTGAATTCACAGTAGTACTCATTTGTATTCATTTGAATTCACAGTAGTACTCATTTGTATTCATTTGAATTCACAGTAGTACTCAGTTGTATTCATTTGAATTCACAGTAGTACTCATAATTGTAGTACTCATTTGTATTCATTTGAATTCACAGTAGTACTCATTGAATTCACAGTAGTACTCATTTGTATTCATTCATTGAATTCACAGTAGTACTCATATGTATTCTTTTGAATTCACAGTAGTACTCATTTGTATTCATTTGAATTCACAGTAGTACTCATATGTATTCATTTGAATTCACAGTAGTACTCATTTGTATTCATTTGAATTCACAGTAGTACTCATTTGTATTCATTTGAATCACAGTAGTACTCATTTGTATTCATTTGAATTCAGATACATTGTATTCATTTGAATTCACAGTAGTACTCATTTGTATTCATTTGAATTCACAGTAGTACTCATGAATTCATAGTATTCATTTGAATTCACAGTAGTACTCATTTGTATTCATTTGAATTCACAGTAGTACTCATTTGTATTCATTTGAATTCACAGTAGTACTCATATGTATTCATTTGAATTCACAGTAGTACTCATTTGTATTCATTTGAATTCACAGTAGTACTCATTTGCATTCATTTGAATTCACAGTAGTACTCATTTGTATTCATTTGAATTTGAATTCACAGTAGTACTCATTGAATTCACAGTAGTACTCATTTGTATTCATTTGAATTCACAGTAGTACTCATTTGTATTCATTTGAATTCACAGTAGTACTCATTTTGTATTCATTTGAATTCACAGTAGTACTCATTTGTATTCATTTGAATTCACAGTAGTACTCATTTGTATTCATTTGAATTCACAGTAGTACTCATTTGTATTCATTTGAATTCACAGTAGTACTCATTTGTATTCATTTGAATTCACAGTAGTACTCATTTTGAATTCACAGTAGTACTCATTTCACAGTAGTACTCTTTATTCTTGAATTCACAGTAGT
Source organism: Leucophenga varia (assembly GCA_018903435.1). Lineage (NCBI taxonomy): Eukaryota > Metazoa > Arthropoda > Insecta > Diptera > Drosophilidae > Leucophenga > Leucophenga varia. Next base: position 154,083 of record JAEIFJ010003017.1, on the reverse strand, counting down.
ACTCATGAATTCACAGTAGTACTCATTGTATTCATTTGATTCTAGTATTCATTTGAATTCACAGTAGTACTCATTTGTATTCATTTGAAATCACAGTAGTACTCATTTGTATTCATTTGAATTCACAGTAGTACTCATTTGAATTCACAGTAGTACTCATTTGTATTCATTTGAATTCACAGTAGTACTCATATGAATTCACAGTGTAGTACTCATCAGTTGTATTCATTTGAATTCACAGTAGTACTCAGTTGTATTCATTTGAATTCACAGTAGTACTCAGTTGTATTCATTTGAATTCACAGTAGTACTCAGTTGTATTCATTTGAATTCACAGTAGTACTCAGTTGTATTCATTTGAGATCACAGTAGTACTCATTTGCATTCATTTGAATTCACAGTAGTACTCATGAATTCACAGTAGTACTCATTTGTATTCATTTGAATTCACAGTAGTACTCATTTGCATCATTTGAATTCAATATCATGAATTCACAGTAGTACTCATATGTATTCATTTGAATTCACAGTAGTACTCATTTGTATTCATATATCACAGTAGTACTCATATGTATTCATTTGAATTCACAGTAGTACTCATTTGTATTCATTTGAATTCACAGTACTCAGTTGTATTCATTTGAATTCACAGTAGTACTCATGAATTCACAGTAGTATTCATTTGTATTTATTGAATCACAGTAGTAATCATTTGTATTCATTTCAAATCACAGTAGTACTCATTCACAGTAGTATTATTTGTATTCATTTGAATTCACAGTAGTACTCAGTTGTATTCATTTGAAATCACAGTAGTACTCATATGTATTCATTTGAATTCACAGTAGTACTCATTTGTATTCATTTGAATTCACAGTAGTACTCATGAATTCACAGTAGTACTCATTTGTATTCATTTGAATTCACAGTAGTATTCATTTGTATTCATTTGAATTCACAGTAGTACTCAGTTGTATTCATTTGAAATCACAGTACTACTCATATATATTCTTTTGAATTCACAGTAGTACTCATTTGTATTCATTTGAATTCACAGTAGTATAATTTGTATTCATTTGAATTCACAGTAGTACTCAGTTGTATTCATTTGAATTCACAGTTGTACTCATTTGTATTCATTTGAATTCACAGTAGTACTCATGAATTCACAGTAGTACTCATATGTATTCATTTGTATTTATTTGAATTTACAGTAGTAATCATTTGTATTCATTTCAAATCACAGTAGTACTCATATATATTCTTTTGAATTCACAGTAGTACTCATATGTATTCATTTGAATTCACAGTAGTACTCTTTTGTATTCATTTGAATTCACAGTAGTACTCATGAATTCACAGTAGTACTCATTTGTATTCATTTGAATTGTAATTCATTTGAATTCACAGTAGTACTCATGAATTCACAGTAGTACTCATATGTATTCATTTGAATTCACAGTAGTACTCAGTTGTATTCATTTGAATTCATATTCATTTGAATTCACAGTAGTAGTACTCATTTGTATTCATTTGAATTCACAGTAGATACTCAGTTGAATTCATTTGAATTCACAGTAGTACTCATTTGTATTCATTTGAATTCACAGTAGTACTCATTTGCATTCATTTGAATTCACAGTAGTACTCAGTTGTATTCATTTGAATTCACAGTAGTACTCATGAATTCACAGTAGTACTCATTTGTATTCATTTGAATTCACAGTAGTATTATTTGTATTCATTTGAATTCACAGTAGTACTCATATGAATTCACAGTAGTACTCATTTGTATTCATTTGAATTCACAGTAGTACTCATATGTATTCATTTGAAGTACTCATATGTATTCATTTGTATTTATTTGAATTCACAGTAGTAATCATTTGTATTCATTTCAAATCACAGTAGTACTCATATATATTCTTTTGAATTCACAGTAGTACTCATATGTATTCATTTGAATTCACAGTAGTACTCTTTTGTATTCATTTGAATTCACAGTAGTACTCATGAATTCACAGTAGTACTCATTTGTATTCATTTGAATTCACAGTAGTATTATTTGTATTCATTTGAATTCACAGTAGTACTCAGTTGTATTCATTTGAAATCACAGTAGTACTCATTTGTATTCATTTGAATTCACAGTAGTACTCATGAATTCACAGTAGTACTCATTTGTATTCATTTGAATTCACAGTACACATGAATTCACAGTAGTACTCATTTGTATTCATTTGAAATCACAGTAGTACTCATATGTATTCATTTGAATTCACAGTAGTACTCATATGAATTCACAGTAGTACTCATTTGTATTCATATGAATTCACAGTAGTACTCATATATATTCTTTTGAATTCACAGTAGTACTCATTTGTATTCATATGAATTCACAGTAGTACTCATATGTATTCATTTGAATTCACAGTAGTACTCATTTGTATTCATTCGAATTCACAGTAGTACTCATATGTAGTAGTACTCATTTGTATTCATATGAATTCACAGTAGTACTCATATGTATTCATTTGAATTCACAGTAGTACTCATTTCATTCGAATTCACAGTAGTACTATATTATTCATTTGAATTCACAGTAGTACTCATTTGTATTCATTTGAAATCACAGTAGTACTCATTTGCATTCATTTGAATTCACAGTAGTACTCATGAATTCACAGTAGTACTCATGTGTATTCACAGTAGTACTCATTTGTATTCATTTGAGTTCACAGTAGTACTCATATGTATTCATTTGAATTCACAGTAGTACTCATTTGTATTCATTTGAATTCACAGTAGTACTCATATATATTCATTTGAATTCACAGTAGTACTCATTTGTATTCATTTGAATTCACAGTAGTACTCATGAATTCACAGTAGTACTCATTTGTATTCATTTGAATTCACAGTAGTTCTCATATGAATTCACAGTAGTACTCATTTGTATTCATTTGAATTCACAGTAGTACTCATATGTATTCATTTGAATTCACAGTAGTACTCAGTTGTATTCATTTGAATTCAAGCAGTACTCAGTTGTATTCATTTGAATTCACAGTAGTACTCATGAATTCACAGTAGTACTCATATGTATTCATTTGTATTTATTTGAATTCACAGTAGTAATCATTTGTATTCATTTCAATCATTTGAATTCACAGTAGTACTCATATGTATTCATTTGAATTCACAGTAGTACTCTTTTGTATTCATTTGAATTCACAGTAGTACTCATGAATTCACAGTAGTACTCATTTGTATTCATTTGAATTCACAGTAGTACTATTGTATTCATTTGAATTCACAGTAGTACTCAGTTGTATTCATTTGAAATCACAGTAGTACTCATATGTATTCATTTGAATTCACAGTAGTACTCTTTTGTATTCATTTGAATTCACAGTAGTACTCATGAATTCACAGTAGTACTCATTTGTATTCATTTGAATTCACAGTAGTACTCATTTGTATTCATTTGAATTCACAGTAGTACTCAGTTGTATTCATTTGAAATCACAGTAGTACTCATATATATTCTTTTGAATTCACAGTAGTACTCATTTGTATTCATTTGAATTCACAGTAGTACTATTTGTATTCATTTGAATTCACAGTAGTACTCAGTTGTATTCATTTGAATTCACAGTAGTACTCATTTGTATTCATTTGAATTCACAGTAGTACTCATAATTAATAACTCATATGTATTCATTTGTATTTATTTGAATTTACAGTATACATTTGTATTCATTTCAATTCACAGTAGTACTCATATATATTCTTTTGAATTCACAGTAGTACTCATATGTATTCATTTGAATTCACAGTAGTACTCTTTTGTATTCATTTGAATTCACAGTAGTACTCATGAATTCACAGTAGTACTCATTTGTATTCATTTGAATTCACAGTAGTACTCATTTGTATTCATTTGAATTCACAGTAGTACTCATTTGTATTCATTTGAATTCACAGTAGTACTCATTTGTATTCATTTCACAGTAGTACTCATATGTATTCATTTGTATTTATTTGAATTCACAGTAGTAATCATTTGTATTCATTTGAAATCACAGTAGTACTCATATATATTCATTTGAATTCACAGTAGTACTCATATGTATTCATTTGAATTCACAGTAGTACTCATTTGTATTCATTTGAATTCACAGTAGTACTCATGAATTCACAGTAGTACTCATTTGTATTCATTTGAATTCACAGTTATTTGAATTCACAGTAGTACTCAGTTGTATTCATTTGAAATCACAGTAGTACTCATTTGTATTCATTTGAATTCACAGTAGTACTCATGAATTCACAGTAGTACTCATTTGTATTCATTTGAATTCACAGTAAACTTGATCATATGTATTCATTTGAATTCACAGTAGTACTCATTTGTATTCATTTGAATTCACAGTAGTACTCATGAATTCACAGTAGTACTCATTTATGTATTCATTTGAATTCACAGTAGTACTCATTTGTATTCATTTGAAATCACAGTAGTACTCATATGTATTCATTTGAATTCACAGTAGTACTCATTTGTATTCATTTGAATTCACAGTAGTACTCATATGTATTCATTTGAATTCACAGTAGTACTCATTTGTATTCATTTGAATTCACAGTAGTACTCATTTGTATTCATTTGAATTCAGTAGTACTCATGAATTCACAGTAGTACTCATTTGTATTCATTTGAATTCACAGTAGTACTCATATGTATTCATTTGAATTGTAGTACTCATTTGTATTCATTTGAATTCACAGTAGTACTCATTTGAATTCACAGTATCATTTGAATTCACAGTAGTACTCATTTGTATTCATTTGTATTCATTTGAATTCACAGTAGTACTCATGAATTACAGTAGTACTCATTTGTATTCATTTGAATTCACAGTAGTACTCATTTGTATTCATTTGAATTCACAGTAGTACTCATTTGTATTCATTTGAATTCACAGTAGTACTCATGTTGTATTCATTTGAATTCACAGTAGTACTCATTTGTATTCATTTGAATTCATGAATTCACAGTAGTACTCATTTGTATTCATTTGAATTCACAGTAGTACTCATGAATTCACAGTAGTACTCATTTGTATTCATTTGAATTCACAGTAGTACTCATTTGTATTCATTTGAATTCACAGTAGTACTCATAAATTGTATTCATTTGAATTCACAGTAGTACTCATTTGTATTCATTTGAATTCACAGTAGTACTCATGAATTCACAGTAGTACTCATTTGTATTCATTTGAATTCAAGAATTCACAGTAGTACTCATTTGTATTCATTTGAATTCACAGTAGTACATCATAATTCACAGTAGTACTCATTTGTATTCATTTGAATTCACAGTAGTACTCAGTATGTACTCATTTGAATTCACAGTAGTACTCATTTGTATTCATTTGAATTCACAGTAGTACTCATTTGTATTCATTTGAATTCACAGTAGTACTCACTTTGTATTCATTTGAATTCACAGTAGTACTTTTGAATTCACAGTAGTACTCATTGTATTCATTTGAAATCACAGTAGTACTCATTTGTATTCATTTGAATTCACAGTAGTACTCATGAATTCACAGTAGTACTCATTTGTATTCATTTGAATTCACAGTAGTACTCAGTTGTACTCATTTGAATACAGTAGTACTCATTTTGAATTCACAGTAGTACTCAGTTGTATTCATTTGAAATCACAGTAGTACTCACATGTATTCATTTGAATTCACAGTAGTACTCATTTATATTCATTTGAATTCACAGTAGTACTCATGAATTCACAGTAGTACTCATTTGTATTCATTTGAATTCAGTTGTATTCATTTGAATTCACAGTAGTACTCATATGTATTCATTTGAATTCACAGTAGTACTCATTTGTATTCATTTGAATTCACAGTAGTACTCATTTGTATTCATTTGAATTCAGTTGTATTCATTTGAATTCACAGTAGTACTCAGTTGTATTCATTTGAATTCAAATAGTACTCATTTGTATTCATTTGAATTCAGTTGTATTCATTTGAATTCACAGTAGTACTCATTTGTATTCATTTGAATTCACAGTAGTACTCATGTATTCATTGATTCACAGTAGTACTCATTTGTATTCACTTTAATTCATTTGTATTCATTTGAATTCACAGTAGTACTCATTGAATTCACAGTAGTACTCATTTGTGTTCATTTGAATTCACAGTAGTACTCATATGTATTTATTTGAATACACAGTAGTACTCATTTGTTTTCATTTGAAGTCACAGTAGTACTCAGTTGTATTCATTTGAATTCACAGTAGTACTCATTTGTATTCATTTGAATTCACAGTAGTACTCAGTTGAATTCATTTGTTTTCATTTAATTTACAGTAGTACTCGGGAAATTGGCGGGTACTTGAGCTTCGGCTCTAACGAAGTTAACGGTTTTCTTATTTTTCTTTTGGTTGTTTTTTTTTTTTTGGTTTTACCACTTTGAGTGCCTTATTTGTTGCACTCAACAAACGCCGCTGGCTGTTGCATCAATACAATACAAGTTGATTCGGTACAAATTGAAGCATAACGCATCGAATGCTTTTGCCATTGACATATGTGTGTGTTTATTGAGCAATTGACGACTTCATGCAAGAGCATTTTGAGCTATACGAACGCCCACGGGGTATTCTATTAGTACGCACATTAGCAGTCAGTTGCAAATGCAAAGAAAATTTGTTTTTTTTTTCAAATAACGAAGTAGCGTACGAGAGTAGTTTAATTAGTTTTTTAAATTAGAAGAAGGTGTCATTGTCTTAACAAAGTTTTTGAACTAAACCGTTTGTTGAACCGAACAGCAGTATTTTTGAGTGTTAAGAGCCGGAATCGTACCAGTTTTCTAAAACCAAATGGTAATGGACCAGAAACCGAACTATAATGTTTAACCAATAATGTCTTAGGCACAAGAAGAGTATGGGGAAGTGTAAAGTTCTGTAGTTGATGTTTTCTTATTTTTCCTGATCTATTAAACTGCCCTCGTACTTGTCAAAAATATTGTTTTTAGCTTCTGATGTATTTTGACACGTTTTCGCTTAAGAATCCATTTCGAATTGTGTCAATCAGACAAACGAATATGCTTGAAAAGCACTTTGCGTACATTAAGAATGCAGCGAATGAGTTTGTAAAAGAGAAGTTAAGAGAAACTGTTTTTCAAAAAGTCGCTGGTAATTAGTGGAAAAGTGTTTAAAACGCACAAACACACACACACACACACATCTGATAGAGTAGAAAAAACACAAGCATTGAAGCTTTTAAGGCAAAAGCAACAACAACAATAAAAAACAAAAACAACTACATTCGACAATAACCAAAAGTATTTACAACGGACAAACCGAAAACCGAAAATATAGAGCAGAACCGAGCAGTGTGTGTGCAATCGACTCAGAGTTCAAAGTACAAGTTAAACAAGCAACATGCAGCAAACGTAGAATAAAATTGCATGCAATGAGCAATGGCAGCGACGAGCAATGGGAAGGACAGAGGTGCAGTGGTGCAGTGGCAGTAGTAGCATTCAGAAGAACATACATATTGCAATCAGTCATGCGAGTCAAGTAGCGGGAATTGGAAAATGCAACACTAAAATGCACAGTGCAATAGTCTTGATCGTTGTTGTTGTTGCCGACGTTGATGTTCGTTGTTGTTGCTATTTGAGCAGCAGCAGCAGCAGCATTTCAAGCGCCATTTTCAATTTACTGTCGCTGTCATGGCCGGAAGACAAATGTGTTTGTCTACGCACACATATACATACACATACACATATGTATGTACAACTCAAACATATGCCACATATACCACAGCCATATTTATATACTTACATATATATGTATGTGTGTGTTACAACGCTTGGCATGTTGTGATTGCGCCGCCAACATCGTCGTCGTCATCATTTCTTTTTTTTTTTTTTTCGTCTCATCAACATTTCTCTAACTTACTTCGGTCGACCCAAAGACCCGCCATGCTATATGACAATGCTTACCCCGCATAGTATGCAACAGTTTTTGTGCTACAAAATAAATTGTTGAAGCAACAGGGTGCTGCACACTCATACACACACATACATACAATATAAATAAACAAACACAAAATACAAAAATATTGCAAAGTTTGCATTTTTAACGTCTTTTTTATATTTTTCTACTATTTTACCAACTTTTTTTGTATACAATTCTTATTTTTTATATTTATACCCTTCACATTATTAGTTTACTGTGCGTATTATTAATTTATTTAAAAGTTTGTAACGCTAGCGTTGTCGGTAAACAATCTAAGATATGCCTTAGCTGTGTACCTTCCCTAATTGTACAGTTTGGTTAAGCTATTTCACTAATGGAATGAAGCTCCTAACTAGAAATGGGGATGGGACGTGTTAGCTCGAACCAACACGAAAAATTATTTTTAAAAAACCCAGTTCAACCCGCCACGGCAAAAGCCGAGCCCAGCACTCATCTCTAGTCCTAACCTAGAAATGTGGTTTCGAAACACTACTTCTGTGGGAAAAAAAACTTTTGTTCTTAGCCAACAGAGCACATCGGGCATATCGGAAAAGATAGTAAAAAAACTAAGGTGGTCAAGGGCTATCAAAACTCATTAAATTATACTGAATATCGCTGGGGACAATTTCCTCATGTTTAGCCGTCTATTGTCTTTGCATGTTTCCATATAGTTTCAAAGATTCCATTTTATTAGCCTGGTAAATACCTAATTTGATGAAGATTGGTGATGGAAAGAAGATATGGTTGCGAAAAAAAAACAATCTACGCTATGCTTCAAGGTTGAGCAAATTTATAAACAAAAGGTCTGGCAAATTTTATAAAATCGTAAAACACGATAAAGCTTGGTTTTATAAAGCTTTAAAAATCCATGAGCACATTTTAAATAATTTTTTCGGGAAGTAGTCTGAGGCTTTTTATAGTAAAAATAAAACCGTATTTTTTTGGGGGTTTTTTTTTAAAAACTTAATAAAAAGTGAGTGCGAAAAAGCCCCTGAAAAAAAACTTTCCCAAATTTGTAAAATTGTAGTGAAAAGCTTTTGGTCAATAATGAACTTTGAAAATGGACCCAAAAACGCCTAATATTGGCAAAAAATAAACAATCCAAAGCGTTGAAAAGATACATATTTTTTTTTGGCATTTCAAACGATTCTTTTGTAAGAAGCGTATTAAATCTTTGACAACATCGAAATTAGCTAAAACGTTATTTTTGTTCTTCGTCTTCTTCTTGCCATGTAATTGTTCCAAAGCAGAAATTGTAGCAACTGTAATAACAAAATGGCCCCCGGAGTTGTATGTTGCAAACACTAACTTGACTTTATTTTGACTTGTCTTGCTTTTGCTTTCTTCTTATTTTCGTTAGTTTCGCATTCTTTTTTATACCGATTTTTTTTTGTTCTGTTTTGCTGCAATCAAAAGAAAAATAAAAACAAGAGTGAGACACTAAGGAAAAGCACAGCACAGTTAGGAAATTGTTTAAAGTTTATTTAACACAAGAAAAAATGAATGTTGTTGAGTAACGAGTTTTGGTCTACACTGATTTCCTGTTGCATTTTCGAACAGGAAAACCTAAAGACCTGAAAATAAATACACACACAAACACACACTTATACACATCATTACTGGTTTACAAACGGAAATAAAGACGAATGTTATGTGATTTTGTACAATGCAATGAAGTGTAACTAATTTTTATTTTCTTCTGTATTTGTGTGTGTGAATTTTATTTCAACAATATTCATAAATATTCTGGCAAAAAAAAAACAAATTAAAATTAATGTTATTATTTGATTTGTTCGTATAAAAATGAATGCAATGTTGCATTGAAATGTGAATTTGATTGAAAGCTTTTAATAAGGAAATTACATTCTTAATGAAGTCAAGCTTTAATTTGAACAGATATAGCAAAATTCATATGTCATATTGTAGTTGTAGTATAAAGAAATCACTCGAACGGTTTAAGATTATACAGCCACACCGTTGTACGTAGTCATTTTCAACAACTATTGAATAACCTTGGCCCCATTTTCATTGTTGGTGGCGACTTCAACGCCAAGCATTCATGGTGGGGTTCCCGTGCTAACAACCCTAAAGGCCGCGCGCTATTTGAATGTATAAATAACAGCAGACTCAACTGCCATTCGTCTGGAGAGCCCACTTATTGGCCAACAGATATCACTAAGATCCCAGACGTGTTAGATATTGCCTTCTCTAAGGGAATACAGAGACATTCAAATTGTCACCAATAACAATCTTGATCTGTGCTCTGATCATTGAGCTGTTCAACTTTTTGGTTAACGTGTCAGCAATTCGGCGAGAAAAAGATTATTCAAGCGTTACACCAAAATTAACCAGTCCTGGCTTGAGAGGAATCTGAATCCAGCTGAGCTTATTACTGGAGATGATATTGGCGATATGGTTGAGCATCTAAACATCCAAATTCACAACGCTGTTTCGTTTGCCACTCCTCTCCGTAGTTCCTGTAACCGCACCCCTCGCAGGGATATTCACCTTTAGTCTCCTGAAGTTGCAGCTCTGGTTGCTGAGAAAAGGCGTCTTCGCCGTGTATGGCACAATTCTTGCAACCCGAGGGACAAAACTGTCTATAATAGAGCCGCTATGAATGTCAAGGAAATACTATTTAGTCTCCGCAAGCAGTCCATGGAGCAGTTCCTCGCAGAAGTTGAGCCCGGCAACCTCCAGCACAACCTGTGGCAGCTAACCAAGGGCATCAAAAGACCTATTATGAGGAAGGAGCCTGTTAAGAATGCTGCCGGTTTCTGGAGCTACAGCCTTCGCCGATCACCTGTACAATACATTCTCTTCATTTGACAGATGCTCCCAACATGAGGTAGAGGAAACTCTCAACTTCCTTGACGTGCCCTGTCAAATGTCGTCCCCTATCCCTGTAGTTAAGATAGATGAAGTGATCAGCGAAATTGGCAATCTCAAAAAGATACAATATTAACCTGAAACTCGAGACTTAAGCTTTTCTCAGCCCTAAGCAGTTGATGTGTAAAAATCAATGTGCCAAGCCCATTTTTAGACATAGCTGTCATACAAATCTTCCGCTCATTTTCGAATTTTTGTATGAAAATAGAATAAATTCACTCCAAATTAATTTAAATGACTTCTAATCTCATCCTATGTACACACTACTGATATGATATGGATCGGACCATTATAATATACATTACCCATTCAAACTTACCTTAAAAATTTTACACATGTGCTTCTTTTATGTACTTTAACATAGTGTCTAAAGCTGTATCTGAGTTGTATCTGATCATGCCCTTAACGTAATACTGTCCCCAACACTGATCATATGCAAGCTATTGAAAGTTTTGTGTGTCAGGTATTTGAGCTTCGTTTCTACCGAAGTTATGGCTTTTATTGAATTTTTATTTATAATAAAAAAGCATGCTATGAATTTAAATTAAATGCTGTCATTTTTTATCAGAAATAATGTTAATTTACTAGTTGCATGTTCTCAGCTAAAGACGTTCCTGTTTAATTTATTTTGCTGTTTACATTTTAATTAATTTCCCTTTAAAGCGAACGCGAAAATAATTATTTCAATTATTTTTTTCTGTTATATTTTAATTATTTAAATTATATAAAAGCAATTGCGCGAATTTAACATCGAAAATGATGAAAAATGAACCCAGAAAAGCGTGCAATGTTATTGGCTCCTTGGATTTGCAACCTGTGGAAGCTACTGAAGAGTATATTGTATCGTTGCAACAGGAGGATAACTTTGTGTAAGAGTTTATTTTGCCGAAAATACGTTGCGTATGCTTCTAATTGGCTTTTCCATTTTTTTTTTTTATAGTAAACCACCAAACTGGGACAGCCCCGATGATACAATTGAAAGATTAATGCTGTACAATACACGCGAGCACGATGCCATGGTACAGCTGCAAAAAAAATATGCTTGCTTCGAATGAAAAAAATAAAATCATAACAAGTAATCGCATACGTGCCATGTACAAAATGCAGGAGCGACTGCGTCACCGTTTTATAAATGTGAATGGATTTCTGAAGGAATGCGACGGTAAACAACGCATTGCAGAGAAAACGGTGGAGCAAGAGGTATTAGCGTCGAATGAATTGAGAGAAAATATTGATTATGTTAGACGTTCGATTAAAGAAATGACAGAGTTTCGTGAAGACTTGAAAAAAACGGTTGAACAGTATCTACCCTATGAACATATCATCGATGAAGTGGTGGCAAAAAGTAATATCTATACAAGTCCCAAAGACTGTATGGATCGCTGTGATGCGCTTAGTAAGTGTTTGTAGCTTTTTATTATTATAGAGATGTGCCGATTAATCGGTCTTTTAAAAAATCAATTTAAATGCGAAAAGAATCGATGATTAAACTATTATTTTATGATATGTAATAATGTAATAATCGTTAAAAAAAAACATCAAAAATGAAAATGTCAATCAATTAGAAGCGATTCTTGTCTATCGATTAATCGAAAAAAATCGATGATCAAACTGCTCAATCGTTCTTAATGAGATGTAAACTTAAAAAAGGACACGAAATGCTAATCATTTTTAAATTAATTATTTTAAACGATTACATAATTACAATCAATTATTGTATACTTTTTATACCAATTTCATTGATTTTAATCGCACAGATCTGCAGCTAACGTATTAATCAATTTAAAAATTTTATATCAATTTTATCGATTTTAATCGCTCAGATCTGCAGCTATCGTATTAATCGATTAAAAAATTTTATATCAATTCTACGATTTTAATCGCTCAGATCTGCAGCTAAGGTATTAATCGATTTAAAAATTTTATATCAATTTTATCGATTTTAGTCGCGCAGATCTGAGGCTAACGTATTAATCGATTTACAAATTGTATATGAATTTTATCGATATTAAGCGCACCGATCTGCACAGCTAACGAATTAATCGATTTAAAAATGATTTTTTTTAGTGCTTGCACAAACAGAAATCAATAATTTTGGTAAGCTTAAAATACGTGAAATCGAATTGATGCGTCAACGCATGATACAAATCACAAACGATGCCGCGCTGAGTGTTCTTGGCTTAAAGAACGAATTAGCCAAACTGGTTCGCTCGTATAATAATGTACGCTCTTTAGTCTATAAATACGAGAAAATACTCGCAACAACAAAAAAATTTGTTAGCGATAAAGAACTGGACAAGGAGCGTACACTCGATGCAGTATGCAAATTGTATGAAATGTTATGTTTAAGACGTGGTAAGATGATTCACTTACTAACACTAAATTACTTTTATGGTATATCATTAACAACTTACATGTATGTAGATGTTCGTGAACCCTTGTCACGTGAAGAGTTGGCTCCAAAAATGGATTTTATACTGTCTGAATTTTACATACTTCAGAAGTTATTACAAGAAATGGGCACAAACAATAGTGATGACACACAGGAGAAGACCGCAATAGATACGCAATGCTAAATGCTGTATAACACAATTTTTGGATTTTTAGTGCATTTTAAATAGCTTAAATTAGTATGAGGCAAGATATTGTGATATGGATTGATACAATACTTTTTAAATTTAGTAATAAAAGTTTTATAAAAACAAAACTATACTCTATGGGGTCTACAATTTGTCATTTACTGCACCTGATAACACCCGACTATTGGCCTTGGCAGCACATTGGCTATTGCACCAGTGATTGTAGTCTAGTGCTCGTCGATACAATTTGAGATTAATACGATGCTTAAGATCTGTTCTCCCAACGCAGCCGCACCCCTCCGATTTGATTCACGTTTTGCACATAAACTCTTTTTGCCGGACTCTCTATATCCATCAAACTCAGAAGAGCAGCACAGGATATCCTTTTTATATTCCATGTTCCTGAATATGTCGTTGTCCTTATCGATTCTCCGAAGTATCATCTTGTCAAACATATGCCCAGCGCCGACTTTTCCGATTCTAACAAAAATAGCAACGATTAACAAAGTGATTCTTCGTTTAATTTCCTGAATGGTGGTGACGCTGTTTACATCTGTGCCCAAGTCGATGAAGCTTTCGACAAACGTAAGTTGAAATTCTCTGTCGTCATTGATTGTCCACGTCGTGTTGATGGTCCACTAATCTTACTTTAAATGTTCTAGATAGCCCTGCACGTTGATTTTGGCCGATTATGTCTATGTCATCGGCATATAAGAGCAGCATTGTTCCTTGAGAAAATAACCCCAGGTTACGTCTGAGCATTGACGCAGTATGTATTCCATCAGAAGTTTGAAGAAGTCGTACGACAAACGCATCGATCAAAGGGGTCGGAGCGACCCTGACAACGCCGTGGGTGTTTGTTAGTGTCATCATACAGAGGCGAACGATCTTTGCAGGGATCCCAAATTCAGTCAATGCCTTGAAAGACTTTGATCGTGTGTCGATTTGGATTTGGCATAGTATGAATATCGGGTCAATGGTCGACTTCTTGGGCCTGATACCACACTGGTACTGTTCAACTATATTTCCTACGGAAGGTTTCAGTTTATAACACAACACGCCAGATAGGATTTTACCAGCGATTGGAAATAGACTTATTCCGCAATAGTTTGCGCAGACTGCAGGGTCCCCTTTCTTAAAAACTGGGTAAAGAACAGGTCGTAACGAAGTTCTCACTTCTGTCCGCGAAATACTGAAATTAGTTGAAAATATGAGAGATAAGCCAATTAGCAAGAAGCCATATAAACCAAATTGCTGGATCCAGAAAAACAATATACCGACACAAATAAACTTTTAAACTGCTTCAAATTCTTGTTAGACAAGTTCTTCAAGTGGTAACTTTATCGGCCACCAAGAAAAAGTGCGCACTCGCCTGTTAAGTGAAAAGTTCGATGGGCGGGATCGGGAAAGACATTTTTTTTTTGGGCGGGCGGGATCGAGACAAAATATTTATCCCGTGCACATCTTTACTTAGTACCATACCTTCTTGGGTAAATATGGTGGGGTATCTCATAAAGTCTCCGAGACAGACGGTCGGAAGAACAGACGGCATAGCTACTTCGAGTCCTCTTTCAAAGCTGATCAAGAATATATATACCTTATAGGGTCTATTCTAGCCTTCTTCTTTCTATTACATAAATTTGCACAAACTTAATATACCCTTTTACCCTTTGGGTACAGGGTATACAAAATGTTTGTAAAAAATGTTAAACTTTGTAAAAAAATCAAAATATTTTTAAATCGTGAATTAAATTAACATTTTAAACTTGAAGAATTTTACATTTGTAACTTGTTACTTGTAACTGAATAGAAACTGATTAGATATGTATCCGTTGTTTTTTTTGCTGATTAATGTAGAAACTTGTTTGTTGACAATAAAACCTAATAACCAAAAAAATTAAAAAAATAAAACAAAAAAAAACATATTAAAAACTTTTTTGGCATAAAATTTTAGAGCAGTTCAATAACATTCTTAATATTTTTATAAAAATAAAATCAAATTGATTTTTATTTGGCTGTTGTGGAAAATTTATAGTTTACATCTAAATAAATACTTAAATATTCAAAACAACCAAACAAAAATCAAAGAAATTCTGAGAGCATATTGAAAAATAAAAAAAACGAACTCGTTTGCGTTGCTTAAATGTTTCATAAGTTGGGTTGGAATGAATGAGCAATATTGCTGCTGCAATCTATTTGATGCAAACGCCAAATGGTGTTGCCGTTCGCTACCAAACTGCTGCCACCGCCACTGCCACAGTGAATGTGTTTGTTGTTTTTGTTGTTGTTGTCTCTATTGTCTTTGAACAATAGCAGGTGTCAGGCTGCCACAGAAAGTCCCTTTGTGCATTTTACGCGGAATTAACTGAAATAAGCTCCAAAGGCAAGCTACAGCAACAGCAATGGCAGCCGACACAAGTAAATTGTCTGCATTGTGACCAAAAGCAAACATGATGCCAAGGTGCTACACAACAGTCTTAGCTTTTATTACTTGGTTGCATGCTACTCTGCTTGCTCTTGCTGCTGCGTTTGCCTTTGCCTTGCCAATGTGGCGTAAAAGTTGATTTAAAGTACAAAACAAAGAAGAACAAAAAAAAAACACTAAACAAAAACACAAAAGAAACTGCAACGCAAAGTGATGCTAACAATAAGTAGTTAGGTATTTGTGTGTGTGTGTGTGTGTATATGAAAACTCTAAAAGGAAAATCAAAAACACACGCACATACACATACATATTTAAACTTGCACTCAGACACAGGCACAGAAGATGGAACATTTTCAAAAGTAACTCATAATTAAGGTTGATGAAGAAAAAGTAAGCAGACCTTAAGGAACAGCAAGGAAAAAACGTTAAAGTTTGTTGCATGCTTTTTGGCGCGAGCGCTGCATTTTTTTATAATGCTGCATACATATATATACATCCTTTGTGTTGTGTATGTGTGTGTGTTTTGTTATATTATATTATATAAAATACTTTTGTTGTTCACGCTGAAGAAAAACACCTGCAAAGTCTCAGCGCATAGAATAACAACTTCTAACAAAAGCTACAATAACAACAACTTTGCTTCACAACGATGAGTAGTTTTGTGCAGTTTGGTTTAATGTGCGCTTTAACTTTGGTGCATACAGCTAGATAGAAAAATGGACAAATAGAAGTATGTATGTATATGTATGTTGTATGTATGTATGTATGTATGTGTATGTTAAAACGATAAGAAAAGCAGCGACACGCGCCGCCTCAACTTCTAAAGTCAAAATCATGTTCACTTTTGTTTAAACTAATGGCATACTAACTTTGCTTAGAGTTTACTTTAGCTTTTAACAGTAGCGAAATCTATTAAAGACGTTGTAGGGCGAACTAACTTGTTTAGGAATAGCCACAATATTATTAAACTTTCTAACTTGTTTGTACAGCTAAACATTGTTCTAGATCAGTGGTGTGCAGACAGAAAAAATAAAATAATCAAATTGTAAATTGTATTAAAACCTCTGAGTTAATATGGAAGCGGAATATCGCAACCTATCGGATAAGTCAGAAAATTTTTAAAAAAAACAAAATACAGTGATGGTGATTTTGTGGATTAAAGTGAGTTTGCTTTAGCTAATACACAGATCGAATCTATGCCCAGAATCAGTATTAGCCTAAAGAAATCAATTCCAGGCAAATACTTAACTTAATTTATGCGCAACTTAATGCTAAACATCCGGAATGAAACGAAACACACAAAGAATTGATTTAACAAAAACAAAATTTTTTTATTCCCGTTATACATAGTGTAAACGGGTATATTCAGTTTGTCAGAAAGTTTGTAGCGCATTAAAGGAGGCATCGGAGAGCCTATAAAGTATATATATTCTTGATCAGCTCGATGCGGCAAGTCGATCTAGCCATGCCAGTTCATTTCAACGCGATTTACTCGGAGACTACTAGATATATTTAGCTGAATTTTCAAACTTAAGCTTTTCTCGGCAAACGACCAGGACAAGTTTGAATATGAAAGTGCCATGCCCATTTTTAAGTATAACCCCATACAAACTTACCCGTTTTTTTTTCGATTTTTTGTATGAAAATAGTTATTATTTATGTATATATTAACTCCAAATTGTGTAAAAACTCTTCCACTGTCATCCAATTTCAAATCTAATGTGCCACGCCTTATTTTTTAGACCGCCCATTTTCGAATTTTTGTATAAAAATGGTCATTATTTAGGAATGCATTCACTCCAAATGTCCTTAAAACACATCTTATATCATAAAATATCAAAAGCAAGGTGCCACGCCCATTTTTAGATAATTTCCCCCATACAAACCTACCGCCCGTTTTCGAATTTTTTGTATAAAAATGGTTATTATTTTAAAAAATATTTACTCCAAATTGGGTAAAAACACTTTTAATATCATCCAATATCAAATCCAAGATGCTACGCCCATTTTTGGAATGGACCCCACACAACGTGAGTTGTATTAGACCATTGACCTCGTCCCATCCCATCTCGAAGTTCTTTTAAAGCCACTGATGATAACACATTAACAATTTAAAAATACGTGTCACGGGTATATAAGCTTCGGTTCCACGAACGTTTTTCCTTGTTTTTTGTTATTTTTGGAATTTTTGAAAAGCCGTTCAAGGTTTATTTTTACGCTCAATGCTCTTTTCAGCCCTCTTATTCAACCAAATGATAAAAAAAAAGAACGCCGAATTCGAGTATACCTTGAGTTAAGTTCAATCTTATTACCATTCCTCATTGAAATGAATTTTCAGATAAAAACTTAAAAAAACGGGTATATTTTTATAGGGGCTATACCTAAAATTAATCTTTGGTCCTACCCATATTAGTCTATTTCATTGGAACTATCATAGGCATAACTTAAACTAAGTTTAGACTTCCTAGAATAAAAAACAATGACGTTTTTAAGAAAAAAACCCTAAATGTTGTGGTATTGGGCTTAAAATGTAGAAAACCCTTTTGAAAGTGCACACTTGATGGCTTAGGAGAGTCTAAGATTAAAAAACGGTAGCTCTATCTCGTATTGTCTCCAAGATAATCGGAAGGACGGACAGACGGACACAGCTAGTTCTACTCTCCCTTCAATGCTGATCAAGAATATATATACTTTGTAGGGTCTATCTAGCCTCTTTCTGTCTATTACATACATTCGCACAAACTTAATATACCCTTTTACCCTTTGGGTACAGGGTATAAAAATTGATACCCCCAAGATGAATCCTTGAGCCACGACCGTCAAAATGCTGTTACAGTTGTGTATAAGGATCCGGTGAATAGCACATTCTAGTGAAGTGCTTCGGAGAAACGACTTCATTACACCTTAAGAGATCGAAAGTGCATTAAATATTGTCAGCGACTTAACAATAAACCGATTGTTAGCTGTGACAAGTCAAACAAAAGTGGCTCATGAAAAATATATTATGTGTATATGTTCTATTTCTTGATATTCTTGTTGCCGTAAAATAAATCTTCACAGATGAAAGTTAATGGTCAAATATCTAAACGGTAAAAAAAAAAAATTAAGCTTTTTAAAAACATTACAAAAAAAAATTAATGTAATTACAAATATTTCAAATGTCACATTTATAAATCTGGGCCGATTCATATGTTTCAAATAGCTTTTATCTGGGTAAGAGATATAGCTATATAGAATATGTAGAATAAAAGTATTGTGAGAACAGTTTCATAAAAATTCTTAAGATTCCAACCAAATTAAGGTTTGTCTCCCAATATGCTATATGTACATCCTACATCTATTAGAGTTTCTATGTTACAATAGATTAGATTAATTAGGTTAAGCAACGCACTTGCCATTCACAATTACGCTACTGTGAACACCTGTGACGCCATTTTGTTATTGTTACGTAGCGTGGGTGTAGTGTATACATTATGATTGTATTTTTTTCTTATGTACATCGGTTATTTTTTTGTTTGTTAATTCATGAACTGCTTTATTCAGCACAAGCAATATTTTACTACAAAAGAAAAGTAGAAGAAGAAAAACACATTGCATTCAGTTTGCTGACTTTTGGCCAACAACAACATCTACCAACATTTTGTCAGCATGCTACCGACGCCGATGTCGACGTCGACGCCGCTGCAACTCTGCACTTTTGCAATTTTACTCAGAGGCATAATGCATAATGAAGCTGCAAATCATTTCTCATTGCTTTGGGTTGCTTCGGGTTGCTTTTGCCTAGAATGAAATTGCACTTTTATTGTTTGCAATGAAAATTCAACAGCTTCCTTCACAGCCGTTCAATGTCTTTTTTGAAATATATGCGAAGATGCTTTACCAAAAAAAAAAAAAAAAAAAAAATGCATAAAATTAATATTAATGTTTAAGTTTAATTGTTCTGGCGTCGAAGTGCAGAAAATAGTGCTTTTATATGCCAACATAATTCATTAGTGTCATGCATGGCGTATACGTAATATAAATTATATTGCACAAATACTTATGTAGGATCCAATAGCATTTTTGAGCTAACAATATGTCAACTCTAATTAAGATTTTATATTTTAATTTTGAATTAAAATGCATCTCAAACAATGCACTTTGAAATCTAATTGCTTCTTCAAATCTCTTCTACCGCATTTCTCGCATTGAATTTTATTTTCGTAGCGGAATGTTTTTGTCAAGCGAGAATAAAACAAGAAAAAAAAATAAATATATAAGTATAATGGAAAAACTAATAACTCAACGCTTGCACTTGGCCATTATTTATGTTTATGTCTGTACTAAATCATCTTCAGTACAGCTCGTCGCGTCGCGTCACCAACATTGAACGTTGTTGGCATGGAGGCGGCGGCATTTCGTCGTCGCTACCAATTGCTGCTGTGCGGCTATAAAGCGGCAATAAGCAGAAATTAAAGTGCAGTCTACAATAGATATAAGATACGCTCGTATACATTATATAATACTTGCAGAAAGATAAAACGATGCTTGGTTGGTTGGGTTGTTTGATATTGCCAGCAGCGTGTGAGATAGTATCTCTCGTCTAATTGCAGCGCGTCCGAGTTGAACTAATTTCTGTTGCAGTAGAAAAAGAAGCCTTGGAGCAGCAGCAAAAGCATTTGTCATTAAATTCATAGCGCACTAATTTGAAATGAATTTGAGATGCTCGACTGGGTACGATTAAGTTTGTATTTGCGTGATTTAATTGAAGTTTAAACGCAATTTTATTTTTATTTATAAAAAAAGCAAAAATTTGTTAACAAGAATGCACATTTTTGCTTAATTAAAATTTATAGATTTATATAACAGCTCAATATGGGTCTAATGCATGTAAACGGAGAAAAATAAGAAAAGACATTGACTTCGGAAGAGCCGAAGTTAAATAAACGTAACACGAAAATTGTTTTGGGGGATGGTACTCTATCACTTCGAACCGCGGAGGAATCCTTTCGACGATTCAGAGCCGGTGAAAATGACACCATGGAATACCGATCAAATCATGGAAAGTATCGAGTTAGACCGGCATGTGAACTCGTGACATCGCCCAGGAGATGGGAGTTAGTCACTAAACTATTTTAAACCATCTGCAGAAGGCTGGATACAATTCTGGACCGAATCAACGCCTGTGATATGCTGCTGAAACGGAACGAACTCGACCCATTTTTTAAGCGGATGGTGAGTGGCGACGAAAAATGGATCACATACGATAATATCAAGCGAAAACGGTCGTGGTCGAAGGCCGGTGATTCGTCCCAAATAGTGGCCAAGCCGGGATTAACGGCCGGGAAGGTTTTGCTATGTGTTTGGTGTAATTGGAAGGGAATCATTCACTATGAGCTGCACCCATATGGCCGGACGCTTAATTCTACCATCTACTGCTGAACACGACCGCTTGAAGCAGGCGATCGACCAGAAGCGTCCAGAATTGGCCAACAGGAAGAGTGTAGTGTTCTACTAGGACAACGCCAGGCCACACACATCTTTGGTGACTCGTCAGAAGCTACGGGAGCTCGTATGGGAGGTTTTATCGCATCCACCACATAACCCGGACATTGCGCCAAGTGATTACCACCTGTTCCGGTCCATGGCGAACGCCCTTGGTGGTGTAAAGTTGGCAGAGGCCTGGAAAAGTGGCTGTCCGATTTCTTCGCAAATAAGAAGGAGGGGTTCTACAAGGGGGTTATTATCTAGATATTCGTATTCGTCTAGATGAAAACAGATTATCGAACAGAACGGCGCATATTTGAACTAAATCCGATCAATGCAATATTTTTGTTATTGCATTGAATAAAGGCGCACTAAAATATTGGAAAATTTTGACGGCTGGGCTAATGAGTGTCTAATGGGGGGTCTTGAAACTGGAAAAGCCATATTTTTGCAATGGGGGGGTCTTGAAACTGGAAAAGCCATATCTTTGCAATGAATAGAAGTAGAGACTTGAAACCGAACTCATTCATAAGAAGGTTAAAAAAAATATTCTGGTGGACTGGATGGAAAATATATAAATCAATTGATAAAAAAAATAATAATAACAGAAAATAAAAGCGAAACACTACCGCGTAAACCAGAAACTTCTTGTTTTGCTTTAACTTTAAATAGATTGTGAATTATAGAACAAAAACACATGATAATTTTCAAAACCGAACGAGCACAGACACAAAATATCCTCATACTACATATGTGCAACGATTTGGAAAAGACACTTTTGATTCAAATTAAATTAAATCAAAAATTAATTATTTACTTTAAACAATTCTTAAAGATTAATAAAATTATTTTTAATTTTATTTCAGCAGTTACATGCTAGTAGCTTATATGCGATAGTCAATGGCGTAGATAGTATTTGGTAAAGGGTATGGGTAGGGTTCGATACAACTCAGCATAAGACACCATGTTAGGGCTCATATAAGAAGCAAATGTATTACATTTTAAACTAATAATACCGATATGTATGACAACAAATATCTTGAAATGATCAGAAAATGGAAGATGAGTTTGTAGTTTATATTACATTGGCCTGATCCATATCATATCGGTAGTGTATACAAAATACATACAGAATAATAACAACTTTCATACAAAAATTTGAAAATGGGTGGTAAAATTTTATGGGAACTCCTTAGGGCTGAGAAAAGCATAAGCTTCATATTTCAGGTCATATCCTGATTGCAAAATGTAATTTTGAAAAATATGTTTTTAGAAAAAGTTTCATAACTTGGTCAATTTTTATTGAATTTTTCCCATTAAACATTCGTTTTACTCTTAAATGTACGTACTATTAAAATCTGTATACCATAGATATAGCTTTCAAACGAAATAGTGAAACCAAATATCAATAAAGTTGAAAAATTAAAAATAAATAAAAAAAAAATAAATAATAAAATATTGTAATTGCCTTGAAAATACTCATAGATAGGATCTGATCTGTCATAACTTTTATATATTACTAGAAAGGTCTAAGTTTGTTCTTTAAGAAACACGTAAAAAAATAAATTTCGATTCGTAGTTTACGGAATTTTATTGTCACATAAGTAAAAAAAGGAGAAGGAGTAAAAAATAGTTTTTTAACAATAAGATCAGAATTTAAGAGTGTTCCGCATTATCTCGGAAATACAAACTGGTAGGATTTCAATTTTTGCCGTCTTGGGAGCTTGAAATTTGTACGAATCAAGAGCTAACCTTGGTTTTCGTCGACATTTTCATCAAACTGGTGACCTCTTGAAGCTCAGAGTATACGAGGCCTTTGCAATAGACGCCTGTTAGTACCATAATTCTATGTGGTCCAATTTAAATGGATTGATATAAGAAATATTTATATTACACTTACAGTAAATAGCGTAGTTACTGAGTCACTTTATATAAATTTTCAGTTTTGCATAATACAAACAATGGCTTCATTGGCCATCGTTTCAAGCAATCAAAACGTAACTTTGCAAAATCTATTTCAATTATGAAATCTAAGTTTCTTTATGATTTTTATTATTACAGGTGAATGAACACATTAAAAAATTTAAATTGATTTTCTTCATTCTTTTTTTCCACTATTTATCTTTTGTTAATTTTTTTTCTTCACTTTTCACAATTTTTATGAGTCATGCAAATTGCAGTCGATAAACGTGACAAAAATTCAAAAAATACAAAATGAATGCAGTCGAATCAATAACTTCCCATCGTGAATTTGAAAATACTGCAAATCAAGCGAGTCAATGGAAGCGAGAAAAAAATGCTTTATATTTGATTTTGACCTCTGACGAAGACACGTGTGGCTACATTAATAATCGAACAATCGGACTAAATTCGATTGTCTGTTTAACTGCAACAAATCGTCAAAAATCGGAAAAGCATCGTTAATTATGTCAATTATAAAATTATAACTTAAATGGCTTTTGTCTGTGCAACTTCTTCTCAACAAAGCCACAATATAATTTTATTTCATTTGTTTTGGTGTTTCATTCAATTTATAACAATAAAAGCTGACAAAATAAAAATAAAAACTTTATCGTAAATTTATAAGCATACTATGAGCCCTTGAAGAAACTTGTAGTCCAAAAGCTCCAACGCTTATTTTTGTCTCTTTTACTAAAATTGTAGACGAGACGTCGCTGACATTGTTTACATAAATATTACAAAAAAAAATTATGTTAAATAAATTTCAAAGTTTTTGTACGAAACAATTTTATGGAGTTTTAATATTTTTTTCAAGCTGGGGTGTACCACAAAATATCTTTGGGTTGGCTTCAAATCCCTTTAAAGTTCAATAAAATGATGAATATAATTCGCAAAAAGATTAAAAATTTTTTAAAAAATAAGTAAAATATACATCTTTTTTTTTTTTGTTGTTCTTATAAATGTAGTATAAACTAATTGTGAATTATATTCAATATTTCATTGAATTTTAAAAGAGATTTGTGGAACTCCCCTGTATATCATTTTAGGCGCTTCATACACATTATTTTTGAAAAAGTTTGTTGTAATCACTTTCAGTTTTGTGAATCTTTTGGTCCTCTGTCCGGTGTTCCAATTTCTTCACGACTGAAATCGAAATAAGAAGTTAATGCTTTGTTTCGAAATTAATTTTTGAAAACTAAAAAACCCTTTATGGTCTGACTTTGTCTGATTTTCCATTTATGTAAATTGCATTTTTGATGCTGCTGCAAGTATCAAAACTTTGGTTTCTACAAAGTTTTAAATTTTTTCCTCGTTTTTTTTTTATTTGTTTTACATTTGTTCGAAAATATTTTTCCACAATAAATTATGATAAAAATGTTTTAGAAACTTTTTTTATTGCATTTTTCGTTTGTTTTATTTTATATTTTATTAGTTTTTTTTTTGTTTTTTTGCATTTTCTGCATAAGAAAAGTTTTAGCGTAATTTTTGTCATCGTTGTCGTCGTTGTTTGTTTAGTTGAATTTTTTAGTTGAGGTGTTAAAAGTTTTTTTTTTGTTGCAATTGTTTGACATTTAATCGATTTTTCTGGTTTAGTTTAAAACTAGTTGGTCGGTTTTTTCGTAATGCATCTGTATTGTCGCTAGATACTTTTATGAAGTTAGTTATATCTGCATATTTTGTTGTAAAAGTTTTACCAGAAAATTGACTGCTATGAACCTTGTTAGATATTTTATTTATATAGTTTGTTGCTGATACGCTATGTTGTCACTAAAGGCTGCATCAATTGTTTTTGTAGTTGGTGGGAGTTATGTTCACCAACTATAAAATTTAAAAAAAAAAACAAGGAAAAACGTTAACTTCGGTGGAACCGAAGCTGAAATACCCGTTACATGGGCGTGGCGTCTTGGTTTTGACCCTGGATGACAAAAGAAATGTTTTTACCCAATTGGGAGCGAGTACATGCATACATAATTACTATTTTGAAACAAAAAAATCGAAAAAATCGATAAGTTTGTATGGGGGCTATACCTTAAAAATGGGCGTGGCTGACTCTTATTTTCAAACTTAACCTAGTCGTTGCCGAGAAAAGCTTAAGTTTAAAATTTCAGCCCAATATCTTAATATCTTCATCGAATAAATCGCATAGCAACAAACAGACGGACAGACAGACGGACATGGCTAGATCGATTCGTCTCATCGAGCTGATCAAGAATATATATACTTTGTGGGGTCTCCGATGCCTCCTTCAATGCGTTACAAACTTTTGGACAAACTGAATATACCCGTTTACACTATGTGTAACGGGTATAAAAAAGAAAATTGAAATATTTTATTTTGATGTTGCAGTTATAATAAATTAAATAAAAATATCATCGTCAAAATATGCTGAATTGTGTTTTTTTTTTTTTATATGGGATATGGATATGAAAGTAAAACCCTCTATATTTCTTAAATCATCATCTGGAAATTTTTCAGGAATAATAGCTAATCATTTGGCATAAAAAAGTTTTAAAAGTCAAAATTCCGCAATGGCTCTTTTCTTTTTTGAGATACGTTTAAGTACTTTGATCAAAATTTTAGGTGTTTTCTAGACAATCCAGTAAATATGTTTTTTAAATAAGTTGGAGAATGAATAGAAATATTTTGAAAGTTTATATTTTGAGTATTATAAACGCCATTTTGATTATTTAATATCTGACATAGGATTTAAATTAATCGAACGTAAAAGCCCCCGAGTAATAAGTTTCAAGAAAATCTGAATACAAATTTATAATAGAATCACCATTATATGATAAAAGTTCTAAACTAAAGGATTTCCCAATAAGAACGATAGGATTTTAAAAATGAAATAAACAAATGAATTTTGGCCAAAAATAGTGCTTAATAATTTTATTTGATGGGAAATTTTATGCCATTTTTGATTTAAACAAAATATCGTTCAGGTGACCAGCACGATTTTTCTGGCACTCGTTTATACGATCCTTTCAAATTTCGATGACTCGGTGCAACATTTCCGCTGGAATAGCAACAATTGTGGCTCGAATGTTGGCCTCAAGCTCACCAATTGTTGCTAGTTTGTTGGCGTAAACTTTAGACTTAACAAAGCCTCAAAGAAAATAGTCCAATGGTGTTAAGTCTCACAATCTTGGTGACCCGTTGTTAGGGCCAATACGCTATATTATCCAATCACTGAACTGTTCACTCAAACAATCTATCGACGGCAGGCATGTTGTACCATAGAGAATGTCATCACCATCAATTTCATTCTATTTTTGGAAAGAAAAAGGCGGTCAACATTGCACGATAACGTTCGCCACTCAAAGTAACTGTGCGCCCCTCATCATTTTTGATAAAGTACGGCCCGATGATGCCTCCATACCAAAATGCACACTAAACAGTGAGTTTCTGAGAGTGTAATGGTGCTTCATGAACGACTTGTGCATATGCCTCACACAATTAACGACAATTTAGCCAAAATGCGCCTCACCCGAATGCACAAACTGGGGTCGCCTTCAATCTATTCCAGACAAATCTGCGAACTCTTAACGCAATGTATGGTCTGTTGGCTTGAATGGTTTGAAACGGACACAATGTCCTCAACACTTGCTTAAACAGTAGCAATATTTTCATCACTACGACCACAACAGAGTCGTGCTGTGTACTTACTATCATGTAGAGTTAATTCACTTTCAAACTTTTGAACTATACACCAAATTAGGACTGTGTGATTAATCGATTAATCAATGAACAATCGATTATTTTGTATAATCATCTAATCAATTAGTGGAAGAATCAATATTTCATTAATCAATTGATTATTTAATCAATAATCAAGTAGTAGTTAGCGGATGGAGGATTGAATACCAAGCGTGATTAGAAAACTTTTTCCAGGTGTGAAGCAAAAAAAAAAAAATTAAAAAAAAAGAAAAAGATCTTCACTTTTCATCTTTTTAGGTTATACTAAGATTAGGAAAAATAATAAAATCAAAAAATATATTAAAAAATATTGTTTTATAATCATGATTAATCAGCAGCAATCGATTTACTTTTCCAATCATCAACAATCGATTATTTCCAACAATCACACAGCCCTACGCCGAATAGTTTGCTCTTGAGGAGCAGAATGACGACCATGTTTTGCACGAAAAGCTCTTTGAGTAGTACCGAAACTTCTAGATATTTCCAAATGTTATTTAATAAATTATGGCAAAACTTACTGACCGCAAAAATCGACATATTTCAGATTTCGGAAATCAAAAATGCCCGCTATCAGCTGTCAAAATCATACCATTCCTATTGGGAAACACTGTACATATATTTTTTAATTTTTTTTTAATTACAGCCAATAAATTCAAATGAAATATCAAAATAAACCCACTCACCCTCTTCTACTTTTATAAAGTGAAAATTGGACTTAATATGTCTTTCAGTACGTCCCAACGCAAACTTTTAACTCGATTTTTCTATTGTGCTGTTCACGAGGTCTAGCATGAGTGCATAAAAGAATAAGTGCAAACAATTGCAACAACAACTAAAACAATCGCAATCGTTTGCAACTATTCTTTTATGCACTCACGTTAGACCTCGTGAACAGCATATATAGTATGTATTTTTTTTTGTCTCCAACTTTAATAAATTTAATAGCAAAATATTTATATTTCCAAAATATTCGATTCAAAGTTTTCTCAACGATTTTAATATATTTTATTAAATGTCTGCTCCCACAAATTGTTGCTATATTGAAAGATTTTTTTATAAATATTCCAAACTAGAAGCTTCACTTGTGTATATTGTAGCATTCAATTAAAAACTCTTTGTTAATTAAACTTTAAATATTTGGCAGAAGAAGAAGCATATCTAAAAAAAATGAAAAAAAAAACATATCGTTCATGCATAATAGCATAAAAAAACAAACAGCTTCAATTATGTACAATATGCAAAATTTTTGTTAATTGAATATGCGTCAAAACAAAACAAAACCGCTTAAAAATATTAAAGAAGCAAAAAAACCCGAACCAATGCAAAAGTGTTTAAAAAATCAATTAGCAGTATAAAGCGTTTTAAGCTCTGCAAAACTAAAAAAAAAAAAAAAAAAACAAATCTACTCTAACATAGGACAGTGGGGTCGTTCATAATGTTAGTATGTATGTGTATGAGTACAAGTGCCAACAAAGCGTATATTTCAATACATACAAACATAGACAAACAAACTCATAGAACCCCCAAAACTGAAAAAAAAAAAAAATAGAAGTATTGAAACTAACACAATCAGCGAGCGGAAAAAACGAAACGAAGAAGAAAAAAATTGCATAAAATAATGGTGAATGGCGAATCTAAAGCGAATAAGTTTGAAACCGCAGCTGCTGCTGTTGCTGCTACAGAATTTATGCACGAAAGCACGGAGACAATACTACTGCAACGCACTGTTAAATAATGGAATGAGCGGCACTGCATGTAAGAGAAAGAGAAAATAGTGCACGGGGGCGAGAGCGCTATAAGGAAAAGTGAATGCAGGTTAAAAAAAACTTTTCTTTTTTTTTTCTTCTTCAATATTTTGGTTTTTTTTTTTTTGTACCTGCGAAAAGAAAAATTAAGTCACTTTATGAATATTTATAACTCGCAGTGCAGTGCTTGCATAGTGGAAGGCAGTCCAGGAAAAGCTTGGAAATTGAGTTGTAAAAATAAAAGAAAATGTAAAAGAAATTTTTTTTTTTAATTTAAGCAAAAAAAAATTTAGAATATTCTTGAAAGTATCTTGCAACAAATGCCAATTGCTCTTATAAACATACTACGTAACTAAAAGTGATAACCATGTATGTACATTAGGGTGGTCCAAAAAATATTTTTTATGCGCTCCCCCCTAGAATTGTTCTATATCGAAAATAAGAAGACCCGTATTTTTATACCCGTTAACAATAGTGTAAACGGGTATATTCAGTTTGTCAGAAAATTTGTAACACATTAATGGAGGCATCGGAGACCCCATAAAGTATATATATTCTTGTTCAGTTTGATGAGACGAGTAGATCTAGCCATGTCCGTCTATCTGTCTGTCTGTTCTTCTGTTTATTTCAACGCAATTTACTCGGACACTACAAGAGATATTTAGCTGAAATTTGAAACTCAAGCTTTTATCGGCAACGACCGGGTCAAATTTGAATATGAAAGTACCACACCCATTTTTATGTAGAGCCCCCATACAAACTTACCGTTTTTTTCAGATTTTTTTGAATGAAAATAGTTATTATTTATGCATATATTAACTCCAAATTGGGTAAAAACTGTTCTACTGTCATCCAATGTCAAATCTAATGCGGCACGCCCATTATTAGGCATAGCCCCCATTCAAACTTACCGCGCATTTTCAAATGTTTGTATGAAAATGGTTATTATTTAGTAATGTATTCACTCCAAATGGCCTAAAAACACATCTAATATCATTCAATATCAAAAGCAAGGTGCCACGCCCATTTTTAGCTAAAGTCCCCATACAAACTTACCGCCTGTTTTCAAATTTTTGTATGAAAATGGTTATTTTTTAGCAATGTATTGACTCCACATTGGGTAAAAACTTTTTTTAATATCATCCAATATCAAATCCAAGGTGCCACGCCCACTTTTAGCATAGGCCCCCAAAAGAACGTGAGTTGTATAAGACCATTGACCTCCGTCCCATCCTGTGTATGTGACGGGTATATAAGCTTCGGTTCCACCGAAGTTAACGTTTTTCCTTTTTTTTTTTAAGTTCGATAATGTTTAAATGGTGGCTCAAAGCCCCTGAAAGTTCCCACGATTTTTATATAGAAAATTACCACTTTTTCGTAAATTTAGTGTAGAAACCTGGAAAATGAATATTTCTTAAATGAGTGTAAAAAAAAATTATTTTTTTAATTTTTAATATTACATTATTTCAGACTTTAATACAGACGTAAATTTAAAAAAAAATATTTAAAAATTTAATAATAAATGATTGGGTGTTATTCTAAGAGAAAACGTTTTTATCCGGTTAAAAAATATTCATATTCCAGGTTTCTACATAAAATCTACGAAAAAGTGGTTTTTCCCTACTTAAGGGGCTTAGCGGAACCATTAAAAACTATCCGATTAAAAAATAATACGGGTCTTCTTTTTTTCAATATATAGTAATTTGTTCCTATGCCTTTTTGGACACCCTAATGTATAGTACATATTGTACATACATGGTAAATATTGATTTTAGTTTTACTCTTGAACTATTTCTCTAAGTTTTCTTTCTTTTTTACAAAAAGTTTTATTTAATTGTTTTTTAAATGGTTCGCTCACATTTTTTTGCAACCACAATTTTTTTTTACAACTTTTTTTCACTTGCCTTTGATAAGCATTTTTTTTTTTTTTTGCTTTTTCACTTCTGTGGTAGCCATACTGGAGACCAGTCTTTCGAATCTGTTCTGTATTGTGCTGTCGTTTCATATTTCCGCGCTGCAATACTCAGATCATTTCTGAAATGTCCTAGAAAGCTAAGAATAGTATCGAATCGCTGATTTTAATTAAAATTGAACACAGTTTCCTCCTCAACTAAATATAAAACTGAATAATTTTGTAATGTAAATGCTTCGATCATGATAATGCTTATGATTATGATTATGATTATGTCTTACGTTTTATGTTTAACAATATAAAATTTTATGTCGTACGCCTCTCTTATACTTTTTACTTAAATAATGCTAGAAATTGCAATACAAATCACTACGTTTTCAAGGTTAAATTGAATCAAAAAAAGCCGGTCTACTTGTTTGAGTATTGGCAAATTGACAGTTTACGAGGGACGTACAATGACTTAATCATTTATGTGGTCTTGTTGAACAATCTTGATAGATATGACAACATTAATTTATCGATTTAATACTCCACTACGACTAATGTGTGTAAGCCAAGCTTTGAGAAATGCGGCCCCAAAGCCAGGAAAGACAACCGGCATCCATCGACATGGCATCAATCGATTACCAACTATTCCGATGCATGACACATGGCATGACTGAGCAGCACTTCCGTTCTTTTAAAGATGAGGCCAAAAACTGGATTCATTCGTGGATGCTTCAAAGGACAAGGAATTGTTTTTACGCGGGACTCAAACTCGGTGGGAGAAAGTTGTGGCCTGCGATGGACAATGCTCTTTGAATAATAGGAAACCATTTTTTCACAATTAAACTTTAAAATTTAAAAAAAAAGGTGGTTACTGATTTGTACAAATTTTAATATTTTAGGAAAATACAGTATGGGAGCTATATGTGTTATCACCAAAACAGCGCATCATGCGCAACTTGCATGGTACTGTCCCATAGTTGAATATGAGCCAAGTTCCAAACAAATATTGGTAAACGATCGACATAAAAATTTGTAAAAGAGGCTCTAGAGAATCTATATTTCAAATTTAATAACCTTCAAGATAACCGACATCAAACAGCAGCTAGTACAATTAATACTGGTCAAGAGTATATCGATCCCTGACCGTTCAAAAACCCCAAAACGATTTAAAAATTTGGATAGAAATGCAAAGGTATAAGAAACACAAAAAAAAAAAATAGATAGATCAAAATTTTAAATATAAATAAATAAATATATTTGACTCGTTGTCGTCGGGTAAAATTCACGAGCTTTCCTTTTACAATTCCGCCCGTTTGCTCGCTTAGGCGCTTCAAAACGGATAAAGAACATTCTTTATTCAACTTTTCCGGGAGGAACTCAGATTGAAAAACAACTCGATAATTAAAGAAAACGGTTTCCGGGTTCTTATTTTACAGAATATATTATTATCTTTATTTATAACTTTGTAAAGTATTACAAAATAAACACACAACCCTCGCAAAAAATAAATAAGAAAAAAGCACCACATTTTTATACTTGCCACACATAGTGTGAAGGGTATATTCAGTTTGTCTGAAAGTTTGTAACGCATTAAAGGAAACGTCGTAGATCCCATAAAGTATATATATTCTTGATCAGCTCGACGACCCGAATCGATCTACCCATGCTCGTCTGTCCGTCTGTCTGTTTATTTCTACGTATTTTTTTAGTTAAAGATATTAAGCTGAAATTTGGAATTTAAGCTTTTCTCGGCAACGACTACTTTGTATGTCAAAACTACGCCCATTTTTAGGTATAACCCCACATACAAACTTACCTCCAATTTTCCAATTTTTGCATAAAAATAGGTTTTTTTCCGAATGTATTCTCTCCAAATTGGGTAAAATACTTCTTAGGACATCCTATATCAAAATCAAGGTACCATGCCCATTTATAGATGTAGCCCGCATATAAGCTAACCGCCTTTTAAAAATTTTTTGTATGCAAATAGTTATTATTTATGAATGTTGGTAAAAATACTTCTTATATCATCCAATTCCAAAACAAAGATGCCACGCCCATTTGTAGCTATAGCCTTTTTGTATAAAAAAATACACGTATAAAAATCCGCCTATTATTTTCAAATATATATTTATAAATGTATATAAACCACTGAAGATCATACATAAACTATTCAATGATTCATGTGACGGGTATTTGAGCTTTGGTTCCACCGAAGTTATCGTTTTTCCTCCAATTTTTTTTTTTTTTATTTCAATTTCAACCAACTGCATCTTCCCGGTCAATTTTTAATGACAACCGGTTTGGCTGCAATTTCGTAATTTAATGCATAAAAAATAAAGAGTTTCTTTCTTAGTCTTTTTTGGTTGACATTGAATTGTAAATGCAATAAATTTTTTTTAAGATACACAATTTATACATAAAAAAAGTACAGCAGCAACCGACAGAATTGTAAAACTTGTAAAACTGCTGGACGCAATACTTTGCACATAAACACGCCCTCAACAACTCCAGACTTGGGCGTTTGCATGCTACTTCATTTTTATGGTAAAATTTAAAGCTGAATGTGTTTTTTTTTTTTTTTGTGGAATAATTGCTATTGCCGCTTATTACGTCACTTTCACTTGTTCAAGCTTACAACGTTGAATTGTTTATTTATTTTATTTTTATTATATTTTGTTTGGTTTTTTTTTTTACAACTGTAAAACGTTCAAATTGATGGGTTTATAAATTTTTTTTAAAAAAAATCGTCTTTTGTCATGTTTTTCTTTTTATAAATCTGCACGTTTTTAGTTCAAGTTCAAAACGAATTTTGTGGTAATTTTGGTTTTATTTAATTTTTTTTTTTTATGAAAGTTCATAGGCATCTTCTACAGACAGCTGTGATTGATCATTGTCAGTTTTATTCTGTTGTACACTATTGTGATCTTCTTCAGCATCATCATCATCAAAATCTTCTTCATTAGCACTTTCATCATTGGTTTTCATCATCATCATCATAATCATTTTCATTCATATCACCATCGTCCCCAATACTACCTACATCATCTTTATGGCTATTAGCTGCATCATCCTGCTCACTGCGATCATCATCCGTTAACTCCATTTCATCACGTTCCAATGTTGCTTTTAATTTACAATTAAGTAGCAGCGTTACTTCTTCATAGACTTGTATTAATTCAAATTGCACCATATATCTTCCAGATCCCACATTTTTTGGCAAATGACGTATATCCATTTGACAACAATCCATAAAATAGAAACCTGGTACCAATGGACATGATATAAGAAATGTTGTCGGTAGTATACTGTCACCATAAAATTGTTCAGCCGATAGATTTCTTATAGATTCAAGCGTTTTGCAGAAATCCATATTTCGAAATTTCATAAAATCAATACTCGGTTCATTGGGCTCTTCGGCATATTTACGTACAAAGAAATTCATAAGTAATTTACCCGGAAATTGTTCACCTATTGTTAAATTGTAGCTGACAGTTGTTTGTTCTTCAACGACATAAGAGATTTTAATGTCTTCCGGTACGAAAGATTGTGACATGAATTGTTCGATTTTGACGGTACTTAACTAACCATAAAAAAAAAAATAATCTTTTCAAAGTAAATACAATTGAAGTACGAAGATAATTAATCACTTACACAGTCACCTAGAAATGCTATGCTTAGATGTAATAAGACAATTTTTAGTATACTCGTAAAAATGAAACTATGCTGCATTTTTTCTACAATTATTATTAAGTCATTATTTATGGTGCTCGTAACTTTTTTGGTTTAAAATTTGAATTGGTTTTGTTTGTTATTATTTATATATTTATTCTGTGCTTTAAATTTTTATACCCTGAAACCGGACGGTATAAGAGGGTATAATAAGTTTGTGGTAATTTATGTAACTGGCAGAAGAAGGCATGATGGATCTATAAAATATGAGACTCGATCTAGCAATGTCTGTCCGTATGTCTGTCCTACTATCTTTTACAGGCAAAAATGTCCTGGGTTCTCATAAATCTATTCCCATTTTTTTGGTGCCGCAGATTGTAAAAATGGCCACAAATTTTTCTTAAGGACCGTTTTCGAGATGTCCTTAAATAACTATTTTTGAGACCTTTTTTTTTACTATATGTAGGTATATCTAGAGAATCTTTAGTTCCAAACAGCTGATATGTACATCATTTGAAAAGTAATTACTTCTTCTAGACACGAATGCAAGACCATTTGACATTTCATGCTTTTGAAAATTGCAAATTTTTAATTCGAGTTTTTGTTAGAAAAAATTTAAATCAATTATTTTTAAAATTTCTAAATTAATTTTATTTCATTACAAAAACATGAAGCCTAAGATTGTTCAAATCGGACAAAAAGTTTGAAATTTATAGAATAATAAATAAAATCAGAGACATTTTTAGGTAGTAGGGGGTACCCCTACAAAAATTAGAAAAAAAAATTTTAATAAAAAATGACACGGTTCTAGTTAGAATCGAATCATACTTTCATAAAGATTCGATGATAATAAAAAAAAATATTTTGATTTTTATAAGGGTACCCCATGTATTCGTTCTCTAGAAACACATAGTACTAGCGGAACAAGTAAAAAAGCGGCTTTTGAGGATATCTCGAGAAAGATCCTTAAGAAAGTTTTTGGTAGCCTGAGACCAGAACATTCGAGAAAGTCAAAATTTTATTTCGTAGACTATAACAGATATTTAAATCTTAGACTATCCTGACCGTTAAGTGGTCACTTACAAATGATGATTCTTTAGCCTCATCTTAAGAGTTTTTGCAATAAATCTTCTTTGTTTTTAATTTTCAAACTCTTAATTAAATATAAATTATGCCAATGATGGTCCCAACCAAATATTCACTTGAGGCCAAAACGTTCAGGTATACTCCACAAAAAAAATGATGACCCATTTTTTTACTTGCTTATGTATTAGGTTATGACATAATAAGATACATAACAATTGGGCACAGAGTATCGAGTAGTCGAGTATACTCAACTGCTGAGTGTTCTTGTTTCTTGTTTTATTTATTTTATGGTTTGTTACAGTTTAGTTTCAAATCGCGCGTCTGATTAGTCACGCAAAGTTGCTTTGGCTAATTGACTTTATTTTTTTTTTTTTTATGTTAACACATTGTAGGAAGGCAAACACATATTTTCGTGGTTATCACGCACTATTAATTTTATTTATATACTATGTACTATATGTATATACAGTATACCTAATATATGCATCAATGACAAATGTCGCTGATCCCAATCATATAGATTTGTTTAAAGTTGGTTAGCGTAAATTATAGCTGCCGTATATAAAAATCATTGAAGTTTGTAATGCATACCAAAATTTAGATATTTTCTAAGGTTACAATTCGATAATTATCTGTTACTCTTTTGTTTGACAAATTAATCTAAGGAATAAAAACATTTGTTTATAAAAAATGCTGAAGTTCAGTAAGTTCAACTACGCAACCAACAAAAAAGTACAAAATTTAAAGTACTTTTGGGGTCTATAGTTTGTTCGAACTATATAAATGAAAAAAAAAAAAAAAACATAAAAACAATTCATGTTCTCCTACAAACATCTCACTTTACACAAAAAGCAAAGAGCACAATAAGTACACAGTTAGTACAACTAACTGTTTGCTGTATACAATATTTTACTCATTTAACTTTGCGTGTAGCTACATACAAACATCACTTCTAAAAGCCACTTAATTGTCATGAATATTTGTGGAGCTCGTTTTAACGGTGTCGTACGAGGTTAAATGTCAGCAATCATCACATGCCAAGATAGGTTCCAAAATAAGCAAAAAAAATCAATCTGCCTTTTTATACCCACCACTAATAGTGTATTATCAGTTTGGCCTAATGTCTATAACGCATTAAAGTAGACATCGTAGATCTCATAAAGTACATATTGATCAGCTTGACGAAACGAATCGATTAAGTGATGTCCGTCTGCTTGCCCCACCGTCCGTCTGTATGTTGCAATGAGTTTTACTCGGAAAGATTTAAAGATATTGACCTGAAATTTTAATCTTAAGCATTTTTTGATCCTTGGCTGTTTGATTGTCGGAACCAAGGTGGCACACCAATTTTTAGGTAAAGCCTCATACAAACCTACCACTTTTTTTTTTGAATTTTTGTAAGAAAATAGTTATTATTAATGAACTTATTTACTCCTAAGTGAGTAAAAACACTGTTTATGTCATCCAATATTAAAATCAAGATGCCACGCCCATTTTTAGGTATAGCCTTTATATAGTTTTGGTATAAAAACAGTTCATATTTATGAATTTATTCACTCCATTCTGTTCTTCTGTCTGTCATGATCGAAAAAATTATCTTTGACTATTACTTTTCAATCCTCTCTCGCATATATATTTGCAATTAAATCGCAAATAAAATTTTCAAAAAAAAAACATTTTTTTATATGTCAACTACCTTTACACGCCCTTATAGCCTAATTTGTTGTCTTTGTAGACTTATCGCTGTCAACGCGGCTGGCAGCAAAAAAAATAAATTATTTGCTTAATTGTATTG
Source organism: Leucophenga varia (assembly GCA_018903435.1). NCBI lineage: Eukaryota > Metazoa > Arthropoda > Insecta > Diptera > Drosophilidae > Leucophenga > Leucophenga varia. Next base: position 116,806 of record JAEIFJ010003017.1, on the reverse strand, counting down.
GCCATGAGTATAAAACGGTTTGTTTTTTTCCAAAACAGATTTATTCGATAGCACCTCTATTACAAGCAAAAGACTACGTAATTTATTCAAAGAGCTGCATAAAATGATAGAAACATAGTAAAACAACTTCATTCATTTCGTTCGTTCCGAAACACACCTTACGCATTTCATTTTTTTGTCTTTTATTTGTTTAAATTTTTTTTTTTATGAATATATTTTGGCCTTATGTGATCAGTCTTAATTTGTTATCATTTAGATACCATTTTTAGATGATATGAGCGTGACAAGCAGTTTTTTTAATTTGTATTTTATAAGAATTAAAAATTCTACCCTTTATCTGGTTTTATAGTTAAAATTTATGCATATTTTTGGTTTTATTTTGATGAATTGCTTAAATCAATAAAATAAATAAAATACCAAATCGGATGCGTTTACTTGGCCTTTACGCTTAGCACCTTATAAGACGTCTGTCTGTCCGTCTATCTATTGATTTGTTCATTGATCAGTATTATTGATATTAATTTTTTATTGGGCTTGATAGCTATTAGTAGTGTTAAATATTTTCTGCCGCCTCTATTAATATTTATTCTATAATTGTTTTGTACGTTGACTACTAGCTACGATCTTGAGTGATCTTGAAATGCTAGATTTATATTTATTTAATAAATGATGCTGATGAGTTAAGCATGAATTTCAATTTGCATTTCATTTGTTCTATTTGATTTGCGAGAATTGCAAACATGGCAATATTTGGTATTTAGTATTTTAAGTTAGTCACACATATTGATATAAATGTTTGGGAAATGACCTTTTTAAAGACTATCAATGTTTGCTAATGGTTTCATAGCTACATAAATTGTGATTTCAACATTGGCGAAAAGGAAGGTTCCAGATTCGAAGAAACGGAATTGAAGATCTACTAGCGAAAGATTGGAGATTTACTGGAGAAAGATTCTTGTCAGACGCAACATTAAATTGCAACACAACAAGCTATTTCCTATCGTTTGAAAGTCTTGGAAAGTCAAACTTTTAAATAAAAAAAACCGACTATAGTTAGTGACTCTTTAAATTTGCCAGATTATTTTTCAAATAACAACATAGATAGTGTCGAGTGACTACCGTAAAAGTGTTGAGCACAGTGTTGGTAAAAAAAAATGATTTTTGGGTCGCAGTGTAATTCGCGACTACGACTTGATAATCGCAGTGACAGCAAACCGTGATAAAATCACAGTTTGCAAAAATCAATAAGCGATTACTGAACAGGTTCACTGTTCGCGAAGAGTAATTCGATACACAAAATCGCCGCTAATTGAACTGTTCCTCTACACCAAAACAACAAACCGGCTTTGTTGTTGTAAATTTGTTGAAAAATAAAACACTGCTTTTATTGCACAAAAATAATATTTGTGAAAAACAATTGTGTTCGTGGTTGTTTCCTTTGCAATTGCCGGTTTGAGTTAGTCACACTTGTTTCGAACGTCAGTTTGGCAGAAAACATTTTGGCATTCTGCCGTTTGTTTTACTTTTTTGTATAAAAAAACTATCACATTTCACTTCGTATATTATTGTTGCAATTTTGCTTTCGCCATTCAATAGTTTCAATAGACCGCGCTAATAATTTTACGTTACGTGGAAAATGTACCAATAAATTTGTATAGGTTTCGTATTCAAGCGAATATGAGCGATCCGCAAAGAGTGTTAAAAAAGAACCAATCACTGATAAATGAACAGTTGCACTGTTCGTGAAGATCGATATACAAAATCACCGATAACTGAACATGGTATATAAAGAACAGGAAAATCGTAAACCCACTTTCAGTCGCAGTGCGAAATTGCAATTTGTCAATCACTGTGAAAAAACACCAAAGTGATTTTTTGACAACACTAGTTGAGCAATTGCATATTTTAGTTTATAATCAGCAGTCATTGAAAGCAAACAATCTCATCAATTTAGTGAAAATGGAAAAAGTGTACTCATCAAATATATTAATATATGCAAAAAAAAAAAGACAGAATATATGTAGCGCATCGATTTTAATTTCGAACAATGTTTTGTACCGTTTTGAAACCGTTGACAAAGATGAAATAATAACAATAAACCACAGACCAAGGAACAATAAAAACAGATAAACTATCGAAAGGCCATGCTGGGTACCATCTTTTTTTTTTGGAATGTATCTGTTATTCACTTTAATTGTCTTGAAATGGTTAAACGATCGCCCCCGAATATTATTCAGAGCTGTTGGACGAATTCGTCATTGATTTGAAAAAAAACAAACATTTGATGAAGCAAGAGTGCCCCCCAAAAATACGGAATGGACGGATCTAGATCTATGGAATCGCTAAATTAAAAATCATTAAATTTATCGACGAACTGTTACAACAAATTTTTCAAATTTAGCTAGATCTAAGCACACTCGACTCAATCGTCGGTATGAATAGTCCATTATCTTTTTGAATTTTTTATTACCAAATAAGTACTTATCAACCGACCCTTTTGTGTCGTTTTGCCTCTTTTGCAATCAATGCAATTGCACATTTTAATTTAATAATTTAAATGAATAATTGTGATTATATCTTAGTTAGCCAAATTCATACTTTAATATGCTCAAGGTCTAATCTGAATAATTATTCGATTATAATCGACAGAGAAAGTAACTTTTTCGATTTTTTTTTTTTACTTTTGCGAAATTTAAATTTTTAGAAACTTAAACTTTATATGTAGAAATCTGTAGTAAATTTAAATAACAAAAAAAAAAAACAAAGATAATCGTTGTGCTATGCTAAATGTTTACAAACAAAACAAAAGAAAATCAATAAATTTCGCTACGCATACGACTTTTAGAGCAACGACAAAGAACAACAAATGTAAAGTTAATATTTTTGGAACTTGAAATTGCAGCGCCGCCACACACGCTTCAAAAGAAATGTACGCAATAGCAGAATTAGCCAAAGTAACTACTGGAAATCACCAACCGTCAACAGTAACGAGGGAAATTTATGAAGTTTTTTTTCCTAAATTTTAAGAGCTACAGCCAGAGCCTTGGCAGCACGATACCAGTTCGGAGCGAATTTAATCCAGTGCCAGACAGTTCGGTATACCGATCCTGCGGATGTCATCTTGGACCTGCGTCCTCTCTGCCGCGCCCCTTCCGATTTGATTCACGTTTTTCATTTAAACTTTTCTTGCCGGAGTTTCTGTGTCCATCCGACACAGGTGACCAGCCAGGACAGTATTTTGTATTGGATGAATATATGAATTTTCTATTAATTGGGTAGTTGGTTTAATAGATCTTTAGGCAGAAAATGAAACTGGAATAATTTATTAAAAAGCTTCGGAACTGTTCATTACATAATGTATCTTCTAGATTGATTTTTTTCTCAGAAATTTCGATTTGAATAAATTTTGGCTCTCCATTGACTTTTTGATCGGTCCTCGTTAATGAACGCTGTTGAATGATGTTCGGTGGCCTTTTGTACCTTTGTCTTTTGCTTACATTGCCAGCGAGTGGACTGGTCTTTTGGCTAAATTATTTTGTATTTTTTTTGTTTGTACCTCTTATTTTTGTTGACATACACCAGCGCCACATACAACAAGTTTAATTTAAGTTTACACATTACATTATCGATTCGGAACTCAGTTTTTATTTTTTATTTTTATTTTTTAATGGGCGTGTACCTCTCTTACCTTCTGCCATTATGCGTATGCGTTCTCCATTTCGGTTTTTCGGCTTTTTGCTGCATTTTGTACCTTTGTGCAGCGCGATTATCGTTGCTATAAAAACACCATGGAACACGCATTGACAACGCAGTTAACTTTGTGGATTAAAACGTAAAACAGTTGCAGTAGTTGCAGTAGTACGCTTCAAACTCAACTTTTAAATTCATTGCAAGGACATTAAAAAAAAAAAAAAATTAACAAAATGAAATATTTTGCATTGGTAAGTTTATCATCGATGGAGCTCGTAATCCTTGAACTAATTTAAAATTTTTCATCCTTTACACTTAGACTCTACTCGTTTGCCTGCTCATCTGCGCCTTGGTTGCCGCTGTTCCAGCCGATGAGTCGCTACCCGGTGAAATCTATGGCAATGCTGATGAAAAATATAATCCCCATGATCCTCAGGCCATTTTCAAGCTGAAGAAATTGAAGAAATTGCTCTTGGGTTAATATTGTTGTTAGACGCTTTGTTTTTGTTATTTGTTATCTCTAGTCTATGTACATGCGAAGTACAGAAGGAGTTTGTTAACACCACAAATGCTTTTATGTAAACTATAGAAAGTACTTATATCAGTTTTATTTTTTTGTATCTGCATTCTTTGCTTGGAATTTAATTCAAAAAAAAATATTTGTTTTTATTGCTTTAATTTTAATATGCTTTAAATAAATTTAACAAAAAGTTTTTTTTTTGTTTAATTTTAAATGTTACAAAATGGGATTTAAGCTTTTAAGTTTATACTATATGTACATACCTGTAGTCAAATATGGGTACACCAAGAGCTAAAGACTATTTTTCAGTCAATTAGGCGTTTGCGTAATGTTTGTGTAAAGATTTTATCTCAAATAAATACGTGTATAACTTTAAAAGTAATCTCATGAACGCAGCCAAATACGTTAAAGAGAACTAGTCATAAAATATATTAAAATAAATCACCATTTAATATACAGAAGGTATAGTTTCCGTAATATACTCGTACATGTTTCAATTTTAAAAAAAGTTAAAAGCTGTACCCAATGTTAACATCAGCTTTGAACGCCAAGACCCATCAAATAAGTTGCATACTTTATATGCTTATAATGCTATCACTGTGTTATGTCTGTCTGGCCGTCGTGATGTCTGCCGTATGAAAACTAATATCTCGGAGACTATAAGGAATAGAGCCAACATATTCGAAACTTAAACTTTTCCTAGTCGTCAAGTGGTCACTTACAATTAGAAACTGTATTTCTCTAGCCCCATTTTAAGGAGTACCCCCATACAGGCCTGCGTTATGTAATCTAGGAACCTCAAATTTAGTAAAGATTAGTCCGTACAACCAAAATAGTCCAAAAATTGTTTATGCTCCCACCTCCTATGATTGTTCTACTAAATTTCAAAAACAAGAAAAAAAGTTAACTTCGGTTGGACCGAAGCTTATATACCTGTTACACATCATTTGACGTTAATAGACCTTCGTGTGCAGCATTTGATTAAATTTTATTTCAAAAATACTAAACAAATTAAATATACTCTTAAAAATTTAGGAATTCGCGGTCCGATTTGGACCAATTTTAAACTGAAGATTTGGCATGGTATAAGAAACATTTTAACCATATTTGAAGCCATTCGCTTTATAAATACATTTTCTCCATATAAGAACTTGAAAAATTTTGTACTTTTGTATGGGAGCTATACCTAAAAGTGGGCGTTGCACATTGATTTTAACATAGAAACTACACAGGACCTAGAAAAGCTTAAGTCTAAAATTTCAGCCCAATATCTTTAAAACTGAGAAATAAATCGCGCAGCAACACACAGACAGACGGACAGACGACGGACGGACGGACGGACGGACAGACGGACGGACAGACGGACATGGCTAAATCGATTCGTCTCGACGAGGTAATCAAGAATATATATACTTTATAGGGTCTACGATGCCTCCTTTAATGCGTTACAAACTTTCCGACAAACTGAATATACCTGTTTACACTAGTGTAACAGGTATAATAAGAAGACCTGTATTTTTTTTTTAATCGGATAATATTTAATGGTTCAGAAACCCGAAGTTTCCATGTATTATACATGAGCAAAAACAACTTTTTCATAGATTTGATGTAGAAACCTGAAAAATAAATATTATTAAACCGGATAACAATGTTTCTCTTCATAAATGGTCATATAAGAACATCCAATCATTTATTATTTAATTTTAAAATATTGAATTTTTGATAAAAATCTAACCATGTCCGTCTGTCTGTCTGTTTGACGCTATACGCCCATATTTTTAATGATATTGAACTGAAATTTTAAACTTCTTACAGCCCATTTTCGTATTTTTTATGGAAATGGTAATTATTTATGCATGTATTAACTCCAAATTGGGAAAAACACCTCTTATGTCATCCAATGTCAAAACCTTGGTGCCACACTCATTTTTAGGTGTGGCTCCCATATAAACTTACCGCTATTTTATAATATTTTGGAGAAAATCATTGTTATATCTGTATTTTTAGCTTAAAATTTAATACCAATATTTTGTGTGCATTTTTGAAGACTGTCAAGATGATTATCAAATATAAACTCTTTAAAGATTCGTGTGACGGGTATTTAGGCTTCGGTTTTACCAAAGTTAGTTTTCCCTTGTTCCCATGTATTTTTTGACCACTCTTTTTTGTATAAAAGTTCCATACAATAAAGTAAGGCAAATACAAATTGAGTACAAAGTTTCCTACTGTCGATCATACTCGACTTCAGCAATCTTTCTTGTTATTTATAGCCCAAGTTTCTTATTTTTTAAAACTTTTTGAAAAATAAAAATCAGATCATAATCGACTAAGTTATTGTCCCATAAATGAAAAAAAGACAAAAATCAGTGTTTTAACCTTTCAATATTGCAGAGATCCACCAAATTCCAAGCATACAGTATGATTTTACTCGAGCAGACCTACAACCTCTACCCTGCGGAGTACCAAATTATTATTATTTTAAGAAAGACTAGATTCTCTGAATTTGAATCATATCTAAACCGCTAAGTCATAACGCCACATACAAAGGTTAACCAATGTGAAAATAGCAAATTATCCCAGATCGCGTTTTTATTTATATGCAGAAAGGTTCGTGTTCTAAGTCTTTCGATTAAGAAAAGAACGTTTCTTCTATATTTCGGATTTACAAAATGGAGAAGAAGATGACCAGACAAATATTTTTTTACCATTTAAAATTATACATTCTACATTGTACCTTTGAACCGGTCGTGATGCAAAGGCTGGAAACATCATTTTCCTTCTTATCTTGGAAGTCAAATTCATTTTAGGTTCATACGCGTAAGTCCACAATAGAAACGTCAAAACCAATGTATTATCGTACGCCTAAGAAGTACTAAAACTGGAAAAAAAAAAGTGTACTTATAGGCATACACATGAATACAAACACATTTACATATAGATTTACAACTAATACATTTATTGAACTTATGATATAAAAATTAAGAATTAAATCTACGCACAACAACTAAAAATTCTTAGACAATACTTTTAAAACGTTTGTTTAGCCCAAGAAAAGCAATTTCTTAAGCAATTTAATTTTAAGCAAAAATTGCTGATCATCTGCAGGATTAATTGGTTCATTTGAAGCACCTTCAAGACCAATAGGAATAGCTTCCTCTACCGGAACAGCGCTAGCAGTCATGATAAAGATGACGCAGCAAACAAAAAGTGACTGCACAAAAAAAAAAATTAATTTATTAGAAATTAATTAAAATTAATTATTTAATTCAATAAACAAAAATACGATTTTTTTACACGCACCAGGATAATGAATTTCATTTTGATTTAATTGTTTTTTTTTTTTTTTTATGCGTTTAAGTTAAAACTACGTTGTATCCGCACGTATGAGTTGATCGACTTTGACTGTGCCTAAACTTCGTTGATCTTTACCTATTTATATGAGTAGAAGATTGTTAAAACTTGATGAGATGCGAACGAGACACAACTAGACAACGCGTCGCAGCAAATTCATTCAGAAAAGCAAAATTAAAAATGCCCAAATAAAAAAAAATACAAACAAAAAACAACAACAAAAAGAAGCGTTAAAATTAACTGAATAATAAATAATTTGTTTGGACTATTAAATTTTTTGTCGCTTAGGGATTTTTGTAGTTAACGCATATGTAAAATATTTTTAACGTTTTTATGTTTTTTTTTTATATGTAAATATATTTATGTTATCGTTGTTGTTGTTTTTTTTTATGTATTTCAAACACTGTGTGAGTTGTATATTAATTTTTCGACAGATTTTGATCAGATAAACGAGATGGATGAATCCATTTAAAAATATTTAAATGTGCGTTTCTATTTTTCTTTAAAAAATCATCAGTAAATGACTTAAACTGTCATACTTTTTCCATCTTCAAGAGAAGTTCCTGTGTGGTCCAGGATACCTTAAGATTCTTTTATTTAAAGAAAAACTGTTTTTATTATCCTATAATCGTATACAAGTCAAGGGTATCAAAGATGCGACTATGCCGAAATTTAAATTTTCTCTGGTTTCTATTTGTGGTCGCTGTGACTCCTACGTTCTTGATGTAGATTTTTGGTTATTCTCTATTTACCTATTTATTTTAGTATTATTTTTTTTTTCTTAGACAGTTTTTTTAGTTTAAAAAATACACAGGCACACAAAAAAAAAAAAGGTCAAATCAGAGGTCACAACCCCATACCCCCATGTTTTTGGGGTCGCTGAAACCGAATATGATCATGAAAAATTTTCTTCGCCCATTTTTCCGCTACCACCCCCTTACACCTGCTCCCGGGGGTTGGAATATCATTAGAAAGAAAAGTCGAGTAGGGTGTGTATTCCTATGTTTTTGGCTCGCTGAAACTAAAAAGACTACAAAAACAAATTCTTCCCCCCTAACCCCCTAAAACCCCTTGACACCCCCAGGGTGGGGTTGAAATTCAAAATTTTACGAAAAGTCGAGTGCGGTGTCTAAATCTATGTTTTTTAGGTCGCTGAATCCAACAAAAAACAAAATACAAATTCTTTCCCCCTTAACCCCTTACAACCCCTCTTAACACCCCAGGGTGGAGGTTGCACTTTAAATATTGACTTAAAGTCGAGTGCGATGTCTGACCCTATGTTTTGTGAGGCGCTGAGACTGAGAAACACTACAAAAAATGAGAAGGGTTTAAGTTGTCTGTTTTATGAAAATTCGTGTGGGGTGTGCTTATATGCTTATATATATGTAATGCTGCACGGTGACAGGGACATTAAGCTACATATACATTAGATTCAGTTTTCATGTAATGAACACGGAATACTAAAATAAATTGGCCAAATTCGTTTTAAAGAGACTGAGATTTAAAAAACGACCCGAATCGTGAGAGGCAAGGGGACTCACGTTAAAAAAGCACCCCGAAGGGAACAAAAACTACCACGTCCACGCCGTTCTTCCTGGGTTGCGCTAAGTGTAGTAAAACAATGATTTATATGATTGACTAGGTGCGTACTTGTGTAATCATTGGTATTTCCCAAAATATTCTTTGTTCCAATGTACCAAAAAAGATTATTGCACATTTGCCTCAATTGCCAAAAAAAAATTCAAAGCGCCTCCCAAGGGTAGTAAGAGGGCTGAATTTATTTTTAGTAGTCTTTTTGGATTCAGCGACCTAAAAAACATAGGTGTAGACACCGCACTCGATTTTTCGTAAAATTTTAAATTTCAACCCCCACCCTGGGGGTGTCAAAGGGGTTTTAGGGGGTTAAGGGGGAAGAATTTGTTTTTGTAGTCTTTTTTAGTTTCAGCGAGCCAAAAAACATAGGAATACACACCCTACTCAACTTTTTCTTTCTAATGATATTCCAACCCCCGGGAGCAGGTGTAAGGGGGTGGTAGCGGAAAAATGGGCGAAGAAAAATTTTTTTCATGATCATATTCGGTTTCAGCGACCCCAAAAACATGGGGGTATGGGGTTGTGACCTCTGGTATTTGACCTTTTTTTTTTTTTTGTGTGCCTGTGATATTTTTGTTTGTCTTTTGTTTAGCTTAAACTGTTAATATTATTCATAATTTTTAGCTTTATTTGAGTTCTCAATTAGCACCAATGGCACTAAACTAAAAACACTAATATAATTAATAGAAATCGTTAAAAAATTAAGTGACAAGTGCGATTTCTAAGAACATTTGTAAGATTTTTGACACATTTTCAAAAATACTGCTTAAAAGGACAAGGTTGGAAACACAAAGAAAAACAAGAAAAAACGGTAACTTCGGTTGGACCAAAGCTAATATACCTGTCACATATCATTTGACATAGATAGAAAAGACAAACGGACATGGCTAGATCGATTCGTCTCGTCGAGCTGATCAAGAATATATATACTTTATAGGGTCTACGACGCGTCCTTTAATGCGTTACAAACTTTCCGACAAACTGAATACACCTGTTTCACACTATGTGTGACATTGATTTACAGTATGAAGCAATTTTCAACTCTGTGTTTGTTTTATGAACCGAATTTTAGGCTTCTGGAACCCAGAACCAAGAACACAGAAGCTAGACATAGGCACGAAACTAAATATTCGATTCCGATTGCGCCAATGTCGGGATTGTTCGAAAACTGACCCGGCAACCCCCCGCGCTCATCTGTATTAAAAACCCAGTATAGAGCTATGTAATATACGTATGAAAAACGTATTTGCAAAAAAAAATGGAGCTCACCTAAACATTGAACCACTCTAGAACTGCAATTTTAAAAAACAAAAAACCGGAAATCGTAGCTTATAGTCTTCAAATGATTTTATTGCACTTTTCGTTGCTATAAAGATCGGGAAAGACACTTGGGTTGCATTACTTGTAAAAAGGGATAATAGAAATTGTTGAACCAGGGCGAAATAGTAGCCTTAAAACCAAAATATTTAAAATAAGAAGAACTAGAGACTTGAAATTTGGAAATTAATACGAATGTACTGCTTATTTTCTCCTTTTAGATATAGCGCCCTCTCGATAACTAACTGTTTGGTAATATCGGTCATACAATAACAGATAAATAAATATCGGTCATAGGACAATAAAAAAAACTTATCGACATTATATCGATAGAAATCGATAAATGTAGATGATTGGAAACGAAACGCCAATAAATTGTTGTTGTTGCGTGAAATAATAGGCGGTGGAGGGCAAACTTTAATACAAGAAACAATGACGGGGTCATTCAGCGTAAAAATAAAATCAAAAAAGGGTCAATTTATTGTCAATGTTACCGAATCGACTACATTAGCTGAACTTAAAAATAGAATAGCAGAGCTTACGGGAATCCGTGAGCCCGATCTCCATGTACTCGTTGGTTTTCCGCCACGGCCATTGGACTTAAATGCAAATACGCAAAAAAATCTACGTGCTTCCGGCATAAATAGTGGTGAAACGTTAATTGTCGAAGAAAAGCCATCCAGCAATGCCAGTGATTTTGTTGGTGGCACCAGTAGCTCTAGTAGTAGAGGGGGCCAACAACCAACGCTTGAGGATGACGAAGCGCTGGCGCGTCGTCTGCAGGCCGAAGAAGAAGCAGAACATTTACGTGAGGTAGTTGCACGTGAAAATAATGCCGTATTAGATGATCCAACTATCGAAGCTTTACGCACGCTGGACGCGCGTGATGAATCGCCAACCACTGCTGGTCCCAATGGAGATTTTAACGGTATACTACTCAAAAAAGTTGTGCCTGCTGATAATTCTTGCCTTTTTACCAGCATACGTTTTGTGCTGAACGGCAAAGTCGATAATGAGGGCAGCGAAATGATGCGTCATATAATCGCAACGGAAGTTGCCGCCGATCCGCAGCTATATAATGATGCAATGCTGGGCAAATCAAATTCCGAATATTGCGCTTGGATACAAAAAGCCTGATTCGTGGGGCGGAGCTATCGAAGTGTCCATACTATCCAATTACTATGGCATTGAAATCGATGTTGTAGATATACAAAATGCCATTATCAATCGATTCGGTGAGGACAAAAACTATGGTCTACGTGTATTTCTATTATTTGATGGCATACACTACGACCCGCTTTACATGGAGACTGCACAAGGTGGAGCACCAGCTACTATATTCCCCGTAGAAGAGTTGGGCGTCTATCAACAGGCAGAACAAATTGCCAATGAAGCCAAGTCATCGCGCCAGTTTACAAATGTGGATAAGTTTACATTACGCTGTCTGCAATGCGATGTTATGTTAGTTGGCCAGACACAGGCACAGCAGCATGCTAAATCGACTGGTCATACAAACTTTGGTGAAATTTAATACGTAATGATTTTCGGTAGTATATACCTTTTGGCTTTCATACTGTTCGCTTTCTATATACTCAACACTTAGCGGAGTGGCCACCACCAGCAAAAATTCAATTAAAAAAATCGAACAAACTAAGCAATCACGACGTACCGTACTAGCATATCTCACACAACTGCGCATCTACTGTTCCAACTGCCGGGCTGTTGGGTATTTCTTTTTAAATTAGTAAATTATTTAATTTCAAATTCTACTAATATTTAAGTTAAATTATATTTTTCTTTGCATGTGAAATTATTTGAAAAATTTTGGTTCGTACACATTTAATTACACAATTGGCTCAATTATAGCAAATTTAACAAAAGAGAAAAAGAAAAAATCTACAAATATTTTAAGATAAAAGTGGGAGCAACAAAGTTTGAATTTTTTTTTTTTTTTTTGGGTAAAAAAATGAATATGGGTTTGATTACGTAGATGTTGCCCACGGTGGTGTCATTGGCGCTGGATTCTGTAGATAAGACATGACTACAGCACTTACACTAAGCATAAAAGATGAGAGCACCTGCAATTAAAAACGTTATCACAATAAAATTGGTAAAAGTGAAAATCTTATCAACTTACCTGCTTAGCGTCATCGCTGACACGGGAGCTGGCGAAGCTAATACAACTACAGTACAATGCGAACCAAGCGCACCACTTAAGTTTCATCATCAGACCACACATGGAAAAAATCATGCCCAATATATTCATATAATCCGGCATCATATCTTCATTAGCTCCGCCACCTTGCGCTGCATTCTTGACAGGCTTATAACGATTAATTTTCTCTTTGCGGCGTGGATCAACGGATGAATTCATATTGCAGGGAATGTAGTGATTTAACTGTATTTAATACAAAATATTACTATGCTGAGAATATTTTAATCAATTTAATTTTGTTACTTTTACCTAATTAATATGACAGAAAAAAAACAGGTCAATTGATTATTTTAAATTAAAAAAAATTATAATAATATTATAATATAATATTTTATTATTATATATAATAATAATAAAAATAATAAAAATAATACTTCTTCTTTACAATTAACATTCAACAACGAAACGTTCATTTTACCAAAAGAGAGAGATGCATATAGACGTATTAATAATGTGCACATCACTAAACAGCTGTTGCAGTAGGCGCGACATGTGCGGTTCATTTGTAAATAAATTATATAAAATCGAAATATTTAAATGAAAAATGGCAGCAAGATTGCTATGTCATACGCTGCTGCGTCAAGTAAAATATGCACAATATCAAGCAGTAAACTTTCGCATGCAGCCAACTATATTTATGCAACATTCATATCGTATACAACTGCTGCACCATCGCATTTCAGATATTGATGCCGGTTTACAACAGAAACGCGAAATAAATAAACAAGAAATCCAATTAGAAAAAGAATCTGAAGCATGGGACACTGAAAGTGTAGAAACATTCAGACGTCAACGTTCAAGCAGAAGAAGAGGTGATATAAGGAAAACAAAGTTGGAAGCAACCAATACAAGTGAAGTTATTGACGCTGAACTCTCGGTGCCACAGGTAAAGCCGAAGGATACGCTTATTATAGGCGCAGATGCCGATGTATTTGGTAGTAATAAAGTTAGCGATGAACTGGTAGATGAAGGTATATTTCTATATTTAAAGTAAAGCACATAATAATTGATTTAACGATTTATAGGCGATCTAGAGGAAGAAGCGTTCATAAGTCGACCCACACGACGCAGCAAAAAACTAAGCACACGCCAATATGCTAGTCAAATCAAGGAACATCTTAACGCTAAACGTTTGAATGATGCCATCGATGTGCTTGAGGTGCGCATGCTTAAGGAAGATCGTGTTAAGCCGGAAAATTATATTTATAATCTCTTGATCAGTGGCTGCGCTAAAGCGGGTTACACACGTAAAGCATTTGCACTGTTTACAAAAATGCGTCAACGTGGCCTTAACATCACTGGTGGTACTTACACTTCTCTATTTAATGCCTGTGCAAATGCACCAACAGCGTCGGATGGTCTGAGCAAGGCAGCATATTTGCGTGAAATAATGCTCGAAAAGGGTTATGAACCGAATGTAAAAAATTACAATGCCATGATTAAAACCTACGGACGCTGTGGCGATGTTAAGACAGCATATCTATTGGCGGATGAAATGCGTGATCGCAAAATTGCATTTACTGCTGAAACCTATAATTTCCTTTTGCAGGCGTGTGCAAGTGATGCTGAGTTTGGTTTTCGTCATGCGCTGCTCACATGGCATAAAATGTTAAAGAGCGGAATTACGCCAGACTATTATAGTTTTAATGCGATATTGCGTTGCGTACGCGATTGTGGTTTTGGAGATCTAGAGACAATGCAACAAGTGCTGCAACAGATTGCACCACAAACAGAGCCAGTTAAAAAGCTTGAAGCTGGTATAACTGGTACAACAAATATACAAAATAAAAAGAGACACAACACACATACAAATTCGACTGTTGTACAAAGTAATCCGTTTAAAAGTGAACTGGAATTAACAGCGCCGCCAGTATTGTCTGAATTAGAATTACCAAATTTGCTATTGCCACAGCCGCATTTAGGCAGTCTAGTATCCTTAGCAGAAGTAACGCGTCCACATGAACGGTTTTTGCTACTCGGCGGCATTACTGGTTTTTTGGAGCACATGAAGACGCATAAAATTACGCCGGACATACAGACTTTCACAACCATGTTGGAAGTAATACCACCAACGAATGCTGCAGAAAAACAATTGATTACATATGTACGCAAGATTGGTCTAAAGGCGGATATAGATTTCTTCAACATACTCATCAAAAAACGTTCAATGCGATTTGATTATGACAGCGCTAAAGAAGTACTCTCAATGATACGTACAGCAGGATTACAGCCAGATATTGTTACGTATGGAGTACTTGCCTTAGGTTGTCGCACACAGGAAGAAGCACGTGAATTGATGCATCAAATGCAAAGTGCAAACGTTAGGTAAGTGCGCCTATGTCGTAACACCCGTAAACTCTTAATTAATAAAGTACTCAACTACAGAATGAACATACAAATACTTGGTGCTATGTTGCGGCAAGGATGTGCGCAAAACTCGTTTGAGTATGTCAATGGCATCATGCAGATTAGTTTAGATGAAGGCATACGTCCCAATGAACATTTTCTGCGACATTTGCACAACTTTTACAAAAAATGCGCGCGTGCTATTGATGCGAGAGTGAGTATTAATTCTCTATTTAAATAGTTACAAAAATTGTTAACTAATATGTTGACTACCTTACACTGACAGCACCCGAGTACCAAAGGGACCTCTTTCAGAAAGGGCCACGCCAAATTCTGTGATAAGTATCGCCTTTACTATGAAGAGCATGGTTTAACTGGACTTAAACTAGAGGATGCCATCAAAAAAATCAAAGAACGTCCCTACGCACAATTTAAAAATCAAGTGCCGAAGAAGAAGGTTTTGAGCCTTTAAAAAACGAGCAACACGCTAAAAAGAACAAAATACGCAAATATATTAAAAAGATTAAAATCGAAAATCTACGTAATGATCCACCGGCTATGTCAAAACCAAAACAATTAGCATAGTTAGCTTATAGCTGTATTATAGAAAAATCATATATTAAGTTATTAAAATGCTTATTTGATAGATCAAAATTATCCAATCATTGTACGCTTGCGTCCACGCGCACGTACTTCTTCTAGCTTGTTGAATACGGCTTCGTCACTGGCACCCTGACGATATGTTGTCAATATACTCTCAAACAGTGCTGGCAGCTGACTATGTGTGCTGAGTATAGCACGTTCCAGCACATACAAATCAACACCTTTCTCCTCAACAGCTTCACTGTATTGACTTAAACCAAAGTCAATAAAAATAACATCGAATTTGCCATCGTTTCTTGGATTTAATAGTATATTCGATGTGGTCAGATCTCCATGTATTATGTTATGTTTGTGCATCTTGCTAATGCCTTCGCCAATTTGTTGACATAACGCCTCCAACTCTGCGGAGATTACACCTTCATTACCGGTGCGATCAAGTATGTATTGTTTGGCAGTTATAGCTTTGTCAAAGTATTCCATATATATTTTGCGTTCATTTAGCTCCATCTGAAGTATACGTGGTGCTAAAACACCAGCAGCCTGGCAGCGATTAGCCGCTTTTGTTTCAGCCTTCATGCGCTGCCGCGTGATTTGTGTGTCCAATTCGGGATGACGATATTTTTTTATAAAACGTTCTTTGACCAAACATCGTTCACCTTTATATTCACCAACGTACAGACGTGCCTCTGCTCCTTGTTTTAATACTTCCACGGACATTGTTACAGTTAGGAAATTTATATGAAAAGCAGACCGGCGTATTCAACTACTCAACGTACTCAAATTCATGCAAAGGTAAACAGGCATTCACAGTGCACTATTCACAGATGTTCTTATCAGTTCAACAGATGTTGCTTTTGTAATTATTTGTTTGGTTTGAGCTGTTGCTCTGAATGAATCATCAAATAGAAAATCGCGTCATTTCTACATTTTAAACTTTGCAAATAGACACAAGAGAAAGAAAAAATATGTTTAATAATTTCTTTGGCAAACAGCCTACTCTAAAGGAGCAACAACGCGACAATGATCGCAATCTACGAAAGGCAACTAGGGATATAGAACGAGAACGTCGTAAATTGGAAGAAGAGGAAAAGAAACTGGAGCAGGAGATTAAACGTAATGCAGCACAAGGCAATAATGATGCCTGCCGTATACTAGCTAAGCAATTGGTCGAAATACGCAAACAGAAGACACGTAGTTTTGCTGCCGCCGGAAAGATTCAGTCTGTCGGTTATCAGAATAAGAACATGGGCGCCAACATAGCGCTCAGCGAAGCAATGGGCTCTACAGCAAAGACAATGGCCGATATGAACAAAATTATGCGGCCGGAGGCTATAGCAGCAAATGTACGTGAGTTCCAACAGGCTAACATGAAGATGGAAATGACAGATGAAATGATAAACGATACACTTGATGAAATGCTCGCTGAATCGGGTGATGAAGACGAGGAGAACGCAGTGGTTAACAAGGTGCTTGATGAAATCGGTATTGAAATCTCTGGTAAAATGGCCAATATACCATCAACTGGTTCTGGCGAATTTGAGACAAGTGGTGCACGCACTGAAAAGGATATAGCGGCACAGCTGGCAAAACTTCGTTCCTCATAGGAGTAAGCAAATTTAAAGCATTTAGTATTGTCTTATTTTGTTAATCGTTCTGTTTTCTATATATGTAATCAATTTGAATCTGTGTATGTATTATAAATTTTGTATAAGTGATAAAACGAAAAAATACTGGGAAGCACAATTTATTTTTGATTTCAAATTGATTTACAATCTCGCTGCCATTCCACCGGAGGCAACAATTGACTCGCCCGTAATGTAGCTAGCATCTTCAGAAACTAAAAATGAAACAACGCCAGCCATTTCTTCTGATGTGCCGAGGCGACCCAGTGGAATTTTGCTGAGTGCTGCTTCATTGGCAGCTTCATTTTCGTAGAGCTAAAAGAAAATAATTTTTAAAATAAAGTACTTTAAGGAAATACCGCAACTACACACCGCTTTGGAGAATTTGGTTTTAATCACTCCAGGCGCCAGACAATTTACACGTATACCTTCCGGAGCTAACTCCTTTGCTGCTGCTTTAGTCAGTCCAATTAATGTAGTTTTGCTTACAGAATATGCGCCGAGCAGCTATTTTAATTAGTGTATATATATAAGTATAAGGCTTATCAATATAACTGATAAGAAATGAACTTTAAACTTACATCAAATGCATCATAGCCTGCAATGGAAGATACAAAAACAATGCTCGAGTTTTTCTGTTGGCGCAAAAAGG
The DNA here is from genome assembly GCA_018903435.1 of Leucophenga varia. Lineage (NCBI taxonomy): Eukaryota > Metazoa > Arthropoda > Insecta > Diptera > Drosophilidae > Leucophenga > Leucophenga varia. The sequence goes on along the minus strand of JAEIFJ010003017.1, from coordinate 98,897 downwards.
GTAGAGCTTCCTTTGCTAGCAAAAAGGAACTCTTTACATTTACATCAAATATTTTATCCCACACCTTTTTCTTCACATTCAAGCACTCCACCCACTGCTGGGTTTGTTGCTGCATTACTGACGAGTATGTTCAATTTTCCATATTTGCTAATCGTTTCTTCGAAGAGCTGTTTACGATCCTGCGCCTCGCTAACATGGCACTTTAAACCATGCACATTCAAATTTAGTTTACGCAGCTCCTGCACTGCTCTATCGACATTGTTCTTTTTGCGGCTGCTAATAACAACAGAAGCTCCATCTTCCGCTAAGCGTTTGGCAATAGCGAAACCAATCCTGTATAGCACATATATGCATATGTATGTATATAATTTCGATTCTTTGATAATGTAACCAAATTTTTAATTAATGCTTACCCATCGGTTGAAGCTGTAACCACTGCCACTTTTCCCTGAAGACGTTTCATATTGTTGCTTGCACTTTGACTACTCGATAGACGTTTGTGACAAAGGTTATGATAGTCGACCGACTCTCGATTTGTTCTAATCGCCGTAATGGAACTTTGGACTCCACTTCCAGTCAAACCGGTTACCGTATTGGACTTAAACAAATTTTTTGTTGCTCCATTTGCAAGTTGTTTACTTAATTGAAACATTCTGTAAAATATTTAAATGACACTCAACCTTATTTACGGAATCCTTTCCTTTATAAATGGTGTTAAGCCGCCACAAAACAACAGCACGTATATATAATTCCAGTCACTTTCCATTGGAAGTTTGTTTACCTCTGCTTCTTTTCAAATTTAGGCAATCACATGTTCACATGCATGAGTGTAACACGCGCCGCGTGCTGCCTCTTCACATGTCGACGTTGCCTTGTGAATTTCTTTTTTCTTCTACTTCCAACTCGTGTGGTCGCTGTCGTAAAATTTTTTGCGAAAATAATTAAATAAAATGGTTCGCATGAACGTTTTGGCCGACGCACTTAAGTGCATTAACAACGCTGAGAAGCGCGGCAAACGCCAGGTGTTACTCCGCCCCAATTCGAAGGTAGTTATTCGCTTCCTCACTGTGATGATGAAGCATGGCTACATCGGCGAATTCGAGGTTGTCGACGATCATCGCTCCAACAAAGTTGTTGTTAATCTAACCGGCCGTCTGAACAAGTGTGGCGTTATCTCCCCACGTTTTGATGTGCCCATCAATGATATTGAGAAGTGGACAAACAATTTACTGCCATCGCGTCAGTTCGGTTACGTCGTTCTCACCACCTCCGGCGGCATTATGGATCACGAAGAGGCAAGACGCAAGCATCTCGGAGGCAAGATTCTGGGCTTCTTCTTCTAAATGAAATAATGCATTCATGTACTAATTACCATTCGATTTTTTGTATAGGCAATGTACAAAAATAAATTTTTCATTTAAAAGAAAATTTTAATGAGTTTTTCTTTTTTCCTTTAATCCTAACTTACAGATGGTTTAAAAACTTCAAAAATAATTTAAAGAACGATTCTTATCGTTGGAGCTCAAATATACTTTTTTATTATTGCTTTAGAATAAACGAAACCAAGCTAATTTTAGAGGTACTTAGAAATAATAAGGTTTTAAAATCGAAGCGTACTTTTATACATAGATACGATAGTCAATACTGGAGCGATAGATATCTTACAGAATTAGTAATATGGAAACATGCACAATACATAAAGTTAATCAATATGAAACAGGATAAAACACTAAAGTCTTGTAAACCTGACTTCATGATACTCACGCGCTATGTGCGGATCATTCTTGGACGAAAACCATTATTGAAGGGCGTTAATGACCACCCTCCGATGTTGGAAACCATGATTGAACAAATAGAATGGATTACTTGAATATTATGATGCATAACATTGTCCTAAGAGGCGATAGTCTTAGAATAAGGCGCCAATTCGGATTCAACCAACATATTGATCCCAAGTGCTAAGCAAGGATTTTGATATCCTACTTCGTCTGGAACGGTCGCTACCTCTAACGCAACCTCATACCTGATGTTGTTATGATTCAAAATTTATAAGAATTGCTAGATACTACCAACTGTAAACCCATGATATCTTGCCGGGATTAGCTAAAATATAGGATTATTAAAGAAATGGGCCAAAACAACACCTAGAAGCCCAAAAAAATTGGTGGAATCACTGCCAAAAGGGGTGAAACCTGTTCTTAATTATAGAGGCTATCATACTAAGCCATAAAAACAACTTAATAAATTAAAATTCAAGTTTTTTTAAAGGCTGAAGGTAATGCATCAAATAAACTGTGATATAAATTTTGGCACTATTTTTGGTTTTTCAAGGATAACTTGGCAAATCTAATTTTAATAAAACAAACAAAGACTCTTGTTAACTAGAAAATATTTTCAAAAAGCGCTTTACAATTTTTTATATATTGAGTTGTTTTGAAGGATAGCGCGGTTGAAACTTTAAAAAAAAAGTGTGCCTCTTTTAAGCTGCGAAACCACTGTAAATAAATCATTTCTTATGCTTAGAGTTTGACAAATATGCAACAAGTATGAAAAGCTCAATATGGAAAGCTTTCAACAAAAACTCTCTGCGGTTTCGTCTTTCTATATAAACTAAAACTGTCGGTAGATAAGAAAAATTTTGAAAAGTAAATCTTCAGACAAATAAAACTGTCTACTTTTCGCTCTGGGATTTCGTAATACTATAAACAGCAGATAAATACAAAAATAAATAATGCGAAATGGAGCGTATATGAATATCCAAAGTTTAAGAAATATAAAATTTGGTATATTAGATTGAATGGTCGTTTTGTGACACACTCAGTAACTATGTGGCTGGCATGTAATAGATTCTCAAATGAAAATAAAAAATTGAAGGTGGAATGCTGGTGGAAAGTTTATAAATTTTTTATTAGAACCGCTGCAAACCAGTGTTGAACCGAAATGCAGTATATTTTGAGTGTGAACCGAATCAGAAATGATTTTGAATCAGAAAGCGAACTATTTGAATGACCAAAATGACTCGGAACGAACCAGTTCATGATTAGTTTAATTATAATAGATTTTTATAGCAATAACTAACTGAACTACCAGGCATTGCTCAGGTCATGTCTAGTTCAATTATTTTCAAAGATTGGATAAAATTTTTTTTTTTTTTTTGGTTAGTTGAGTTTTACAACGAATAAAAAATAGTTCACATCCTATTCTCATAAGACTCGGTCAAGCCGTTTCGGAATCTTCGGTTCTTCAAATTTAGTATTTTAAAAAAAATTTATAATTATTTTTATTAAAATAAATTTTTTAAGCAATTTAAATACACCATAACTTCCGATATAGGGTATTAATAAAGATTCAAAACAAATCGTAAAGTACAAAAGGTGCAAATTAAACGGTTTACTGTCAAAGAACACTACTACAACTGCTACTTCTAGACACAAACTAACGAGTTTCCCTCAGATTTAGTTTGCCTTAGACAGCCCCAAACGTCGGCTCCAGTTTGCGTGAGCAAAAATAAAATAAAATTTTTTGTATTTATATTTAATTTGTGAACAAAAAACGTAGCATGTGATAAAAAAAAAATTAAGTTAAATTTTCTGCACTTTAATTCATTTAATAAATAACTTAAACATTGCGCGCGATTATCAAACAAGATAAATATAAATTATTCGCAATGAGTGAAAATGCATTGAAACCAACAACAAAACAATGAAATCTTCCAACAACAACAATCCTCCACAGCCTCAATTTAAGACACCTGTTTTTAAGGATGATAAATTAGTATTATATTTTCATCCGTATAATTTCTACTCGCAAAAAGTTAGTACATTTTACAAAAAGAAAAAAAAAAAGTTAAACAATCATGTGATGTGTCAAAAAATATTGTAAATAAATAAATAATTAAGAAAATCATACAGATTAAATCTAATGATGACGATGATTATTGTGTGTAAATAGTGCGGGCGATTACAGAGTTTAAAAAATTATTGTAATAATAATGATGATAAAAATTGACATAATATCTCTCTCTTTGCAAACGCTTCATGCGATCAAAGTTTTATTTATTTGAAGCTGAAAAAAAACTAAATTTTTAAGCTTTTTCACATGCAATCGAGTGTAACGTTAAAGATTTAGATAAAAAAGGGAGGGGAGGGTACTACTCGTATATTAAATATGATTTCTATTTAGAATATATTAATACATATTTATTTATAAAATAAACCGCAAAGCTCAAAACGGGAAGTACCGGATTGAAAACCACTAGAAAATGTTTTGTAAATAAATTCTTAATAAAAATGTCACACTTTGCACGCTTTTCAAACCATTTTTATACTCTGTACCCAAAGGGTACATTAAAATTGTGCGAATGTATGTAACAGATAGAAGGAGGCTACATAGACGCTATAAAATATACATATATAATTCTTCATCATCATTGGAAGGGGTGTCGAACTAGTTATGTCCGTCTGTCCGTCCTGTCTGTCGTATGGAAACAATTAATTCGGAGACTATAAGAGATAGAGCTTCCATATTTGAAACTTAAACTCTCCTAAGCCGTCAAGTGTGGACTTGCAAACGGTTTTTCTCTAGCCCCATTTTAAAGGGGCCCCCTAGAACCCAAAATTGTGGGTTTTTGCATAAAAACGTCATTGTTTCTTATTCTAGGAAGTCTTAATTTGGTATAAATTATGTCTATGATAGTCCCAATGAAATATCCCAATATGGATGGGACCAACAAAATTTTAGGTATAGCCCCCATACAAATATGTATATACAGCATTTTTTAAGTTTTTGTGTGAAAATCCCAATCCAAGATTGGGTACAGGGTATCGAGCAGTCGGGCATACTTGACTTCAGCATTCCTTCTTGTTATTATTGATTAATAGTATCTACACCCTGTAGCCGACAGAAAAAAATATAAATTATTGAAACAAGATTTGATTTCTCTAAGACTGGGAACTCTTGATCTAAGGATCATATTCAATGAAAAAAATATTTTCATACAAAAAATGGTTTAACATTATGGCTATCCCTTAAAATTATGTTAGATACATAGATTTACGATACAATATTCATTGAAGATTTCCAACTCGCATTAGACTTTGTAACTTTTTTTTGTGATATGAATTTTGAAATTAAATAACTATTTTTAATGTGAAATATCATTGAGAATATATAACATGAATAGATTTTTCGAACGGTTTGGGAGATTTTGTTGTCTTGAACTTTTGATATTTTTTAAATTCATTTTATAAATTTGAATATATCTTTCACTTTACTTTGAAAATTTTTTAGGTGTTACTTTTGCTCTATGAGAAGAACATCGACTTCACGGCGTATGTTGTAGATCTCTCCAATGGCGAGCAATATTCTAGCTGGTTCCTAAATCTCAATCCTAAAGCTGATGTGCCTGTACTACAGGATGGTGCGTTTATAATACCAGACTCACAACACATTATAAATTATATAGAGAACAAGTTTAAAGGTGAGAAATACTGAATTATGAATTGTTTATAAAATTTGTTTATATAAACTCTCTCCAATAATATGAAATTCCTAGGTGCATCACTTAAGCCAAGTAATCCTAGCAGTGCTGAACATGAAAAAGTTTTACTTTATGAGCAAATTTTGACACGTTTGCCAGTCGGCGCACTTAGCTTAGGCTCATTTATACATGAAGATCTGAAATTAGTGCCAAAACCACCTTTTATTGGACCTATTAGAAAATCATGCATACGTAAGTGTTAACTAAATACAATTAATTTTTGTGATTACTTACATATAACGTCATTAATTTTAGAGAATAACGAGCGAGTCTACGAAATGCTTAAGCGCTCGGTTGAAGAGATTGAGAGCAACAAAAGTGCACTAGTACGCAAAATGGAGCTACAAGAACGCCGCAAGGAGTTGGTCTACTCCCGTGAACAATTTCAACGTGTTTTGGACGCAGTAAAAAATGTATTAGTTTACATTGAACAAGAACTATCAAAGGATGCAACGAAAAAGGAATGGTTAGTCACAAATGACTTCACGCTAGCTGACATCAGTTTGGGTCTATTGCTGCATCGTCTTCACCAACTTGGCTTTGAGAATTACTATTGGAGCTATGGAAAATTGCCGTTGATCGAAAGCTTTTTCTTGCGCTTTAAAAAACGTGAATCCTATCAGAAACTTATGCCCAGCAATTTTGAAATACTAAAGGATATCTGGCAGAAAACACCGGCCAACTATAAAATCGGTGCAGGTGCTGGCGTTATTGGCATGGCTATGTTTGCTGCCTTTGCTCATAAATAACAGATATTAATGTAACGTATACGCAAATTTTACTCAAAATTGTTAATTAAATTGTTAATTCTGATTAATGTCAACAATTTTATCATTTAATATATTTTTTTTTTCGACAATGAACAACAAATGTAGAGAGAAGACGACAGTTATTAACCATGAACTTGTTCATGCATAAAAACTTTAAAAATATAAATAGCAATAAATAGGCAATAAACCACGTAATTAAATTACAAACTAATTCACACTACTCCAAATACCGAGCCTCATCCAAGTTAAGTTCCTTTAAAGGATAATTTGGTCCAAATTCGTACTTTTGTAAAAAAATTTAGTAAAAAAAAACGCATTATTCCCGGTCTTGCGCATCAAGTATCACTTGGTGTAGGTTGTTTGAGTGAATTTGCTGCAGCGCTTGCCGCCTTAGGGTTTGTGAAGAGTGGCATGCCCATAAAGGTGGGAATTTGCTGCGCTGCTGTACCATTGTTGCCAGACATATTGCCTCCCAGCACTCCTCCGCCACCAATACCACCTACAGTTGATTTGCTTGAGCCGCTAGTTGTTGTTGTAGTACTTGAAGACGACTGCATATTAGCTGGCCGTCTAAACACAAAGCTATCTCTTACTGGACGTTGATAATAAAAAGATCCACTACCAGGTGCATCCGGTAGCAATGTTGGCGTCGTATACCAAAAACGATAAGTAAAATACCATGTAAGTATTGCAATAATACCACTGATAACCTTTTCGATCATACGATGATAATAGAGCATTGTGCACTACAAGCATTATATCCCACAAAAGTTGCAATGCAGCCATTCCAATAAAAAGCGTTCGTATAACAGGAGTAAGTCGTTCGTATAGAAATTTTAAATTTCGCATTTGTTCTTGGTTCAAATTACGTAGCGGATTTGAACCAGAACTTTCAGAAACACTTCGATTATGTAGTTCGTTTCGTAGATGTTCTTTAATTGTTTCCCATTTTATAATAGGACGCGCTTCTTCAATAAGCGTTAGACTTGAGTGAAGTAGAATAAAGGCATGACCAGATATATCAAAACCGTGCCACAAATGACCAGCTTTCAAACAACCTGATTTTGTGGCAAAACCTTTAAAATAACAAGGTAATTAATAAAAGAATTTATGCAAAAAAAACATAATTCTAACCTCTAACTGTGCAGCGTCCATACGATGTTTCAATAATATTGAAAAACTTTGTCCAGAAGAACCAGAAAAATGTTGCGACTGCTATACGCGGCAAATGGTGTCGTAGCATTTTTTTGAAATCGCCACAAGTTAACGTATACGAAGTAAGCACCATAAATGGCACTGAGAAGAGCAATGTCCAGCCCCAGCCGATCTTAACAAAATACATATTGAATAAATTATCCGAACGTGCAAAATACGTTTTCGGAAATGGTAGAAAGTCGCCGATCAATGATATCAAGAACAAGCTGCCCAAGTAAAGCGCTACTTTTAGGTTTGTCTCGAAGAATATAGTCTTTTTGCAGACATGTATGACCATCATTACCATAATTTCTCGTATACTTGTCGGTGCTGCTGTAGGTCGTGTGCCACGAGCCTCTGCGCGTGATATATCTGGGCCACCTGGGCGAAAGTTCATATTTGAGCCACTCGCGCTGACCGTAGGCCGCAGCGGCCTTCGTTTTGTTGCCATTCTTTTGCACTATTTTTGATGTTTGTCTAAATTTTATATTATTATTATTCAGTTAATCCAATAAACGATCACTATAGCTGCCGTTTTTGGTAGCTTTTTTTTTTTTTTTTTGGTTATGCGCAGCTCATCATTAAGAGAAAGTGAAAGCAGAAGACTAGCTCGCTTTATGCGTTCTGTAGTGTCAAAGTTCAGCGATAATTTCGAAATGCATGTGGATCGTCTCTGTTAAATATATACAATTAAATGTATACAATGAAAACCGTTGTTTTACCTATTTTCGAACCTTGGATGTTACGTTTTTTTTTTTTTTTTACATTTATTTTTGGTTTATTTTTGTAGCAATTGTAGAGGTTCTAATTATATTGTGCAGAAATATATATATACTATAAAAAAAAATAGATAGCAGAAAGCAGCTGTTGCTTCAATTCACCTGTGTCGTGTCCATTTATTACTCTGATTGACAAACGCATAAGAGGAAGCATAGCTATTATTTAAGATCAGCTGTTCAGTGCGTTGTTGTGCGCCGGCAATTAAAATACATAGTTTAATTAATAATTGGCATGTATAATTCTGCCAAAAAGCTGCACCGTGTGCTCACCTCGCGTGAGATACGTAAAACATTTATCGACTATTTTACTGTCAACCATGAGCACAAATTTGTACGTTCTAGCCCGGTGGTACCATTCTGTGATCCAACAGTGGCTTTTGTCAATGCAGGCATGAACCAGGTAAACATTAAATGTTAAACTTTTACAGTTTATTATTTACAAATTTGGATTTGAAATCGTCCAGTTCAAATCAGTTTTTCTGGGCACAACGCAATCGCCGCACAAACGCATCGTTAATTCGCAGAAATGCGTGCGTGTAGGTGGTAAACATAATGATTTGTCCATTGTCGGAGAAGATGGCTATCATCATACGTTCTTTGAAATGCTCGGAAATTGGTCTTTTGGGGACTACTTCAAAGTGAGTCAGAAAGAAAAAAATTGATTTTGGTTATAAAGCTAGTTTTATTAATAAAAACATAGCGTGAGGCATGTGAAATGGCACTCGAGTTACTTCGCGGTCCGTACAACATTGATCCTTCTCGTCTCTATGTTACATATTTTGCTGGAGACAAGGTGCTTGGCTTGCCGGCCGATTTGGAGTGTTTTGAAATTTGGCGTAGTTTAGGGTAAGTCGGAAATGAATGCAACTACTATGAATTTTATATGAATATTTTTAGTTTTCCTGAGTCGCGTATATTGCCATTTGGCTGCAAGGACAATTTTTGGGAAATGGGTGCAACGGGTCCTTGTGGTCCATGCACAGAAATACACATAGACCATCGGCCTGATTTAGGAAGCATGGAGGAGCGCGCTAAAGTGGTGAATGCAGGCAGTTCAGATTTAACAGAACTTTGGAATTTAGTGTTTATACAATATAATCGGTATGTACAATATAAATGCTTAGAAATTGTATTGTATTTAATATATATTTTGACATAGCAATGCCGATGGCACAATAACACAACTACCAGCACAACATGTAGACACAGGCATGGGATTTGAGCGTTTGACGGCGTTGCTGCAAAACAAACCATCCAACTATGATACAGACTTGTTTACGCCACTTTTCGAAGGCATACAGCGTGTAGGTCAATGTAGTAGAAATTCTTATTAGTTTACAATATCATTAGTAATTTTAGGTATGTAAAGCACCACCTTATGCTGGCTCTTTTCCAAATGGAAATGACAGGGCTATATTGGATACTAGTTATCGAATTGTTGCAGATCATGCACGTATGATTACTGCATGTTTGGCTGATGGCATGTTACCCGATCAGAAGTAAGTAAATCAGTTTCGATCCAAAAGCATTTAAACTAATAAACTTGCATTTTTTTTAGTCAAAAACTACGACGTGTCTTGCGTAAGGCCTTAAATCTGTCGGAGCACATATTTGCATATGAAAATCTGCTCACACAATTAGTACCAATTGTTGTTGAAACCTTAGGTGAAGCTTATCCTGAGATGTCCATAAAACAAAACGATGTCATTGAGCTCATCGAACACGAACAAGAGGTTTATCGGCAATTACGCGCAAGTTCGACCAAAGCTTTTGCAGAGGCGCTCACAGAGTTTCCAAATCTTGAAGATATTGATCTTATGGAATGTCCAGGTTTTGTACCCGCCTATCGTGAATTCCAAATACAGCGACCAAATTTTCAGAATAACACCATACCTGGTGATTTTCTCTACAAACTCTCGGACACCTATGGCCTTACTGAAGAAAGCTTTCTCAAGTTGGCTGATTTGGAAAATATGAATTGTGATTTAGATTGCTATCGTGCGGAAGTAGCACTTGCGAAACTGAAGACCAAAGAAACATTTAGAGGCAGAGTGTTCGACGAAAATGAAATGGCGCTAGCACAACGCATATCGGATGCGCAAACCCACCTTACAAAACGTTTGCCGCCAACGAACAATAACTACAAATACATTTATAGCTACAATACTGACCAAAAGGCATATGATATTCCTACGTTGGAGACAAAACTGCTTGCCATGTTGCTAAACGATGCAGAAGTTTCACGTACCATTGGTAGTCGTATCGATGGAGTACATGATATCATTTCTATTATATTAGAGTCAAGCAATTTTTACTATGAATCCGGAGGACAGCAGAGTGATATAGGTAAAATTTTAGTTAAGTCAAAAGATGGTGCTACACATGAATTACTAGTGGAAAGCATAAAATATTTGAATGGATGTCTTGTCCACGTTTGTCGTCTACCAAATCCTTCGGATAACTTTGAATTAGCGATAGGAAACGAAGTAGAACTGTTGGTAGATCAAGAACAACGTCAGCTAAATACGTGCCATCACACTGCGACGCATTTGCTGAATGGAGCTATACGCGCACTATTTAAGAAAGTAACATATCAAGTGTCGAGCGCTGTAACGGACGAACACTGCAAATTGGAGGTAGGTCTCATAGGTAAACGCATAGCGAAAGAGGAGGTACAGCAAATTGAAGATCTCATTGGGTAGGTCCTTAAACAGTTAACTCCTTTTATAAAGTAAATTTTAATTTAAATACATATTTTTCAGGCGCGCAATTTGCTCGGAAACACCTGTCAACGTGGAGACATTAACAGCAACAGATGTATTGGAACAGAACGACATTACAATGGTGCCTGGTGAAGTTTATCCTGAAACAGGATTACGCTTAATCAACATACAATGCAGCAGTTTAGGTTTTAGCTCTAAAGAATTATGTTGTGGCACTCACGTAACCAACACAAAAGAGCTGGACTACTTTTGTATCACAAATCTAAAACAAACAAATCGCGCACGTTACGCATTCACCGCAGTAGCTGGCCAAGCGGCGGAAAATGTGTTAAAGACAGCTGCACTGCTTAGACATCGTGTCGATATGTTAGAACAACAATTTAAGACTGATAAACTAACGAATGCCACAGAAGTAGAATTGCAGACAATACGTCACAATATGCTGCACTCGGACATAAAATTACCTTACGCCTTTAAGATAGATACTTTGGAGCGCATCACCGAAATACTCAGAAAAGTCAAAGAAACATCGCGCACAACACTTAAGTAAGTAAAACTTAATTAAGTTTTAAATTTTAAACAAACAGAACTATTATTTGTTTAACGTAGAGAATTTGTGGAGGAGGAGATGCGAAACTTGCTACTAGAAAAACCATTCGCGACACATCCCTACATACTGCACTACATTTCGAGCTCTGCTCTTGTGGAAGAGATACCACTACAACGTGCCACTAAGCTCTGTACCGATAGGCCCATTTTGGTGGTTAGCATGTGTAATAATATTGTAAAAGCACGCTGCTGTGTGCCTAAGGTATGAATATATAATTGTATTTTATTTTAATCATTCTAAAATCAAATCAATTTTCAACAGCAATTTATTACTGAACACTTTACCGCTGAGAAATGGCTTAAAACATTTGCATCAACCTTTAACACACAAGTAACAGCACCAAAAGGCCAAAATTCGGAAGAGATTTGCAACATGAAGGGTCGAAAAGTGTCGACGCAATTTGAGGAGCAGCTTGAGGAAGCCATGACTGTGGCACATGGCTACGCTAAGCGTTACCTAAAGTTATAATTAATCCATTTCGTTTAATTTAAGTCGCTTAAAAAGTGTATTTACGTTTTATCTTTTTTTAAATGAATCTTTATATAAATAAGCAATTGAAAAAGTTAAACTTGCTTTATTACTCACTGTCACTGATGATAACCAAATCTCTTGCTTGTCGCCCAATACTCATATCCATCAAAAGCTCAAATACGTCTGCGGCTGCTTCAGTTGCATTATGAGTGAAAAAGTTACTGACATCTTTTTCAACTACATTACGCTCTGGAGTTGCTGACTGAGAAACTGAAAGTCTTTGCTCCCTTTTGAAGCGTTCAACAGGGGTTTCAATTGGTGACGTAGTATCTCGCATGCAAATCGATTTTTTCATTAATTGTTTATAATTATTAATTCCTGATTTTGCACCTTTAACAAGCAGATCAAAGCTATCATCCAAAGAGTAACGTTTAGATGTTTGCTGCATTTCACTGCATATAGACAAATTACGTTTTTGCGTTAAAAGATCTGCATCATCTAATTGATTTTGAGGCACTAGGTTAGCTACAGTTTTGCCAACTTCAACAAGCTGCTCGACACTATTATCCAAGGAATATTGATCATTTTTTTGTTTTAATTTAGACTGATTAGAAAGATCATCTCCAAGTATATCGTCTAGCATATTGCTAGTAAGATTTTCATCTTGTGATCGTGAAAGCGATTCGTAATGTAATAGATGTCCAGCATGCTTTGTTATTGCTGGTGCCTTTGGATTTTTAATAATTCCATTAATTATTTCAGACATATTAAATTCATCGGCGTCACAATCGCTTTCTAAGTCAGAAAATGGCAGACACTTGTTAATTGGTGTAGAACACTGCTTTTGTACATCTTGCAATTTTGCTGGAGTATTTTCTTTCTCTTTAAAAAACTTATCAATTGGTTGTAGTCCTTTTTTGTTAGCTGCTGTAACTTTTTTCGTCCTTTTTGGTTGCTTTATACTTTTAGCAATTTCATCTGTTGCATTCATCAAGTCTTTTATATTTTCAAGCGGTTCTAGTGGCCTAGTTTTTTTAGTCTTTTTAGCTTTAGCATTCTTTTTTGGCTTTTCTTTCGATTTTAAGAATGTTGCTACCATATCAGGATATGCCACTTCTAACATGCACTGCGGCTCATTTGTGATGTACAACTCTTCAATGCCTTTTGGATGTTCTAGCTCAAACTCACGTATTTGATCATCTGGTATTAGACCATTGAAACAATTACGTTTATCGTGCCACATAATTTCTAGGCTTAGTACTCCCTTAATTGTGCGCTTTTTCAGAATCTCCTTTGGTTCAACTAAGGCAACTGTATTATCTATTTGTCTGAGGCGTGCCGCATTCAGTACTTGCCAGCGTGTAAGTATAGGAAAAAATTTTGCAAAACAGTAAATTTCGGTCCACTGTAATAAATGTCCGATTTGCTTAATAAATTTTACGATATTGGGTTGTCGCCAACTCAAATTCAAATCGGGAACTGTCGTTGGACCACTAAGAAACTCAGCGATGATTTCTTCGCTAGGAAAGTTTGCATCCGAAAGCGCTTTTTTGCGTAATATAAGTTCTGCTTTAAGAGAAAGACGTTGTTCTCTAAAAAAGTTCACATTGTAAGAGTATGCATAGATATTTAGATTTTATTAAACTTACTTCCAAAGACTTTCATCACAACCTCTATTCGTACGACATACACCGCAGCCACTTTTAGTATGACTCTGCGTACGTCCAATATGTCCACAATTGCTGCAAATAGTCTTGTCATCAACACGCATCTCGAGCGCATTGTACTTATCGCACTCTAAGCGCCAATTTCTTATTCTGTAATTCAAAATGTTACTAAATTCTTCGACTTTAAGAAGTTGTATACAATACTTACCGCTCTAATATCTCTGCATCTTTGTATTTATTAAATAGCTTTAGAACGCTATCCTTGCCAATGCCACCAATGCCATCTGGACAGTAATCACAACCGCAAAATAAAGCCATAACTATTATTTTGTTTTGTCCAAAATCTAAAAGAAAGCGCAAATTAATGGCAGAACATTTACTTTGACAACAATATAATACCCATTCGCTCACAGATTTCACGCATATCATATATATCTACAGCTCCACCAGATGCCGCCTGTGCGCCTTGCGTTGAAACAGAGAAATTACGATAAACACGTAAAGCTCCGTAGGCAAAACAGTCGGAATCCTGGCTTATGACACCGTCTACTAACTGCAAAAAAAAAGCTTGGCTTAGTAAAAAATATGTGCAATGATATTTCAAATACATACTCCGTGTTTGTTTAAAAAAGCGCAGTACGCTTCTGCCTCTCCCGGACCTTGTACGCATTGTATACCCATGGCGAGCAACAAGTTTTCACATTGTTTCAGTACATGATTAAAACGAGTACGACCCTTATCCTTTTGTGACTGCTTCGGTGCAGCATTTTCACACTGTGTTGGTGGCGAAGCCTTATCCTTAGGTTTGACTCCACGAAATTGCAATTCATTTCGCTTGGCGATTACTTGGCTCTTCAGTTTCGGCGCAACACCTTCTAGTACAAACACAGGAGTTACCTCTTCCCAGATGAGATAGCAGGTTCGAAAAAAAAGATTTCTACGTTTATAGCATTTGGTTTAATACACAAATTTATTCAAATAATATAATATTTTACTTACTTCAAGTGATGTCGTGGGTGCACAAAATAGTCAACAACATTAAGGCTCTCACAAACCCAACCAGCCAAGTCGATTGCTACCTTCTTCCCGCGCAGTTCACTAAACGGCTTACGTTCAGCGTAGGGTGTTAAAACTGACCATAAATCTTTTACACCCATTTTAAATTTATTTGTTTTATTGCGCCAGTGACCCGTCAAATTGGTTCAAATTTGCAGTGCTTTTGCAACACTGTTTTTCGACATTTGCTACACTTCATTTATCACTCACACCATATGAGCAACAACAACAACTGTCAAATTGGTTCGACGTGTCATACCGAAAGAGAGGAAAGTAAAAGTTTTTTACTTTTTTGTGTTTTTGTTCACAGATTTTTAGCAAAACACATTATCCGAAAGCAGCAGTAAAATTAGTTAGCACATTGCAGTAAAACAGATCCGCCAAAATGGTATTAGCAGATTTGGGACGTAAAATAACAACGGCGCTGCATTCGCTAAGCAAAGCGACCGTCATTAACGAGGAAGCACTCAACTCCATGCTTAAAGAGATTTGCGCTGCACTACTGGAAGCTGATGTTAATATTCGTCTGGTAAAACAGCTCCGTGAAAATGTACGTGCCGTCATTGACTTTGACGAAATGGCCGGCGGTCTCAATAAGCGTCGTATGATACAGTCTGCAGTGTTCAAGGAGCTAATCAAACTAGTTGATCCCAATGTTAAACCTTATCAGCCAGTAAAAGGCAAAGCAAATGTTGTTATGTTTGTAGGCCTACAAGGTTCCGGCAAGACTACAACTTGTACCAAGCTAGCCTATCACTACCAGAAACGTAATTGGAAATCATGTCTTGTGTGCGCTGATACTTTCCGTGCTGGTGCCTACGATCAAATCAAGCAAAATGCTACCAAGGCGCGCATTCCTTTCTATGGTAGCTATACAGAAATAGATCCAGTTGTCATAGCACAGGAGGGTGTAGATATGTTCAAACGTGAAGGTTTTGAAATGATCATTGTTGATACGTCTGGCAGACACAAGCAGGAAGAGTCACTTTTCGAGGAAATGTTGGCAGTAGCAAATGCAGTTAATCCGGATAATATTATCTTCGTAATGGATGCCACAATTGGACAAGCTTGCGAGGCACAAGCGAAGGCTTTTAAGGACAAGGTAGACATTGGCTCTGTTATTATCACAAAATTGGATGGTCATGCAAAGGGTGGCGGCGCATTGTCCGCAGTGGCAGCAACAAACTCACCGATTATCTTTATTGGTACAGGCGAACATATCGACGATTTGGAACCATTCAAAACAAAACCATTCGTCAGTAAATTACTTGGCATGGGTGATATTGAAGGACTGATTGATAAGGTAATCAAATACTTAAATTATTTTCCCAATTTTATCTAAAAGTAGTGTAACATTTTTTCAGGTGAACGAGCTTAAATTAGATGGTAACGAAGAACTTTTGGAAAAGATTAAACACGGCCAATTTACGATACGCGACATGTATGAACAATTCCAAAACATCATGAAAATGGGTCCATTCTCACAGATAATGAACATGATACCCGGTTTCTCACAGGATTTCATGTCTAAGGGTGGCGAACAGAAATCAATGGCAGGCATCAAGCGCATGATGACCATGATGGACAGTATGTCGGACAGTGAATTGGATAATCGTGACGGAGCCAAGCTCTTTAGTAAACAGCCATCACGTGTCATTCGTGTAGCTCAAGGTTCCGGTGTTATAGAACGTGAAGTAAAAGAACTTATTGCACACTACACAAAGTTTGCGGCAGTAGTTAAGAAAATGGGCGGCGTAAAAGGACTGTTTAAGCAAGGCGATATGGCGAAGAATGTTAATCCAACACAAATGGCTAAGCTCAATCAACAAATGGCCAAAATGATCGACCCACGTATGCTGCAACAGATGGGTGGCGTTGGTGGACTGCAAAATATGATGCGACAACTGCAACAGGGCGCAGCAGGCGGCCTTGGTGGACTTGGGAATCTAATGAGCGGTTTTGGTGGGAAGTGAGCTTAACAATGTTTGAATTTTGGTGACAACAACGAAAGCTATGCATTTTGGTGGTGTTATGTTTTTATTTTCTATTTATTTCGATTTAGTTGTGATTAGAGCAATACATTTTCAAATAACAACAGCAACATTATAAGCGAGAAACTGTAACCTCATAAAAGAAAAATATAATCATTAAATCGAAATTAGGTTTTAGTACAATTAAAAATACACAAAAGCAGGTCGAAAAATTAAACACCAAACAATTGCAGTTAACAATTTAAATTTGATCGGATACAATTACAAAAAAGAATAGTGCATAGCAACGACTTAATGTTCTTTCTGCTTCCGCACCGCATCCGGGGCATTCATAGAAGTTACAAACACAAGTGGAAAGGAACCGTAAATAATTATTTTTTATTTAATCTTTAAGTAAGTTTATATACAAGTTTTGTGCATGAGAAATGAATCGGTAAATAAAATTCGAAAATATGTAATTTTAATTTAACATGTTTCTTTTCAAACGTTCAAAAAAAAACTATCCTGAGATCTAAAAATGGAGAATTTTGCTCCATTTCGAGCTTGTTAGGTCTTAATTTATTTTAAACACTTTTCCACCCATTGAGAACTACAATTTAGTCTTGAATCACATATTGTGCTCTAGAGATGTACATGGGAATCCATTAGGGTTTTGGTCAAATTTGAATATGTCTACAAATGTAAAACTTTATGCTCCTAGCTGAATGCTACTAAGGAGTTTAATTTTTATACCCTGTACCCAAAGGGTAAAAGGGTACATTTTTGCATAAAAACGTCATTGTTTCTTATTATTTTGTATAAATTATGTCTATGATAGTCCCAATGAAATATCCCAATATTGTTGGGACCAACAACATTTTAGGTATAGCCCCCATACAAATATACCCCATTTTTAAGTTTTTGTATGAAAATCCAATACAATGAGGTATGGTAGTAAAATAGGACTTAAATAAAGGTACATAAAGTTTAGGGTATAGGGTATCTTGCAGTCGAGCATACACGACCTCAGCGATCTTTCTTGTTTTACCCTATAACGGACAATGGCCTTTCAAAAGGGTCATGGTCTAGTTAGTGGAATTAGTATGCCAAGATAAACCATACTATGATATGACTACTTCATCTCGAAGAAGATATACATACATATTTACAAAATTATAAATACAAGGACAAATTTTACCTTTAATGGGACAAACACTGAACATTTAAAAAAAAAAAAAAATGTGCTTAACAAAACTTCTATCAAACCCCGTTTTAAATTTTTTTTCAGTGTATATTTCTTTGTATAATCAGTGTATTCGTCTAAACGCTGCTGTGCTCCTGTTCATATGGCTGCTTTGATGATTTTATGAGGTTATTATGCTGACACTTTTATTGCTGCCGGCAGCTATAAAAACAATGGCAACAGCTGATTGAGACAAGTGATTAAGCTGCGCATGCGCTGACCTAGAAAGCAATGCAACTTAAAGGGGAGAAAGAAGCTCGAGTATGATTTTGGCGGTTTTTAGAAAATTGGTCTACACAATTTTTTTTATTATAAACACATACATACATGTGTACGTATTTCTAGGTCAAATATTAAATACACAATGCACACACACACACACATCCTTACATATTGCTTACGCATACAGCAATAACGCAGCGACAACAATCACATGAACAAAAACAACAATTGAATAGGCGCACAGTAAAATGAAAAAGCGGCGGAAAAGAATGCGCAAAATTGTAAATGTAAATAAACAGAAAAGAAATACAAAAACACAAACACAAACAGAATGGTAGACTAAATAAACATAGATGTTAACAAATACATATATACATACATACATATACACATACAAACATAAATATGTATGTATAAAATGGAATATAGGACCAAATTGAGCTTTGTTTGTGGGGGTTGAAAAATAAACTCCAATGAGTAAAAGCACAAAAGAAACAAACGAGGCACTTGGGATCGACATAAAAATAAATAAATGCGTCTATGTGTGTGTATGTTGGCATGGGTAGTAAGGTTGCATGGGTCAGACAGCATCAAAAGAATATTATATTTTAAACCAATTTATTTCCTCCGCATTTCATTTTACCAACCCTGCCGCATTGAAATCTGTATACACATATGTGTGTGTGTGTGCGTATATGTTTGTATGTGCCCCCCGCAGGCAATAAACATAACAAATCTGGCTATAGCATGCTGCATCGCCATTAAAGTGGCTATTAAGCTGTCAAATTCTGACACTCATAAAACCATCAAACATGTCAAAGGAACAGGTTAACAGCGAAAAGTGTATGTCGAAAAGCTGTCAACTTCGATTTTTTGACATAGCGCCTCCATAGCATCCGCAACGTAACATACGCATCATAACGTAACGTAAAGTACGAAATAAAATAATTCTGTTTAGGATATGCTTACTTTGCCAGGATAAACTAAGGCATTAGGCATGAGACAGCTATTGAACTCATTTTGTGTTGTTTTTTATGAATGTCAGCTGGATTAATATTTTATTATTGTTGAGTTGAGGGTATGTACATTTGTATATATGTATAAGTAAGAATATTAAGTTTGAACTATTTATTTGCGTTAAGAAACTCATTGCACTGTTTAAATTTAAACATCGGCGAATGAGATTCAAAGAGTATTAGCGTGTGACCGAAGGTTATAAGCAAGGAGCTTCTTTCTGTAAAGATGAACAAGGAAGAATGGTAACAGATGTACAGGAATCACCAAGGTTATGAAGGAACCACTTCTCTACCCTTCTTAGGGTCCATGAAGAAGAAGTACTGGATACGCCGATCGATGATGGTTGTCCTACGTGAACCACTAGAGTGTGATGAGGTCTTGGAAGCTATAAAAAGACTAAAAATAACAAAGCGACAGGCGCAGAAGAACTACCCGCAGCGTTATTCAAAGGTCGGCGGCGAGGAGTCTGGTCATCTGATTAAAGCCGTTTTAGACACGTCAATAAGATCAAAGTTCTACAAGGCACTTACTGAATTTGGAATCCCTGCAAAGATCATTCGCCTCTGTATGATGACTCTAACAAACAACCAAATTCTTGTTAGGGTCGGAAAAAATCTCTCCGACCCCTTTGTTAGCAAGAGAGGCTTCAGTCACGGCGATGCGTTGCCGTGCGACTTCTTTAGTCTTCTGATGGAATACATAATGCTCCGAACCTAAGACGTTGACCTGACGGGCAATATTTTCTATAAAAGAACTATGCTGCACGACTATGCCGATGACATAGACATAATCGGCAAAAATCAACGTGCAGTCACCGGTGCTTTCTCGAACACTGAATGTAAGTCCTTTACACTGGGACTAACGGTGAACGAGATGTAAGACGAAGTACTTGGTTTCACCCCTGCAAACCATCAACACGACGTGGACAATGGGTGAGGACAGAGAACTTAAACTTTGAGGTTGAAGATAGCTTCGTCTACTTTGGCATAGATGTAAACGGCGTCAACAAGACCAGTCTCTCTTCCTAATCGTTGACGTCCGCCGGGACGTTGGGAGGACCAGATCTTGAAAGACATCCGCAAGATTGGAGTCCCAAACTAGTATCAACGAGTACTACATTACAAAGCATCAACGAGGTACTAGATTACGGTACTAGATTACGGAAGCAACACGTTCGTTCTAAAACGAAAATACAGAAAATTCATGATCGACGATTTTCATAAAATCCATTTTGAGGCGCATTTGTGGGGAAGTGCGCCGTTGCGTTGGGAGAACCAGATCTAGAAAGACATCCACGGGAATAGAAACGTCAATTGATATCAACTCTCGATCATTTATTCTTTAATCTTTAACCAAATGAATAAAAACACAGAGAACATTGCTTTGTTTTCTTACAGAAAATCAATTTTTCTTTTTATTGATTCAGAAAAGTTTCAGTTTCTTGTATGGATGACAGCATTTTTGTTTAATGGTTTTCATTTGTTTTTATTTTTTGTTTTTTTTTTTTTGTTTTACTTTTCTTCATTTGGTTTTTATTTTTCTCGTCTTTGATTTTTTATTCTTTTATTTCTTTTTTTTTTCGTATTTTAAGATGTTCTTTTTTAGCTGTTTAAATGATTCGTTTTGCTATCTCTGTCTAACTCTTTCTAACATTTTTATTATATTTATTTTTTTCTTCTTCTTCATGACTAAACGCTACATTTGAAACGCCGCCGACAGAGTTGCCATTACTAATGTTCTACTTCCGGCAAAATGGCGGCGCATTTTGCATTTATTTGAGAGATTTTTAATTATTTTGTTTTTTTTTTTTTTACGGTTTATCTTGTTTTTTTTTTCAACTAGTCTTACTGCTCTTAAGCGAAATTAGCACAAAAGCTGCAAAATTTTTTACTTAAACTAATTTCATTTTTTTAATTTAATTCTTTTTTTTTTTTTTTATTACTGTTTTTAAACTTGATTTTTATTTTTTTTTTTTAATGTTTTATGATTCTTTTATTTTTTTTAATCATTCAATTCGGTTTTTAATGTATAATTTTTTGCATAAAACGTCAAAGATACTTTGGTTTGTATAGAGAAAGAGAGAGAGCGAGAGAAATGTATTTGAGTACAAAAGTTATATTCATTTCGATTTTATTTTAATTTTTTTTTTTTTTATTTCAAAAATTTCTGTTTCAAATTTTGTTTTTGTTTTTTTTTTTTTTTGTTTAAGAGAATTAGAAAAATTTAAATTAAGCGTTCAAAGCGTTTACACATTGATGCAAAAATTAAACGTTAAAATACACAGAGTTAGAGAGAATTTTCTTGTTATTTTTTTTGTTTTTTTTATTAAAGATTTTTTTTCATTCATGTTTAATTTTTTTTTTTTTTTTTTTGTTTTTTTTCTTCTTTAAATAGAAAAAAGAATAAAGTTCTTTAAAAGACTTTGATTTAAAACTTAAAAATAGCAACAAGCGAATTTACAATATTTCTTTCTTACTTTGCTCTAAATTTTTTTTTTTTTTGTTTTCCTTAGATACTCAAGCATTTAATTTGTTAATATTTTGTTTTTGTTTTTTTTTTTTTTATTTCCTTAGAACTACGTTTTCAATGAGCTTTTCTTTTATTCTGTTTTATTTATTTATTTTTTTTTTTTCATTCCTTCACGGTTTTTTTTACGCGGTTTTACTTAACTTTTACTACTACTTGACTACTGCTACTATTACTACTGCTAAATTCAACGTTTTTTTTTTTTTTAGTGTTGAGAAACGTCGAATTTTGCAATAATTTCCACCAACATTTTCCACCACCATTACTGTTTGTCATCTTTCAAAAAGTTTCAAAAAAATATATATATATATTCATTTCCTTAAATTGGCTTAATTAAAAAATGCGCTTATTATTTATTTTCTGCTTCATCGAGATTTTTTATTTTTTTTATTTATTTTTCTTCTTTAATCATTTCATATGCCATTTTTTTATTTTTTATTTTGCAACGCCTTTGACTAGCATTTTGCCGCTTTATTATTTTTTTCTTCTTCTTGTATTTTATGATTTATTTATTTAACACAAATATTTAAACAAAACTATTTTTTTTTTTTTTAATTAGTTGCAAAAATTTTACACTAAGAGAAATCACACCGATAAAAAAGATTTTTTTCCTTATTTTTTTGTTTAAAGTTTAAATAAAAAAACAAACTTTTTGTATTTTTTTATTTTGTTTTTATTTAATTTTTTTTTTTTTTTTTTTTTGGTTTTATGTATTTTTTTTATAATTTTTTTTTTTTTTTTTTTACGCACTAAACATTTAAATTACTCCAACATCTTTTTAAATTGTTTTTTTTTTTTCACTTAAATTACGAAAAACGTTTCATTCCTTCGAAATAATAAATTAACTACTTAAAATTAGACAAAGCACTAAAAGTAATGCAATCAAAAATTGTAAAACAAATAATAATAATATTAAAAAAAAAAAAAAAATAAAAATAAAAAAAATGTAAAACAAGCATCTTTGACAACTTAAAAACCCAAAGAATTTTTTTTTTTTTTTATAAATCTTTAAATATATTATTTTTTTTTTTCAAAGCATAACAGTTCTTAAAACATAAAATTTTTTGGTTGTCTTGTTTTTTTTTTCTTTATATAAAAAAAAATTATATTAAAAAGAAAATAACTAACTTGTTAGCTAGTTTTTTTTACATGCACATTTACCAACACTTTTGGTATTTTTCTTTACTTTTCGACTTGGCTTATACAACATACATTAGCTTTATTTCTTTTTTTTCATACCATTTGCAATAACATTGAACTTTTTTTAGTCTTGAAAAAAATTAGCTACGCAAAAATTCTACGCTTGCTGCTAACATTTTAAGCTAAAAAAATTTTTTATTAATTTCTTAATTATTTCAAAAATCAAAAAAAAAAAAAAAAAAACTACTTTGCATTAAAGTTGTTAAACTTAAAATTAAGTCTGCCATTTGCTTAATATATAAGTTGTTGCTGCTTGCTTCTTTTAACTTGCTTTCTTTCTTTCTTTCTTTCTATTTTTCTTCCTACTAAAATTTATCATCATTTAACTTCATCATCATTTCTAGCTTAAAATTTAAGTTGCGGCTTCAGCTTCGCACACTATTTTGCAACACTACTTAATTTTAAATTTATTATTAACTAACTTAAGTTTTAGCTCGCAAAAATTTTGCATTTAAAAAGATTTTTTGGCTTTCTTAAAAAAAAAAAAAACTACAAAAAATTAAAAATATAAAATTGCACATTACATAAAATTTTGTGTTAAAAAAATTAAAAATATAAAAAAAAAAAAATATGTTCTCTTTGTATTTGTGATTTTTCTAAAATCTTGAGTGACTCAAAGGTGTTTTTCTCTTTTTTTTGTTTATATACTTTTAATAACTTTTTTTTTTTTTGAATGTTTGCAAAGTTTTTTTTTTTTGCAAAAATGTTAATGAGTACAGGGTGGTTTGTTCAGTATATATTTTTTTAGGTTTGCCAAAGAGCAATCCCTTTTATGTAGTTTATTTTATTATTTTATTTTTTCTCTCGTTCAACAATCAGTCTAAAAAACGTTTTTTTTATTATAAACAAAACTAACAAAAAAAAAAGTTAAATACAAAAAATAAAAAGTTGATTTCTAAACATTGTTTTTTCTTTTTTTTTTTTTTATATAAGCTTAGGAAGACTTTTGGCGTTTTTTATTTATTTATTTTTTTTTTTAAATATATATATTTTTTTAATATTTTGATATTTTAATTAAAGTTCACCAAAATATTTTGTAAAAAAAAAAAAAATAATAAAAATAATTATAATGTGAAAAAAAAAAATATATATCATTTCAGGAATGTTTTTTTTTCGCTTGTTTTTTTTTACATTTTGTTTAAAAAAAAAAACATATTTGTTTATATAACAATATTGTATTTCTTCTGCAGCTTGAGATTCACAGCTTTTTTTTTTTTTAAACAAAATGTAAATCAAATGTTTTGTTTTTTTTGCGACAAAAAAATATAAATAAAATAAATCAAAATTAAATAAAAAAAAAAAAAAAAATCACAAATACAATTAAGAAAACTATTATGTGTGTATGTCTCTGTGTAGGTTTTTTTTTCTTTTGCAGCATACGAAATAAATTTGCTTGTTGTTTTTTTGTTTGTTTTTTTTTTTCAAGAAACTTTTACTTAAAACTAATTTTTCGCTTTCATTTCTACGCATAAACAGCGTTTTTTAAATACTAAGATTTAACATTACTTCAATTTATTTTCATCTAGAACTTTTTTTTTTTTTTTTTTTTTTAAATCAGTTATTTTGTTTTTGTTGTTATTACATTTCACTGTTGTTATATTCTCATGTGTTTTTTTTTTTTCTATTTATATAAAACTACAATCTTTCACTTTTGCTACTCTGCACTTCAACTACTTGCTTTTTACTTCATTTTCTTTTCTTTACTAAATATTTTATTTTCCTTCATTCAATTGCTACACATGTTCTAAATTTGCTGCTACAGTGGCGTTACTCTTTTTTTTTTTCATTTTATAAATTTCATAGTACTAGATAAAGAAAACTATATATTTGTTTGTTTATTTTTGTTACTTTTCTTATAGAAAAGTTTTTGCTTGTCTCAGTAGAGTTGCCACCACGCTGCTGCTGCTGCATGTTATGCTGTACCTAGATTTTGTTTTTTTTTTTTTCTTTTTGGTTTTCTATACTAAATTTTATATTATAAATTTTTTTTTTTTTTTTTATTAAAGTTCCTAAAATTTAAAAATTAAAAAAATATGTAGACAGCTACAAAAATTCTTTTTTTTTTTTTTTCTTAATAAACATCATCTTTACTTCTTCTGCTGAGCACAAAAATATGCTAAAAACTAGTTTTTCACTTTTTTGTTTGTTTTTTTTTTTTTTTTTTTTTACTACAACTACTAAATATGTTTTTTTTTTTCATCATCTTTACTTCTCATTTCATCGTCGACTTAAAAACTAAGCTTTCAGGGGTTTTTTTTTCTTGTTTTATTTAAATGTTAAAATCAAAATTTAATGAAAAAAAAAACATGCAGGAATTTTTTACTTTTAGGCAGCTAACAAAAAAATAAAAAGCACATATTTTTTTTTAAATTAAACAATTGGCGCTTTAAACTTTTGCTAATGATTTTAAATAATAACTTCCGCAATGTTAGCATGCGTTATCGTTTTACACTTCTCGCATTTAAAAAAAAAAAAAAGTATGTTGCATAATTTTAGGGCGCATAAAATTTAAAATTTACAGCGAGCGCGCTCATTTCTTTGTGCCACACGAACAAAACTTCTTTTTCTTCTTTCTTACACAATCAACATTTTTAGTTATTTTTTTTTTTTTTTTTTTCTTGTAAAATTTCTATAAAGTAAAACAAAAAATACATACATATATATATTTTTTTTTCATATATAGGTATCAACTGCCCCTGTAGAAAAAAAAAAAAGTTTTAAATTTTTTTTTTTTATCTAATTTCATTTGTTGTTTGTTTGCCTCTTTTTTGTCAACATCAATTGAAACTTTTTCATTGTTATTTAGCATTTTATTAATGTTTTTTATTTTTTTCTTTTTTTAAACAATACGTTGCATGCCATTTTGCTTTGCTCACACTCTTTTTCGCATTATTATTATTATTTTTTTGTTGTATTTTTCTTTTCATGCGGTGGCTACTTTTTCACTTTGTTTTTTTTTTTTGCTGTTTCAACATTAGCAAAAAAAAAAAAATAAATAAATTATTTTTTTACTCGTTTAAATTTCAAAATTATTCAAATACATTCAAAAAGCAATTTTCATTTGCTTACTTTCTGCTATGTCAATCATCTTTTGTTTTAATTTTTTTCTTTCTACTACTTTTCTCTCACTTAGTTTGCAAATATATAGTTTAATAAATTTATACTTAACTATTCTTTTAATGCGCTTTTTTCTTTTCATTTTAGCATCTTCAACTTTGCTTTGCTTAAGCTTTACGCTTTACATTTTATTTTTAACAATTACAAACTTTTTGTTGCTTGTTTTATGTAAATATGCTTCTTCTTGTTCTTCTTGTTGTTGTTATTGTTGTTTTTGCCTTTTACAATATATTTTATTTTTTATTCTTTTCATATAAACTATTATTTTTTATGTTTAGTCTTTGCTTTTCTTTGCTGTTTTACATTTTTCTTATATGAGTTTTTTTTTTTTTTTTTTTTTTACATCAATTTGAATTCTTTACTTTGAAATTATTTTTCAAATAATTATTTTTTTGTTTTTTTTCTATCTTAAAGTTAACTAACTGCTTAGTTGTTGTTGTTGTTCTCCTTTTGTTGTTGTTGTTGTGTTGTTGTTTTTGATGTTGCCTACATTCCAGGTTTCCTGTTTTAAACTTCGTTTCTCTGTCATCATGCGCCATATTTGTCTGTTACGGGTTTTTTCTTTTTTTTGTTGCTTGCTAACTCACTCTCACTTCATTGGTTTACACTCGTCGTTCTTTACAAAGTCAAGCGGGGTATTAAAATATTATATCTGAAAATATTGAAAATAATTAGAAAAATTTTTGCTTAAAAAATTATAATAATTAAGAAAGAGCTCTTTTTTTTTTGATAGATACGAAAAAAAAAATTGTCCTATTTGAAACTTCATCTTCACACAAACTTTTTTGCTGGATTTGTTAATTGAAAGATTTTTTTAAAGAGAGACTCATCTCATGGAAAACGCGTATTTTAATGGTTTTGAGTTTGGTAACTCGGCTGTATTGCATTAAAATTTTTTTTTAATTAAATTTTTCAAAAACCCTATGCAAAATTTTGAGATATTTTCTTTCAAGAATGAAATTCATATACTTCTAGGTTTTGAGCTTTAGTTAGTCTTGTCGAACATTCAAAAAAGTCGAAGAATAGTGAAAAAGAAAAGCTTTACCACAACCCAGAACTTTAAAATTAGAAGAGATAGAAAGTGGAGTGCTTCACAACAGTTCTTCATAAATTTATCTTGAAGACCATAACTTTTTATCTATTCTGGATTTTTAGATACTCGATTTGAATTACCAAATTTGACTAATTTGCCTGTTTAGGGATAGACTAATATAAACTTTTAGAAGAATTAGCCTTGTAGTTTCAAAATTCTAAAAGAGTGTAGTCATAAAATACTCATCATCCCATTGGCGTCTATACATTTTTTTTATGAATATTTATAAAATGTATTCAGTTTTCACTTGTGTTGTTTCTATTATTTCGAACACGACTGTACGTAATGTTTAAAAAAACTAAGTCTTTGTCTAAGGCACAAAATTTAAATTACATAATTTAAAGCAACCACTTTATGATCTTATGGGGCGCCCACGTTTGTTTACATAAACTGCACCTAAATTTCGAATAATTAAAATTTTTTTTCGAAAAACAAAATTCGAATCTTTTTTAGAAAAATATTAGAATATATAATAATATTATATATATTATTTTTAATAAAATATTTACAAACGCATCTATAAAAAGCAGCTAATTTCTAAAAGATATACATAAAAATATCTATTTAAGTTTAAAAAAAAAGAAATATATATCATATTTACCTATTTATATATTACCATGTTTAGAGTTCATAGTAACTAGACTATAAAAATTATTTTGAAAAATATATAAAAGAAAGAAATAAAAAAAAAATAAACAAATAGAACAAGAACAAATGCTTAGTTAAATATTATTTTTGTATGTATTTTTATATAAGTTGATATTTTGAAAATAATATTTTTATTTTTTTTTATAATTTGTCGTTTTGGTTTAGTTTTAGTTATGAGCAGATTTAAGCAAACAGGCAAGCAACAACAACAGCAAGCAACAGCACACAAAAAAAAAAAAATTTGAAGTGAGTAAAGGAAAGTGTTGCATGAATTAAATGAATGAATGAGTTAGACGATAAATTGTGTTCATGAAACTGATTGAGTATATGCGTTGAATGGTTGGAATAGACAGCGAACAAGTTAGTGAGAGTGAGTTATTGAGTGTGGTGAGTATGGTGAGTGTCGAGAAATTATGAATTTGAAAATAAAAAATAAAAAAAAAAAAAAAATTCAAGCAGTAAGTAAAACGATTTTGCTACATTAAAAATGTTCATTTGCGTTATGTGACATTCGTGAATTTAGTGGTGTATTCGAATAAAACTAGTTGACACTATAAAAAAAAAAATTGTATTTTTATTAGGTGAGTCTGACTCAATTTCAAATGAATTTTCAATAAACTGTATATTTATACTTTACACAAAGTCTGCGCAGATATTCAATAAATCAAAACGAGTCGACGTAATCATGTCTGTCGGCAAATCTGTTTGATCTAAGATAACCGGTAAACGCCGCTATTTGTGGATTATAAAAAATTACTGATTCCGGTTAATTCAACGGACTGACTCTTTTCTCAGACAGTGAATAGTCTCACTTGCTGCACAGTTGACCCACAGTCGACAGTCTGACCCGCAGATCAACAGTGTGACCCACAGTCGACCAACAGTCTGACCCACAGTCGACCAAGTCTGAAACACAGACTAAACAGCCACATTGTTTCTTGAAATATCATAGAAATGAAACAGTCCCTGACCAACACTGGTCGCCTTTGCGTATACGGCGGCCAGTCATTGATTAAACAGTGTTGGTCAGTCTCTTTGACAGATGTTTATTAGCCATTCAGTGAACAACCCAGTTATAGTCCATCAACTGCCATGGACTATTCAAAAAATACGGTATGTTCCATTGACACTGACCAGTAATTAATTTTTCAAACGCTCTTGTGTTTTTCCGTTTTTCGGATTGAACCACATGGGTCGTTCGGTCAGTGTTTGATCCAGACGAAGTCAGACCAAAAAAAACGTCCGGAAAGTAAAACAAAAACTTTTTAATTTTGTCAAATATTTATTTCTCACAATTTCGAGTCTTTTGTCGTTTTTATTTACCAAAATTTCTGTAAAAAATTATGATGTCTAACTGAGTACATCAAAATTTTAATTGAATTTAATTTAATTATTCATTTCCTGTGTTTAAAATACTAAAACATTAAAAGTTGAACCGAAGTAAATTTTTTTTTTTCAAATAAAAAAAGTGCCAACTAGTTAAATACTTTTTTTCGTGTTTAAAAAACTAAAATTTTAATAGGCAAGAGCAACAGATGCTAACAAAACTGAATTTTCTGATTCAAAAAAAAAAAAAAAAAAAACAAAAAACAAAAAATGTGGTAAAATGCTGAAATTTTGACATGCAAAAAAGGTACGTAAAACCTAACGAAAAAAATTTAATGAGCAAAAACGTAGCAGCACTAAAACAAGAAAAAAAAGTAGCTATTTAAACTTACACTCAAAAACTTATTATATGCAAAAATCTTTTTAAAAAAATTTCCAATTCGAACACAAAAATCAGCGAATTTAAAATGTTTAAAGCTAATTAAAAAGGCAGTTATTTTGAATGTTAAACGAAATTTCGGGAATAGTTCTTTTTTGGTGAATATTGTACGATATGTCAGACGTTTATGGAAGAAAGTATCGAGTTAATTTTTTTTTTTTTTTTTTTTTTTTTTATTTGAAACGCGTTTCAGTACAACAGACAAGTATGAGGAAGGAAGTTTCAGAGTTCAGTTTTTTTTTTTTTTTTTGAGCTTTTGTAATGTATTTTGAGTTTTGAGAGAAAGAGACAGAGAAACAGAGTAGAGAGAGAGAGAGACGACACTCACCTCGCGAAGACCTATTTGGGAGCGGCTTGATGTGGATACTGTGTGTATGCCTCGTCGGGTGATGCAGCTGTGCTAGCCTGTTCGGAATCTGTCATTGGCATTGTCGGTATAATAGTTGGTTGTGGTGCATAATATGGATAAGTTGGACTAATATACTGTAACGATGGAGAAAAATTCTATAAAAATAAAACAAAAAAATAAACAAACCGAAGAGGAAAACGAAAAAAATAATATATAAAATAATATAGAAAAAAAAAAATTTTTAAATTGAAAAAAAAAAAAAAAAAAATAGAAGAGAGAGAGTACAAATTATGTAACATTCAAATACATACAGAGTTATATATATATATATATATTTATATAGAGAGAAATATGAATAGATATATATGTATGTATTGTATATATATTATGTATTTATATATAGTATATATGTATAAATAAAGAGAAAGAATTTAAATACTTTTTCTTTACTTTTTTTTTTTTTTTTTCAATTTACACATACAATTAATTCGATTATACAATATATGCGATTATATAAGAGTGATTTTAAAATGTGATTGTTAAATTTGTTGTGGGTTGTGAGCAATTTTATTTTTGTATACGATCTCTCATATACACATTTTTGCAGCACTTACAGAATTTCCAATTTGCAATGTAGCCAATTGCGGCATCATTGTCCCATATGGCACAGCCGTTTCACCACTAACCATCATTGAAATGCCACGCGGTTGCACCTGATTAACAGCTTCCGGTTTATAAGAGGTTACACCCAATTGTGGAGCAGCAGCCATTTGCATATACTAAAAAAAAAATAATAAAAATAAGAAATTATTTTTTTTATTATTTTTTTTATATTTATTACTCACCTGATCATCTACCTGAGTGATCGGTTGTGTCATCATATAACCAGGTATCCATTGGGAACCAGCCACTGGATAGGTA
Source organism: Leucophenga varia (assembly GCA_018903435.1). Lineage (NCBI taxonomy): Eukaryota > Metazoa > Arthropoda > Insecta > Diptera > Drosophilidae > Leucophenga > Leucophenga varia. Next base: position 68,017 of record JAEIFJ010003017.1, on the reverse strand, counting down.
CCCACCTGGGGTGCACCAAAACGTGAATAGGGCATACCAATCGGTGTGCCAACGTTTACACTAACACCATTCTGTTGCATGGTCGGATCGTATGCAACCGGTATACCATCGGCGGAAACATCACGCCACGTTCGTGCATTCGGATCGGGTGTCTTGAAGAGATTCTTCTTTTTTGGACCACCATCGGCGAATTTAACCAAAAGTGGATCTTTGGCACACGGTATTGTTTGACCGTTAAACATCGATATGATGTGTTCGCATTTTTCGCGACTTTCCATGCGTGCAAAACCGACACCTAAAAAGATAAAATCGAAAAAAAAAAATTAAAAACAAATGAATTAAATATAAAATACAATTTGTACTTCTATATTTTAGGCTTAAAAATTTTAAAGTCTTATGTAAAACTTGTTTCCAAAACGTATGCGTTAACGTTTAAAAATTGGTTCGAGTTTGCTCAAATAATCAAAACGATTAGAGAAATCAAGTTATTAAAAGCAACGACTTTTATGTATGTAGGGCATTTTTTATTCCGTTTGCTGTATAATTCCCGTTATAGGAAACACCCAAGTAGAGTGGAGAAGTGGTTCCAGGTTCTTTCATAGTCCAGGTTCTTTAAATGACAATCAGCAAGTTTTTAGGGTTAAAGGGAACAGTTAACAATGCGTTGGCGGAGCCATTATGGATAAGGAATAAGGGATGGGAAGAAAGGAAATATATAAAAAGTAAAAAAAAATATGAGTGTGTTATTGTCTCCGAATCCGATCATTTGCGTTTTTGGTGAGAAGGTGAGGACACCAAGTTAACCTTCTGTCAAGGCCCAAGCCCAGATACTTGGCTGTAGCGCTGCATAGAGATTGTTGCTCTGTCGAGATGAACCTGGGAACAGTCTCCCCGTCTTAAAGATAAAGTTATTTGAGTGGACTTCTCAGGGTTCACTACTATGTTCCACCTCCTGAGCCAAGTAGAGAAGATGTCGAGTTGCCTTTGAAGAATTCCAGAAGCCATCTGTGGGGAAACGTCGAATGGCAAGAAAACCATGTCGTCTGCATACGTAGCGACCAGCAATTTGTCTTCATCTATAATCGGCAAGTCGGCTGTATAGAGTGTGTAAAGGACTGGTCCTAGAACACTTCCCTGTGGAACTCCGGTTCTAATATCTTTTATTTGGGAATTTTCTTCCCCACATCTAACGAAGAAACTTCTGCGCTCAAGGTAGGACCTAATAAAGATATAGCACGGAGCTAGTAGGATCGTCTTAAGTTTGTGAAGCAGAACAGCATGCCACACCCTGTCGAAAGCTTGCTTTACATCCAGAAAGACAGCTGAACAAAACGTATTCTCCTCAAATGATTCCAGTGTCTTCTCGACTAGCCTGTTGCACTTTTCCGGCGTGCCATAGCTTTCTCTGAAACCAAATTGGTGATCGGGGATCGAACCGAACTCTTTCAAAATTAGTCGCACTCTACGCAGGAATAGTCTCTCAACAACTTTGGAAAGTATTCCTTGTAAAAGTGACTATGCTTTTAAAAATTTAGCGTTTTTAAGCAATAATCGTTTTCGATAACTTGATTTTTGTTGTCGGTTCGATTATTTGATCTTTCGTAAATCAATTTTTTATAGGTGTATGTAATGAAAACAAGTTTTTTAATGTTTAAAAAAAGGTAAAAAAGAATGTACATACCCTTTGAGTTCATTTGCTGATCACGCAATATTCTAGTAGAAACAACCTGTCCATATTTTGAAAGCATTGCCTCCAAATCCGTTTCCTTAAAGTGTGGCGGCAAATTTGCAATGTACAAATTTGTGGGATCCTGTTCCTGTTGCTGTTGTTGTATTTATTTTTCATAGCGTTCGTTCATCATTTGTGGTTGTATTGTATTGATGTGATGTAAAATTGGTTGGTGTGGTGTTCATTCGTGGTATTTTGTTGTTTGGTTTCAGAATCAATCAATCGAAACAATTTAGTTTGAATTTATTTGTACAACGAATTTTCACGATAAATTGTTTTTCATTATTGCATTTTCGTAGTACGTTAACAAACACAAAAGCAATTTCAAAAGCATATGTGTATGTGTGTGTGTATATATAGTAAGTGTATAGAGTTGTGTGATTGATGTGTGTGTATGCAATATTTTAACGGTGCAGTTTTTTTTTTTTTTTTTTTTTTGATTGGTTTGAGGTGCGTGAACAGAAATCGAGCGAACAACATTTATCAAATATAAATTTTTATTGTTTTTATATTTTTGGTAGTATGTATCCAGAATTAAACGCGTTATTCAAAAAAAAAAAAAAAGGTAGAAAAAATAAAAGAATTAGTTAATTTTATTAATACGAAAATTTATATACAATTTTGTATTTTTTTTTTTTTGTACTGTTTGTGTGTATGCCGCGTGTTGTTTTAGTGTTTAGTAGCGGAAAACATGTATGTATGTATGTGTGTGTATGTGTATTGTGTGTTTAATGTATTAGTGTAGCATAATGTAAATAGCCTGACTTAAATGCTTTTATTTTTTTTTGTTTAGTATATTTTTGTGCGAGTGTGTGTGTCCTCTTGTTACTAATTTTAGAGACCTATTTCCATTTTTTTTTTTTTTTTTTTTGAGACCTATTATATAAATTTTGGTACAAAACTGTACTCATATACATAAAACTATTCATTTTTTTTTAAATATAAACTTAAATGATTTGAGTGTGTCTTTTGTTTGTTCGTTCTGATGTATGCGCATGAATATCTTAAAAATAATATTTAAAAAGTTTAGCATTTTATTTATTTTTCGGCCGGCACAGCTGTAGCTTACCCAAATCTCTATACTTTTGCTAGTTGGCTATAACTTGGAATTTGGTTTTACATATATATTCAAATTCAAAAATTGTATATATATAAAGTATATAAATTCTCTATTTACCTACGTCTAGTCTATCTAAACTTTTGCTACAACTTTTAATGAGATCTTAGATTAAAAAAAAAAAAAATATATGTTTGTATAAAAAATAAAGTTCTGTAAAAATATATATTTTGTACTAAGTTTTTAGTTTATCTGTTTACAAAAAAGTTTTCTATATGAATTGAATATTACAGCAAAAATGAAGAAGAAAAACTTGAACTGTTCTGTTTTTAATTACATGGATTTTTAATATATAAATTCTTTATAGCCTAACTTGTTGTAAACCAAACTAATATGTTTTACTAAAGCTGCAAATACGTATATAAATATTTCTCTTTTACATTTTATGACTTTCGTTACGCTATTTTATTATTTTTATTTTTTACTTATAATGGAAATAATTTATTTATAAATAAAAGGTAATCTTTCTGTAAATGGTTATGTTTGTATAAAGCTACACTAACTCTTAGAGCGTTTAAATACAAAAATTTGGAAGTTCTTTTAGCATATGCAGGAGTGTCACACAAAACCTCTTTTGGCTGGTTTGAAATCGGTCATATTTTTGATAGAGAATTTGTATAATTTTTTGTAAAGAACGCAACACTTTTTTTTAACCAAATATCTAGCAAAAACTTGAGAGCTTGGAAAACTGCAAAGAGAGCTTTTTGTGTGACACTCTTGATATATTTGTATAAAAAAAAATATTAAAGTTTATAACAAAGGAAGTCAAATTCACTACGTTGGAACTGATGTTTAATTATACTTTATAGTATGTTTGTTATATGAAAGTATGTTTGTTATATAATCTAAGTGTTATTACATCCTTAAAATAAATATTAATGTCAAAATAAAATATTCTATACAAAACTTAATTTGTGTGTCTGTTTAGCTAAAACTCCGAATGGGCTAGATGGGTTTAGTATACAATTTTTACAGTGTGTTAGTTTTGATTAGGGGTCGTGTTTGGGCATATATGTATGTATGTAAAGAGGACCTTAACTCTGTCGCAAGACAAGCAAGTGATCAAAGCGAAATTGAAGGCGCATAAAGCTAAAAATGTCTCACTACAACACTTAACCCGGAATGCAGACATGGCGGGCTTCATAAGCAGGAAAATGGGTACTGCGACCATATATAGGTCTTTAGTACCCTGACCCAAGACGTAAGAATTTGAGACTAAGAACGAAGAGGTTTTTACGTGAGAGCCTATCTTAAAGACTCGAACCGACGGTGCCGAGCACAGAATTGGTGAGCGCCAATCAACGCCTATAGAGATTGCAAACTACAGGTACCAATTTCGAATTTTACGCAAACTTCACTCCTTGGTGGTGAGCGAGGCCTATCCAACACCTCTTCTGATCTCTGGGTCACATCACCCGTTTGTAATGGAAAACTCCACCCCGTTTTTACGAATAAACTCTACTCGCATATGGGTATTAAACCACAGCCATCACGGTGCTCACCGAGGTTTCACACCACTGGTCAGCACGACCAGAAACGATTGTGGGCCACGTGATCACCCGTGGTACCAGATTAAGGACTCCGGTCAGACCTCGTATCCGCCAACCAACCAACCAACCATTACGATACTACTAATTTGAGTTCCAAACAACTACGGGCTTGGTGGGATCCGCCGAATTAAGGTATGAACTGTTGTGAATAGCATACAGACCAGTGTAAAACTTACACTGGTCTGCAGGTGGAACCAGTCTAAAATCACGCACATGGGTCATGATTTCCTCACTAAGCAGAGCGAGGCCTATTTAATACCTCTTCCGCCATATTGCGGCCATTGTATGATCGTATGATAACCGTCCGAAGACGGCCAGTTATACCCCCAACAAAATCCCGAGGGACTATATAACGAATGCGTGACGATACACTACGGACAAGCACACACATTCATATTCTGCGTTTTCGTCGAGGAGTGTCTGATATGTTCAGAGGTTATAGTGTAGTGATCAAACTACATGAATCTAAATTTAGCAATGGCCGGACAGACACATAAGAAAAAGTGATCTTTACTTTTTCCCTGGAAAAGATTTGATCTTTGTGGAACAAATCGCGCCTCTCTTCCCTTTTTTTTTTTTTGGAAAAAAGCACTATAAAGGACAAAAAAAAAAAAAAAGCTTGAAAAACCTGCTGAGTGCCCTATTTTACAATAATCAAAATTTGAATACAGTTTTTTTTTTTATTATATTTAAATAAAAAAATAGTTTAAAAAAAAACAAAGCAAATACATACACAGCTGTGCTCCCATTTTCTCTTGAAAGCAAAAAAAAAACACTAACCTTGGAGAATGTACATTTGCGATTTAAACAGTAAATCGCCTAATCTTTACAATTTTGAAAATAGGAACACAGCTGATAATTTGCTATTCATGAGCTGCTGCTTACAGGTTTAAATGGCAAAATAATTAAGATTATCAAAATATTACAAATAAGTTATTATCGCATTGAAATGGAATCTTCGAACTCAAGAACGCAACATATTCTGGCCAAACAGACAGAGAAAATGGTATAGTTTCACACAGCTATAGAAAAGCACAATATTTAATGGGATATGTGAAGCTTGGAACGGGATCATACCCAAGCCAAAAATATATTTTTAAAAAATAAATAAATAAATAAATAAATAAGAGAAACGAAATAATGCCACTTTATAATTTAGAGTTGGGGAAAAAATAGTATTTATATATAAAATATATATAAATTATATATATCTATGGAAATTATATAAATAATTATGGAAAAAAACATATCATTTGTCAAAATACATATATAAATCTATAAAAATACTCTCTGCCGTAATTATTCGTGTAATATTTACTTCGAAATATGATATTAAAACTACATTTAAAATTATGTATGTACCTAGTAGTTTACCATTAATTTTAGTTTAAATTATACTGAATCGAAATAAGACTAGAGGAGAAAAGGACATCATCAAATGTATAAAATGAATGGTTAAATATATTAAATGAAATATACTAGTATGGCGTATGAATGTCATGGTTGGTATATATAAAAAATTAAATTATTTATGATTATTTAACATTTAAATAATTAATTATTGTACAATGACATTTTTATAATTGTATAAACTGTACTATTGTAGTAGCATGTATTTCAATGTTAATATTTAATATTTTTTTTTATTTTAGGTTTGCTACAAAAAAATTACTAAAATTAAATGAATTTAGGTACTTATAGGTTTTTTTTTTTTTATATATTTTGGCTACACTAAAATTGTTGTATTTTTAACAACAAAAAAAATCTAGACTAATGTTTTGTACTAAGATTGTAGTTAAACGTGTACGAGTATATAAAAAGAGTATATTACTACATACTAAAGGACGAAGAGGGCTTGGAATGGGAGTTTGAAATATATATTTTTTTTTTTTAATTTTTAAATTATTAAATATAAAAATATTTAAAAAAAAATAAAATAAAAAACTTAAGGGTAAAAAAGTATTCTGTTAAATCATTTGCTTGATGAATGCACAAGCAAAGTGTCAAAGTTCAGTCAAGCGAGTTTTTGCGGCAAAAAAAAAAAAAAAAAAAAAGACCATTTCGAATGACCTTAAAATCTGTCTATACGCTTGTTGGCAGCTTTATAGAAAAATGAGAAGAAAAAAAAAAAGAACCATTTTACATTTCAATATTGTGCCTGAATGCAGCATCATGTGCAAATTATTGCAGCTTCCACAATTATTTGAAATTGCGTAGGCAGGCTGGCAGGCAGCGCAAGGGAGACACTCAGGCAGGCAGGCGGCAGGCAAAGCATTTGTTTCATTTGACCTTTTGCAAAATAATGAATGAAAGCGCTTTGACTCGAATAGAGTGTTGTGCTGCTGCGTAGGTTGCATGTATATTTTGCGCGCTCATTTAAAGAAATATAAATTTAAATAGTTTCATAAACTCGTATAACGTAAATATTTAAACTAAAGAATGCTTAAAAAATAAATAAACTTAAAAATAAACCCTAAAAAAAAAAAAAAAATTAAAAAGAAGACACACGAAAAAAAAAAGGGTTTGTAGGAAAACTAGGTTTGGTGAATATTTTTTTTTTTTTTTTGGGGAGGTTTGGTGTTGGGTGGGGTGAATATTACTTGCATGCAAACAAACGTACAATGGCCGGCCTATGAAGCACCCAGATACCCACTTTGGCCATCTGAGCTTGAACGCCCTTCGCTGTTAGACCCTTAACGGCACCCTCAGCGTACGCCGGTTGCTCGAAATCAACAAAGCCGTAACCTGCAAAGAAAATATTTTGTTTTTGTGTTTTTTTTTCCGGCGGAAATTTAGGATTCATTTATATATATCATTTTTTTTTATTATAGGTGATTAAATTTTAAATTTTTATTTTAAAAAAGAAGCCAAAAACAAATTAAACAAGCAATACGGGGCGAAGAAAAATACAAAAACAAAATTTGAAAAAAAAAAAAAAAAAAAATTGCATGGAAAGAAAGAAAAAAAATTTAAATAAATTAATAGGATTTTGAATTGGTCAAAAAAAAAAATTATAAATAAATAAATTAAAATTTTTGGCAGCAACAAAAATATTAAATTGTCTAATTTGGATTTTTATTTAATTTTTTATTTAATTTTTTTTTTCAACTACTGGAATGTGTGCACAATTTGCATTTTATTATGTATGAAGTGCGTTTACTGCTTTTAAATGTAAAAAATAAAATAAATAAAATAAAATAAATAAATTAAAATTTAATCCAAACTAAACGCGTTCTACTGCCAATTTGAAAAAAAAAAAAAAAAAATAAAAAATAATTATACAAAAATTTAAAATAAATTGCATTCCAAAAAAGAGTTATAGGCATTAGCATTATTTTCTTGAGCCATAACTCTTTTATCAAACTAATAAAATTTAAATTCTAAAAAAAATTTAAGAATTTTTTAATTTACTTTTTTTTTTTTTTTTTTTTGATTTTTAAGCAAAACACAACACATATTATATATATTAAAAAAGAAAAACACATAAATAAATGATGAGAATGGTGAAGAAAAAAATACCTTTACATTTGTTTGTTGTTTTATCTAAAATAGCCTTGGTTGATATAATGGTTCCATATCTGTAAACGAAAAAAAAATATGGTTTATTAGAAAAACGATTAATGCATTTTTTATTAGGCAAACGTGACGTATATGTTTCATAATGTTTTAATAACTAAATTAGATCAAATGATTATATTTACGCACAATAAATATTAAATACATTTTATGTTCAATTAACTTATAATTACAAAATTCATTGGAATATTGAATAATTACCAAAGAAAATCTTGATAAATAAATGTTTTACATGGTTGCGCCTGAAAGTATGCAACAACAAATAAACAAACTTCACCGAAAGAAAAAATTTTAATTTAAGAGTTAAACTTTTGACCATAAATAAAATTGCTTGAAGCGTTAATCTTCGAGAAACATTAAACATAATTGAATATTCATTTCAAGTAGAAAATAATTGACTTGTCCATATAGTATAATAGCGTCATTATGGGGTATCTTTTTAAATTGAATGTCAGAGAAACGTTAGTAAGTATACAAGTGAGCATAAAATAAATCGATAGTAAGCTACTTTATTTTAGTCTTCGTTTTTCTTTTACAACTAAATAGTAATAAGCTGCTTATTTATGTGTGTGCGTGTCTGTTGCCCTCTAAAAACACAATCAAAAATTATGCTATAAAAAAAAAATATATTAACTATGAAAAAATAAAAGAAACGCACAACAAAAAGACCAAATTAACTTTTGATTTAATTACAAGACTCATTATTATTACATTTAGTTTGAGCAAGGACAACGTCTAACACTGCTCTCTCTCTCTGAATGTGTCCTGCGATTGGTAAAAAAAGAATTCATTTTAATTACGCATTTTGTCCAATTTTTTTTTTTATTTTTATTTTATGTTTAGCCATCATAAGTCTACGCGTAATAACTTTTTTATGTGTTCCGGCTACGCTACGTATACGTAATGTTTTCATTATTGGGCATATTATTATTATTTGTCGAATTATTTGTTATGGCTATTTTCTGTATTTTTGGCATTTGTGTGTCGATAATGCTTTTTTATACTTCGTTTCTTTGCCCCCTCGGCAACGACATTTTGTTGCTCATAAAAATATTTATTGGTTACGAATTGTTGAGTTGAATTAATGAAAGGAAAGGGATATTTTCATTGATATTGTCACACACATTCTGGCTTCAAATTCGGTCAAAAAATCTTCTGTTTTTCTAAAAACATCAAATTTAATAAAAATTTAACTAACTCAAACTTTAACTTATTGATATTAAATAGAAAAATCAATTAAAAAAAATAATTTAAATAGTAGATTAGGAAGAGAAATGTACATAAAAGAAAAGGTGGAGTATGAGCAGCGAAAATCGTAACAGTCAAAAGAATCTTCTGGGGTTATATGCATTAAAATTAAGGAAAACTTTAAAGACTAGGCATTTGGGACAAAACCCAGTCTTAATAAGTTGTAAGATCTCTAGTCTAACATGTTCTAAATATAAATCAAAAAGAACTACAATTGCCTTAACTAAACATTGTCTTTAAGGAAAATATGTGAGGAGATTTGGGTTCACATGTAATGAACGGCGCAGAATTTACATAAGCAGCAGTACAGAGGAAGCTGTAGAACTCTACCACTACCCAGTCGTATGTAGAAGGAGTTTTAAACAAATAAACTATGGTGGCAGCTATATACGGTTGGAAGGTTCCAACTCTCTTAAGATCCTATATCATCAGAATAAACCCTCTTGTAGACATGCTATATTTGTTATATATGACTAACTTAGCTACCTGTTGTTATTTATTAACAAAAAAATGGTAATATTTGAAAGCTCCTGTAAATTACATATATATTCTTGTTTAGCATCGTTCGGTATTATCTCGAGACTATAAGAAATAGAGTCAGCATATTTAAAATTTGAGACACTCCTAAACCGACAAGTGTTCACTTATAAATGGTTTCTCTCTTGCCTCATTTTAAGGGTTACTCCCTGCACCAACCAAGCTCAAATTTATTAGTTTTTTCATAAAAATTTTATTGTTTCTTAATCTAAGAGCTCTATATTTAGTACAACATATAGTATTTGGGTACGACCAAAATCATTTTAGGTATAGCCCCCATACAAAATATCTCATTTTTATAACCATTCAGTTAGTCCGAAAGTTTGTAACGCATTAAAGGAGGCATCGGAGACCCCATAAAGTGTATTTATATATTATTGATTAGCTCGATGAGACGAATTAGCCATGACCGTCCGTCTGTCTGTTGCGAGGTGATTCATTCGCTTAGTTTTAAAGATATTAAGCTCGAAAAGCTTTTCTCGGTCCTAGGTTGTTTGTATGTTAAAATTAGAATGCCACGCCCACTCTAAGGTATAGTCCCACATAATTTTACTGCCCATTTTAAAATTTTTGTATGAAAATAGGTATTATTTATGCATGTATTCATTCCAAATTGGGTAAAAATACTTCTTATGTCATCCAATGTCAAAAACAAGCCCTCTTACAAACTTAACACTTATTTTCGAATTTTTTTACGAAAAAAGTTATTATGGGAGTGATGGAGGAGGGAGGAGGATTTAAAAGTTTATGTGTGTGGCAAATCCAGGGGGTGTAACCTCTTCAGTCGCCGAGTCGTTGTACCAGCAGGTTTATGGCCAGAGGGTTGACATGGTTGTCCAGTCTATCCAGATATACCTTAGTGAGCCTAGCCACCTTCTGGCTTATGCAAGGAACTTCTAGTTCCTGGTGTATTTCTGCATTGGTATGATATGGGTGCGCCTCAGAAATAATGCGCAGAACCTTGTTTTGGAAGACTTGGATTCTTTCCCTGTTGTTTCTCTTTGCAGTGCCCCAGAGTGCTATGCCATACGTCCACATAGGTTTAAGTATGGCATTTTAAAGGAGGAGTTTGACCCTTAGTTTGATGGTGGACCTTCTATCTAGCAGCCACAGATGCTTACGCAACCTCTCGTTCAACTGGGAACGTTTTTGTGAGAGATGACTACTCCAGGTTAAGCGCCTACCCAATACCAGGCCTAAGTACTTTGCAGTGACGCTGCGGGGGTATGGCAACGCCATCCAGACTGACGGCAGGGCAGTCTCCTCTTCTCAGGGCAAACGTAATGTGTGTGGATTTGTCTGAGTTGACTACGAAAATAAAGAATACTACTACTGCTTACATACAAATTGGGTACAGGCTATCTCGTATATCTAGAATTTTCTAATAATTATTACTTAATATAGACTATTTAAATAACTCTCTCTCTCTTTTGCGTAACGCATAAATATTCATGTAGCTAGGCAATAATATAATTGAATGACTTATTGTTGTTGTTGTTGTTGAATTTTGTTGTTGTTCAATAAATATACTCACTGTGCACACATGGTTACTAGATCCTTATCAGTTGTGCCTTGCTGTAGGCCACGTATATAAAGATTTGTCTTTGACAATTGTTCACCGCCACCGCCTTGTTGATTCTGATTTTGTATAGTACCGTTATTGGGACCCATTGTTGTATTCGTATTTGTTGTATTACTCAGACTAGTACTTAATGTGCCGCTCTGCGAACCCGTATTCGATGAACTGCTCGAATTTGTATTGCTTGGCGATGCGGCAGTTGGTACGCGTTGTCCGTACTGCAAAAGAAGATAAACCATATTCTATGTGAGTGAGGAGTAAAAGAGATAAAAAAAAAACGAAACAAAACGAAATACGAAAAGTCAATAAACAACGATTAATTTTATTAAATAATTTTAATATATATTGAAGAATTGAACCACAGCAGTTATTTTTATTGAAATTCCTTTAAAAAACATTTCACACACAACTGATGTGCATATATGTATGTGTATGTAAATATGTATGTGTGTGTACATTCATGTAATGCTTGCTGTGTATATGTGCTGACAAACAATGTCTTTGATGACAGCATTGATGTCATTTCTATCTTTATTTTTTATTTTTATTTTTGTTGTTTTTGTTTTGCTTTCAAACTGAGCAGCTATGCACTTAAAATGCCATACGTATTCGTATGTATGTAAAAATGTTCCCGAGCATTCTGTTCGATTATCCCTGTAGGATATTTGGCAAAAGCGTATATGTAAAAAAAAAATGTATATATAAAATAAAAGGCGTTGAAATGCAATGATATGATGATACATATTTGAAAACAATACAAACTGATATTGTATAAAATATTGTATTGTATATTCTATATGAAAACCCAGTGGCGTGACATCTGTAGTACCGAAGAAAAAAAAATTAATGGCCAAATGAAGCAGGTTAAATGTAATTGAGGAACTTTTAGAGGTTATCATTATTTTGATTTGAAACTAAAACCATCCGCCATGACCAAACCAACTAAAAAAAAAAAATCTAAAAAAAAGCTATACACGCCACTGGCTCATTTTCAATTCTTACAGCTGCTGCTGCTGTTTCGCATCAATGATGACGACGAGAAATCTAAAACAACAAAAAAAATACAACGTTGCTATTGATACTTTTTGAGTATTTGCCAGAAACATTATTTTACTATAAAGCAAAAAAAAAAAGATACAATAATAATAAAAAATAAGAGTAAAAGTTAAGCTTAAAATTCCATTGGCATGCAATGCTTTTGTTTCAACGATTTGCATTGTAAAAAATCCAAAAAAAAAAAAAAAAAAAATATTTAACGAGCTTAGAAAAGATGAAAAAGAGTAGTACTCAACTAAGTACGAGTAGAGTATGTCTGGGAATTTTAACATTCTTGCATAGCATCGCCACATCGTGCGTCTGTCCGTCTGTTGTCTTTTCGTTGTCATTCTCAACTTTAATGTTTTTAGTTACAAAGTTTTTGGCACTTGAGATTTGTAGCATGGATGTGAATATTTTTTTTTGTAAGACCGCAAAAGTATTTTTACATTTCAACGTTCAACTTTCGTATGTAAAGTTCAACGCGCTGCGGTATATGCTTCGTAGTATGCAACTTTGCCAGCGGGCTCTAGTTAGGGTTTTTGAGGTTTTTGAATGAATATTGGCAACGGGTGTGAAATTTAAAACACATGTTGACGGCGTCGTTGTTTTCGTCGTCATCGTCGTCACTAGAGGGAGTCAAGCCAAGCAAGTTGTTTGATTTAATATTTGCAAGTGCAAAAAAAAAAAATATATTTGCTTCAGGGCACTGCGCTGATTGAATTTCGTTTATTATTTATCTATTTTTATACTTTTAAGTGGTTTTTGCTTTTATATAGAATCTAATGAGTAATAGAGAAGTTTGGTAAGAGTTTAACAATTTTCTTAAAGTTACTTTAACCTTTTCAAGTTGACTCATGCAACAGGTTGAACAGGGCGTCACAAGCTATTAAATTAATTCGACAAAATTAAAACTTTTTTGAGCAATGCGATATTGCTGCTTTTATGAAAATTACATAATTTAAAAATAAAGATTATTAATTTATGGATAACCAAAGGTGTTTATTAGCGAGCTACTTCAAGGCATAAGGAATGGTAAAGGCCGACAAACTTTTTTTTTGGAACAGTTGTCTGGTTCCAATTTTGATGTCTCAAGTTTGGGTCAAAAATGTATTTTTATTTTTTCTATAAAAAGAGGCTTATTCCAGCGTTCGTACGAATAGTCAAGCATGCATTAAACACACAGCCACCATGATACCCCAAAACGGCTACCCATCAAGTCAGTACCATTCAATTGGTACCAGACTTAATTTTTAAAAAATTTCTTATTATTAGGTATTTCGAAAGCTCCAAACTTAAAACTACAATGGATACCCAACAAACATTACGCATATTTCAAGGCAACGAGTCTTTGGGTACAATATATTATAGGGCTTGTCAGTCAGCTGCTCGCAAGAAATGATTACCTCAAGCATTTTTGCTTTCCAAGTTAGGATGTTTACTGTACGTGGGTGACTGTCTTTGTCGACTTAATCCAATGGGACCCCTAGGTATGATTAGAGGTTAGTCTAGGACAACGTCTTGTACCAATTTCGAAGCCATGTTAGTATTGGCACATGTTACTTCCCACCTTTGTGGAGTGTGAGGACTATCTAAACCTTGTTGCCTGACTGAAACCTACAATCAGTCAGGCCCGCTAGTTTGGGAGTAAACCACAGTCATCACGTTACTCCCAAAACGCCGTAACCCATCGAGCCAGGGCTTTCAGGCTGCTCTTGCTACCTAATTCGGGTTCAATACCCAAGCGGTAGGTTAACCCCTACTTCTACTCGCGAAGTAAAATATTATATATTGAACTAGCGGATACCCGGCGTGTGCTACTACATTGTATGGGTGTTTCGGTTGCTCTTTCGGCTCTTTTCCATTACGAATCTGCTGTTTTTTGTGCAATTGCAGCTTTTTTCTTTGGCAGTTTTGTACTTTTTATTATTATTATTTTTTTTTTTTTTTTTTGACCAAACATATTTTGGGGCTAATATGAACACATACCAAAAAAGTACCAAAAATACCTTTTGTTTTTATTGCAGCGAGGCCACAATTTGTCGGGGCTAGTATCAAAACATACACAACACCTACAAAATTTTGGATAGGAAAAGTCTAAAATAGACCTTGTAATAGAATCGAATCGTGACTAGTGGATTATTTTGGTGATTTATAATTACACTTGCATTGTTGCCTTTTAAATGAAACCTGTTTGGGACTCATCGGTTGGATGGTTTAAAAGTCCAAAGCGGACATAGAAACATTTTTACTTTTTTATATATATATTATGTGTAAAAGCATGTAACATGCTTAAGCCGAGTCGAATTAGCCCCGATTGTCCGTCCTGATGTCAGCAATTTTGATAATTTTAAAATTAAGCAATTAAAATTAAGCAAACACAGAAACTATGACACTCCCCCATAAAATCGGAAGTTAAGAAATGAAAAGCATGAAACTAAGTATCTCAGAGACTTTCAAAGAATTTTGACCTCTCTGGAGATATATAGTATCAGATTATATTGCTAATTTTTGAGTTTGTGTTTGAACATTTTTGCATTTTTTGAACGAATTTGCAACTTCTCCAAAAATATAATTTTTATACCCGTTACACATAGTGTGAACGGGTATATTCAGTTTGTCAAAAAGTTTGTAACGCATTGAAGGAGGCATCGGAGACCCCATAAAAGTATATATATTCTTGATCAGCTCGATAGAGAATCGATCTAGCCATGTCCGTCTGTCTGTCCGTCTGTTTGTTGCTATGCGATCTTTTCGATGAAGATATAAAGATATTGGGCTGAAATTTTAAACTTAAACTTTTCTCGGCAACGACTAGGTTAAGTTCGAAAATGAAAGTGCCACGTCCATTTTATATAAGCCCCCATACAAACTTATCGATTTTTTCATTTTTTTTAAAATAGTAATTATTTATGAATGTACCGCTCCCAATTGGGTAAAAACATTTTTGGTCATCCAGGGTCAAAACCAAGACGACACGCCCATGTAACGGGTATTTCAGCTTCGGTTCCACCGAAGTTAACGTTTTTCCTTGTTTTATTTAAAAACCTTAACTGTAACCTGTGAGATTCTTATACGTCAAAGCTTATTAAAAACGCTGCACAAAATTATAACTTTTATATTTTTCAAATTTAACACTCCAACAACCAATTACATACGACAAATCTATGCAAACATATTTTTATACGCCCACATGTCTACACTTGAAAACTTAAAGATATACGCAATACATACGCAAGTTTACTCTTGTCAGAATGTCAATTTTTAACGATGAAGATGACGACAACGCCTTTAAACAGATTTGTTGTTGCGTTGACTACTACTGCCAAAGTCATCTAACACTTAAAAAGTTATTTAACATCAGCAGCAGCAGCAACTGACAGAGATGTCAATGAAAAGAGTGTAACGATTTAGAGATGAACTGACAGACAGACAGACAGTGACAACAGTAAGAGAAGCCCAGAGAAACTGTTGAAATTTCGTCAATTTTAAATAACTTTATATATAATTGTATAGAATAGCAAACGATATGATGACATTTGCAGCAGTAAAAAAAAAAAAAACCTAAAGCATAAAATACTGACACAGACAGTTACGGACAGACAGACAGACAAACAACGCATTCATACATGTTTTCGTATATAATATTTAATGTATGTATTTAAATATATTGTATATGTATGAATGTATCTACTTATACGCAGAAGTAAATCAAGTGTTGTTATCATTGTAAGTAAACTTTGTACGCAACACATAGCGCTGTCGCCGTCGCCACTATCTCGTACATAGAGACTTACTTCATCGTTGCTGCGCTACTTGTACTTGGCACTTTCAGATACTTAAATGAACTTTATTTAATGTGCTTGTAGTATGTAGTGTACAATGAAGTAGCACTCTATTTTGAGTGGGTAGTTTTAGAAATTAGTAAAAAAAAAATATATATGTAGCGTATATTTATAGATAGAGAGAAGTGACTATGGGACAGTTCCAAACCACCGTATTGACACTTAAAGCGCCGTGTATATGGCCTTATGCCCAGAGCTGACTCTTCCTAGCCAGTCTGTAATGTTAAGGAATGTGCGAAGTTTTAGGGGACAGCTATTCGACAGTTCACCCTGCGAGTTGAGCTGCCATTTCCCAAGTAAACGCATTCTGTGCGATCTGAGTGCAGGACAGATGCACAGAAAGTGCTCTAGCAATTCTGTTGCGTCCTCTTCTTTGCAACTTCTGCTGTGTCTATTGAACGGGATTCCGAGTCTGGCCGCATGCTCCCCGATGAGCCAGTGTCCCGTTATGGTAGCTGTTAGTAAAGAGTTTTTTAATTTTTTGAACGTTTTGCGTCCACCTTGGGTCAAATCGTTTTAGCTTTCCTGCAGCTGTTCAGATTTGACCAATTATTATAGGCAAAATTGGCGAAATAGTTGCTAATTGCAGAGATTACTGCGCCCATTGGGGTCTCTACCTGAACCGGTTGGGAGGCGCTAGCTGATCCCATTCTGGCCAGTAGGTCTGGCGAGGCGTGCTTGTTTCCGGGGACATCGCTATGACCCCGAACCCACGAGAGGATGATTGAATTATGTTGGCTGGCTTCGTTCAGCCGCTTTTTAACAGTCCCTAATCAACTCTGACTTGGTGACGTAAGACCCTAAAGCCTTAATGGCAGCTTGGCTGTCCGAAAAGAAAACACCGATCTGTCGCGGAAATTCAGCTCTGCAAACAACTCACAAGTTGCAAGTATAGCGTGAACCTCCGCTGGAAAAAAAAGACCCGGGAGTCGATAAGATTTCTCAACACCAAGGTCCTCTAAATATACTCCAGAACCCACACCGCAGTCTATCTTTGAGCCATCGGTGTAGATTGACAGACCGGCATTACACCCAAATAGACCAGCCTTTCAGTGCTGCCTGGAGAGCAGAAATGTCCTTAAAAATTTGCTAAAATCTGGGTTTTCAGACAGGATAGCGCTGTAGCCATAGTTTGTTGGTGACCAGAGGCCTGATTCTTTCAGGCGAAGTGCGTTTTTTTTTCCATTTTCTTAATGTGATATACAATGGGCAGAAGATTAAGCAGTGCGTTGAGAGCTTACGGGGGCAAGTACGCATCGCCCCTGTAGCTTCCATGCAAGCCGATTTCTGCACTCGACTTAGCTTGATAACGTTGTACTGGTTCCTCAGGGCAGGCCACCAGGTCAAGGCAAAGTAGCACAAAATAGAGCGGACTACTGCTGTGTAGAGCCAAAGAACCATCTTCGGCGTTGGGTCCCAGCCCTTGTCGAATAATTTGGAGCAGGAGTAGAAGGCAACAGTTGTTTTCTTAAACCGTTCTTGGATATTATCTTTTCAGTTTAGCTTGGGATCTAGAATTAGACCAAGGTGCTTAGCCCTGCTGGACAGAGTTAAGCGGGTACCTCCTCCTAACTTAAGGAGCGGAAAATTCGGTGTTTTATAACGTTTGGTGAAAAGCATCAACTCGATCTTTTCTGGATTGACTCCAAGTCCACAACTAGTGGCCCATTTACTAAATAACAAAATGTTTTTTTTTATGTTAATGAAGTTTTTCCAAAGAACATATGCAACTGATTTTCTCAAAATTTATTGCAAAATTTGTAAAATTTTTTTTTTTTTTTATTTTTTATTAAACTGCCCCATGTGCCTGTCTGTTGCTTTTACAACTAACATATTCTCTCTGTTAATGTATCTAGTAGATACTTATTTATTTGTATCTGTCTGTCTGTCTGTCTGTTAGTTTTCTATCTGTATACAACGCTATCTATCTGTGTATGTATTATAACGCTTATAATGTCACGCAGCATGAGTTTCTATACCAAGCATGTATGTAGAGAAAAAAAAACCCAAGCTCAAAAGCACACATTTCTCTTTGCTCTTCCGCTATATTCCGTCGTTGTTGCTTCACAACTTGTGGTAAATATAATTAAATAATAAATTCAAACTAAAATTTGTGTGCGCGCACATATATACAGTACACAGCATATGACTCATAAAAAGTATCTTAGTTTGTGTATATGTTAAAAAAAATAATACTTAAGCTCATTGCAAATATAAGTACAATTCATTTAAACACACACACACACACACATATACAAGTATGTCTAAGTATATCAAGTTGTCTCCATGCCAATGAACTTTTTTTTATTTTTTTTTTCGCGTTTTCTTATAGCATTGTCGTCTTCGACGTCGTTGTTGTTGTTTTTGTCTGATAATGAAATTATATCGTTCTAATAATTTTATGCGCAACACAATAACAACTCAGTTCATCCATAAACAGAAAATTATTAGAAATATATATTATATATGTATATAAATTTATTTAATATTTTCCACGCGTTGCTACTAAAGCTAAACACAATTGTTGTTGTTCGCTTCCACTTCCTCTTAAAATTGACCAATTTGCAAAAATGGGTAAACGACTTTTGGTTCTCATTTATTCTTTGCCTTTTATTTTTTTTTTTTTTTTTTGTATCTTCTTATTTGCAAAATTGCGTCATTTGCAAAAAATTTTTTTGTGTATATTATTTAATCTTGCGTATCTTGCAGATACATATTTTAAATCGTTGCTCTCAAGTCGCTTTCACCGCGCTGCTGTCGAGATGCAGCTGCTCTGTGTTGCTGCTAATAACTGGTATTTCTAGCTTATTTCATTAATTTACTTTTTTTTCTTAATTTTTTTTTTTTTTGCTTTAAGTTTTATTGCATCTACACAACTGCTGCTGTCTACTTGACATTTGTGCTTCAGATACAAGATGCTTTTGCCATTTAATTCCATCAAAGAGCAGTAATGTGTGTGTGTGTGTGTGCGGCTTAAGTTAAATCGAGAAAAATGATTAATGTACATTAACTATAAAGTGGGAAGTTTTCCATAAACAGTGTGCTTCTAAATTAGTTGTACATATTTCAAAAAGTAAATTTAATATTGCGGCATAGAGTTGGATAACTACGTCTCCTCATCTAGAATTAATGAAAATTTGCGTGGTTGTATCAACGTCGCATCGACTATTTACTGAGCCATAACTCATATTGAGCTCAGCATTCCAAAACGCTTAGAACTAATGATCTCTGGCCAGGACCGTGCGCATGATTTGCTCGTGGATGGAGATTTTTTGATATCGTTACGGGTAACGCAGCCATTATAAGAAGGATTTAGTGAACATTTGGAAAAGCAGTTGCATTGTAGATGTCAAGAGTTTCGATAGGGCTGTTGATATTGATCTTCATTGATCTAATTACAGTGGAGTTTTTGATGGAAAAGACATCTGAAATTCGACAGAATTCTACGGTGCTTTAGAAAACGGTCTTCGAGATGAGTGATGCATAAATCAAGGTATGGTTTATAAGTTGAAATTCGATAATACTCATCAGATGTATTAGGCCCCGTTTCCATTAGGCCGCGTTCCGCGTTAGCGTTAAAAATTCGACTAACTCGCGTTAAATCGTATACAAAAAAGATAGGCAGTTAGGTATGGGAAAAGTCTCGTTAATTTTGAACGCGACTTTCGATAACACGCGTTTAAACCGATTTCACACCGATTTCAAACCGATTTCTCTTATCGGTTCGAATAATTTGGCAATCGTAAGTTGCGCATACTTATTAAAACAGCTGACAAAGTAACCGCAAAAAATAAACATTTACATAAAAGCTTCAGCTGCATACATTCAAATGACGGATTAACTTATCATGCTCGTATTGGACAGCAGTTACTAAAGGAACAACACCTACATCCATTCGTAATATTAAAAATCTGCATTTTAAAAAAAAAAAAAAATTTTTGCCTGTACAATTTTTTTACTACATAACAAACAAAATCAGCTGTTTTAACTCGAACGCTAACGCTAAAAGACAATGGAAACACTGTTCCGCGTTTTTCGATAAATTGTTAACGCGATAACAAAACACGGCTCAGTGGAAATGCTGCATCAGTTTTGACATTACAACGATGAGTTTGATGCGAAGCTTGTCTCGGTTTCTTTACTTCGAAATCTTACTGACTTGTTGAAAAATCTTACTAAAATGTTCCTCTGCATTTTCTCTTCTTTCCATTAATTCTTCTTTTACATTATCTGCCAACTGTTTAGCTTCATCGAGATCTTGATTTTCAGTTTGAAGAGAACGACTCAACAATAAAGCTAAGGAATGAATCAAATCAAGCACATGTAACGAAAACCTGAAAATCACAGCTGGAAAGCATCAGACGTTGTTTTCTTATCTGACCAGGTACTGGAGATGTTTTTCCAAGGCGTCCATAACTGCTGATTGTAAGTGCTGATAAATTCCGACTAGTTCGTATCGTTCCACTCATCTCGTTGCGCTAGATTAAGACCCCCAAAATCTACCCCGTCCGCACGGACCTGTCTCTGGCGAGCCGGAAAAGAACAAAAAACCAAACCGGCAGTTAAATCTTGAGCCTTGAAATTGGAAGGTTTGGAAAGATCTCTTCTTCAAATGAATTATGTGTATTTTTGACAGTCCTCAGCAAATATCTCTATGATCCACAAGCCTGACAAGAGAAAAAGTGACCATGAGTAACTTTCAGAACAAAGACTGACTCTAAAAAAAAAAAACCTGTACTGGCTATTTTATTTTTTATCTTAAACCACATTTATCTATTTTTGAAAAATAGATTTCTAGGCGAACACTTTTGGACACAACACATTGAATAAATTCCAATAAGAATAATTGCAATAAAAGGCATAAAATTTGAGTTAAAACAGGTTCACACACGTACAACAAAGCAGGATAGACATAAAGTTATAAAAAATATCTAAAAAAAAAAAAAAAAAAAAATACAGATACACATAAAAACTCACACACACACACACATATACGCATGCAAAATATTTAAGACATATCGTAAAAATCGAAATGAGCAAAAGGCCAAACCAAATCAGACACGCGTCGGATTGGATTTTTTGCGGATTTCGAACATAAAAAATGCCGCTCACGTGACTTATAAATAAATGAGAAATGAGTTTGTGTAAAAAGAGGAAGTAAGGGTAAATGTATATTTCTGATAGGCCAGCCAGGCTATATCTAAGTCAAAAGATAAGCGCACAACACAGAGCAGCATCCCTCCTGCCTTTTTTTTTTTTTTTTTTTATTTTTGATAATTTTCAACTTGTTTGCTGGCGCATCTAATTGACGCAAGTCATGCTAAAACAGGAACGTGGCGCTTGATAAAAAAAAAAAAAAATATTTATAAAAAAAAAATCAAGGTGTGGCAAAGGAAAAAAAAAAGTATTCAGCTTGTTATATAAAAAATACAAAACGAAATAATTTTCAAAAAAAAAAAAAAAAAAAATTATATACAAATTCGAGGCTAATAAAATTTTGCGTGCAATGAGAAATTTCTTTACTTGAAACATAAAAGAAATAAAATCACGTAACTGTTACAATATTTATAATTCATAAATTTTTAGTACTTTTACACACACACACACATACACAAAAATCTTTAGAATTTTATTAATTGAATTGCATTTTTGTCAATTTTGAAAAAGCTGTGCTGCTAAATTGCAAAATTTTTATTAGCTTTAAAAATTTAGGTCAAATAATAAAAGCACGTGTCACACATAACGTCTCGACGAGATCTTAAAATAAATAGCAGAAATCTTAATATAATAAAACTCTGTGACATATAAAATTTTGTATTATAACAGAAACGTTCAGAAGATATAATTTTATGTTGCGTCCTCCGTTTAAGTTTTATTGATTTTTTTATACTCGTCTCACATAGTGATAGGAGACACCGTAGGCCCCATAAATTTCTTGTTCAGCTCGATGAGACGAGTCCATCTAGCCATGTACGTCCGTCTGTCTGTCTGGCCGTCTGTAGTTACACGTTTCATTTGTTCCTTTTTAAAGATCTTGAGATGAAATTTAAAACTTAGCGCTTCTCAGTCCTAAGCAGTTAAAGAGTTAAAACCAAAGTACCACGCCTAAAATTTTTTATTTATGAAGCGATTTGATTTAAACATGGTAAAAACACTTCTTATAGCAACACATGTTTGGAAAAAGTACCCATGGTTGAGGTGGGTCCACTATAGCATAAACCATAACCATAAAAAGCCTGACGTTGTGCCTGGCCGAGGACACGAGACAAGCAAGTAGTGGTCGGAGCGAAAGTGGAAAATCAAGAAAGTCACCACACGTTCCTAACGTTAGCACAGAGTATGATAGGAACATGGTAGGCCCTCCGAAAAATGGAGACAAAAGGCCACTGCGACTCTAAAGGAGTCTATTGTACCGAAGCCCTGCATGAAAAGTGGTTAGGAGAGTATCCTTAGTCTGATTTGGTCGGATGTGATAAAACAGTGATTAAACAGAGTGAGTCTGAAGCGGGCCAAAGCCGGACATTCGCAGAGAATGTGTGTCTAGTTTCCTCGTTCTCCAAGTCTAAACTCTGACTCTGAGAACAGGCCTATTTTGTTAAGATTTGAGTCTATTATGACCGGTAAGGTAGCCAGTTAGCAACTTGAAAAGATATACGATGTTTTTAAGGCATATAGCCTTAGCTTATCGTAGGCCCGGATTTTGAATCCAATATTGTTGAAGAGATTCTGCGGAGAACCTATCAATTAGACGTATGGCTGAAGTCCATCTGAGCCGAGCAGATAGGATCCCGGCCAATTAGGGGCGAAGAGGAGGCAGATCTGGCAAGTTCGTCTGCGGCTTCATTGCCATCAGTACACCTGTGTCCATGCATCCAGCAGATAGTAACTTCACGACCTTAAGAGAGATGTTGAAGTGTATCATACCTTTGCAGAACTAACTTAGATGAATAGGTCCATGAAGTTAGTGCTTTGATAGCCGCTTAGCTATCAAATAAAATTGTGCTGTTGGCCCCCCCGAGGACTATGAACCAGAAGTTGGCGGATGCAGTCTTCAATGGCATGAATCTCCGGTTCCACCGAAGTTGACGTTTTTCTTTGTTTTTTTTTTAAATATTTTTTTTATTGAAAATTTTTTAATTCATTGCTTAAATATATATTTTTTTTGTTTATATCAAGAGTTAAAAAAAAAAAAATAAAACTGCAAATGATTAAAAAAAAAATTTAGTTAAAAGAAAATATACAACTCTCTCAAAGCTAAAAAAAAGGGGTTCATTAAACTTGACCTTGATTTGCTGAATTTTTTTTTATTGCAACGAATGCAGCAATTGACTGATAAATGCTTTTTATGATGCCATTAATTTTTATTTTTGTGTGAGCTGAGTTATTAGAGTTCTATGACTCACCCATACCAAATAGCGTGATTATTGGAAGAATGTACAAATTTTGCTTACCTGCAAATAAAAGAAAAATGAGATAAGAAATTAGTTTAAAATTTAATTTATGGAATTTGTTATTTTGTATATTAAAATAAATATATATATATATATATATATATATATATTCTAAAAAAATTTGTATTATAAATATTCGTCCTTCTAGGCATTAGGTTTTTTTTTTACTGCATAAATGTTCAGCGTTGTTGACTTTCTCATTAAAATAATATTTATATTCAAACGGAATACGAAAAACTAAATTATTTATCAGTGTAAACAAACATGATCTAATAAATGTCATCGGTTCTTACCACTCTGCTTGATTTTATTCAAATAAATTGCTGCAAATTTTTTCAACAGTTTGGAATGCATAAAAAATTTTCGAAAAAATACTTTTTTTTCTTGTTTGTTTTTTAATAAACGCAAAACACTCAGCCGCAAAAAAAGCAGTTATTGAATTAATTTTTTTT
This sequence comes from Leucophenga varia, assembly GCA_018903435.1. Lineage (NCBI taxonomy): Eukaryota > Metazoa > Arthropoda > Insecta > Diptera > Drosophilidae > Leucophenga > Leucophenga varia. The sequence goes on along the minus strand of JAEIFJ010003017.1, from coordinate 43,898 downwards.
TGTTAAATAATTTTTTGGATTAAATAAAAATTGTTTGCATTGTAACCACATTTTTATGTAAATAAATAAGGCAAGTGTGCCGTCAACAATAACAACAACAAAACAACACTATGTATTGCAATTGTATTTATTTTATCGCAATAATAGATTAAATATCCGGTATTGCTAAGAATTTTGTTGCTGCATTTATGAATTTAAAAAATAAACAATGAATAATAAAACATAAAAAATGATAATATTAATAAAAAAAAAAATAAAAAAAAAGTTTTAATGTTTTTAAACTATTAAAAAAAAAGGTTATAAAATAGAAAAAGTAATAAACAAGAAGGAACCGAAGCTCAAATACACGCCACATCTTGCTTTAGTTTATTTATGATGGGCTAGGAATTGGAGAAGAGATGGCTTGAACTAAATAATCCGATACAACCAAAGTTTAGACACAAGAATGGGGTAAAATTTTATCCTAAGACAGAATAATAAATATCAAAATAAGCCTAGTGTGTTTCTATGGGGGCTATATGTGTATCAGTTATGTATACGTAGGATGACATTTGAAATGTTTTTACTCCATTTGGAGTGAATAATAGCTATTTTCATACAAAAAATAGGTAAATACAATAAAAGGTAAGTTTGTATGGGGGCTATAGGTCTGCGAAAAGCTTAAGTTTCGAATTTCAGATTAATATCTTTAAAACTAAGCGAATGAAACGCATAAATATCAGACGAACATGGCTAGATCAACTAGTCTCGTCTCGTCGTGCTGATCAAGAATATATATACTTAAAGGGTCTACGATGTCTACTTTAATGCGTAAAACACTTTTTGATAAAATGAAAACACCCTCCTCCGAGCCATGTTGATATTAGAGTACATTATGTATTACAGTTTTAGATTTTATTAAAGAACGAGTAGACTGGAATTCAAAACTGAGTTACACCGAAACTAGTCGATGATATAATTCTGCTTGATATAAAAAAATTTTATGGAATCGGAAGCAATCGATTCTGACATAGAGTCGAGAACTTTCCAAAATATTGGGTTGCCCCAAATGAAACCGGCGAATTTTTTATCATTATCAAAAGTTTTACCATTTAAGAAGTTTTGCAAAGACCGAAACAAGTGGTAGTCTGACGGTGCAAGGTCAGGGCTATATGATCGATGTATCAAAAGTTCCCAACCAAGCTCTCTAAGCTTTGTCCTGGTGACCAATTCTGTCCGCTTCTCGTTGATGGCTGTATTCACTTTGTCCAGTTTTTGACAGTAGACACTCGAATTAATCGTTTGGTTCCTTGAAAACAGCTCAAAATAAACTACACCCTTCCAATCCCAACAAACTGAAAGCATAATTTTCTTTTAATGAAAACCAGCCTTTGAAGTGGTTTGTGGCGCTTCATCATGCTTGGACCATGATTGTTGTCGATTGACGTTATTGAAAACAATTCATTTTACATCTCCAGTTATGATTCGCTTCAAAAACGGATCAAATTCATTGCGTTCAACGTTGAAGCGGTTTGTTAAATGAATTTCTTTTAATTCATGTAGTACCCAAGACGTCGTATATGATTATGAACGTTTAATTTTGGTATATTTAACTTCTCTCCAATCTCACGCTCAGTTACATGACGATCCGAAAAAAATCGCCAGCTTCTTTTGGGGCAACCCAATATTTACTTTTCTACAAATGCGTTTGACTTCTTAACTGCATCTGAACGAACAATCCATTAACTAATTTCGGTACTTTCCGTGGTTTTATACGCTACTCTGAGAAAATATTGAGTAACTTTCTTGAATTGTTATTAATAAAAATGACTACTTGGGCTTTGCCCATGACTAAAAAAATTCATCTTAAAAGGTCTTTTTTTACAAAGTTTTTATTTAATAAATATTTCAATAGAATTAATTTAATGAGAGAATCTGTTATAAAAGTCATTAAAAAATTTAATTCATACACTCTACACTAACAAAACAATAAAAATTCTAATAACTTTATTTTAAAATTAAATTATTAATTTAATTGAAAATGTACAACACATGTGTTTGAATTTTCTTCTTTGCAAGCAATTATAACTTTAGTGAAAAATATATAAAATGTAATAAACAAAAAAAAAACGAAAAATTATTTTCAATAAAGGTAAGTTAGGAATTTCAATTAAAATAATTTCCTAATTGTAAATTTTATGCCAATAACAGCAAAAAAAAAAAAATAGAGCCACAAAAACTCAAATACAAAAAAAAAAATTATAATAATAAAAATTTGAACAATGTCTGCCATTCAAAAATAAATCAAGCATAACAATTATGGACTATTCTTAAATTTTTATAATGGTAAAAATATAAAAAATAATAATAATATAAATATTTGAATTTTTTTTAAACTTGTTCCTTATTTTTGTATTACATTTTGAGCTATATGGTGACGGAGGGACATTACAGAATTCATATGGTATATATGCTGATAAGTATCGAAAATGGACTTTATTTAAAATATTCTATTGTTTCTCTAACTCTGATACCAAAATTTATTATCAAAAATAGTGGTTCGCACACACATCGCCACGTGTAGCACAAAAATTACAAAAATGCCTACCACTGACATAAAAATAATAGGTATTAAAACTTTGTTTTATATGCAAGTTAAACATTTTCCTTTATTTTATTTTAATTTTCATTTAATTTAAATTCATTTTGCGAATTGTGCAATTTTAATGGGTGACACATTTTTTTTGCTTTTTTTTTTTTTTTTTACAAAACAGCAAAAGCAAAATAAAGTTTAATGCGCTCATTTTAATTTTTTTTTTTTTGCAGCACATTTTTTCGTAGGCAATTATTTTGAAAAATTAAATTCAATGCACATCATTGCACAGATACACAACGTATGAAAAAAAAAAAAAAAAAAAATAAAATTATCGTAGCTAAAAATTTGTGCACAACAATTTGCATAATTTATGTGTACGCAAATTTTCAAAATAGACAACAAATTACGAGCTCACACACATTTAGCACACACAATTTTTTATTACATACAAAAAGAAATTAGTATTTTTTTAATCAAACAACAAAAAGATACAAAAATATCTTTAAAAAATTTCGCTTGCTGCCAATATAAGAAAAATTCATACTCAGAAAGCAGAACAGCGTAGAATGTTTTGCGCACCATTAAAAAAGAAAAAGACTGTCTAACAAATACGCCCGAGCACAAATATTTTATGCATTAATATTTTCGTCTTTTTAATTTTTCTTTATTAATAATAAAATGTATCTAGATACATTTTTGCAAAGTATCTGTCGTTGTTGTTGTTGTTGTTGTGCATTGAAACGTAAATTTTAAATAAATAAATTTAACAAAAGCCACAACAGAAGAAGAAAAGCAGACAAACAAACTAAATAGCTACTCTGTGTGTATGTGTTTGTGTGTGTGTGTGCATGTCTGACTGTAACTATAATATAATACAGATATTGTATCTCATATCATTTTTTTCTTTCTTTTTTTGTTATTTTGATTGAGTTAAAGCACATAATTCAATTGAGTAGATGAATGATGAAAAAGATGTGTACAAGCGAGTACCGACCACAATTTTTCTTTATTTTTTTAATATTTTTTTGATGCAAAAATATGAATATGAAACCATCGGTGACGTTTCGTATCGTTTCGTTTCATATCTTTTGTGCATGAGTCAAATGAATACTTATTGGTAAATGTATCGTATCCGATATATATTGTATATAGTAGACGACCATGTTATATCGCTAGCTGCAAAATGCCAAGCTATTGAACTCGCGGTATATATATTTTTTTTTTTTTGTGCGGGCGACAGCAACAACAGTTTGGAATACAAAGCGTTATTAATAAAATATAATACGCTTTAATAACTCATGAATGCGCAAAAAATCGATTACCAGTCAATGCAAATGCTTTCGATATTGAATAATTTGCCGAATATAAGAAAAAATATGACAACAAAAGAGTCAAACAATAAATATTATTGTACAAAAAAAAAAAAAAGAATATAACTCATCGTTCTTTTATTTCAATAATACATTAACAAACAATTGATTTGTGCAATTTGTAGGCATAGTAATTCTATATTCTCTAGAAAAACTTATACAAAAGTTTGTGAAATCATAAAAAGAAAGCAGCAGCGATAACATAAATTATAAATAAGCTTCAACAGCGCAGAACTGGGCAACTCGATAAAAAATATTTGAGCTGAGAGTCGAGCAGCATTAAACCATTTAGGCATAGCTCACATACAAATCTATTGAAGATATTTGAGTTTAGTTGAAGTGTGCCACATGTGGGCATCTCTCTAGTTGTGGGCACCCCTATATATCTTTGGGCAGCAGGCATAACACTCTGATCTGGGTACTGTTACACGTGTGATAACAAAACGAATTCTCGTTTTTGCCAGGTATTCGAGAATAGGGCTGTATAATAGTTGGAAATAATCGATAGTTGATGATTGCTAAATTAAATCGATAGTTGGTGATTAATCATAATTAGCTAAAAGTATTTTGTGATATAATTTTTTTGATTTTATTATATTTCATCATAACTTAAAAAAGATGTGGGTTAGTGTTGAAAAGCAAGACAAGCACACAAGCATAGAAAAATGTTAGATATAAAAGCGTCCTAAGACACCTACTAAACTATTATTACAAATATGGTAAAAACTCTTATTATAGCAACCCATGATCACATTAGAATTATGGATGACACGATTTAACGAAATATTGTTATTAATCGGTTATTTCTTTAATCGAATAATTAGTTAATTATTGTTTTTCTGCCATACCTACTGCTACCCCCTACAACAAATAGTGCAGAGTTTCAGCCACCCAGCAAGAGATTTAAATCGAATGAGAAGTTTATCACTGGAATTTTTTTTTTTTTTTTTAATGCTGTGTTCTTTATTTGCAATCAGTCCCTAAGGGGACTATCAGCGAATGGACTGCATAACATTGACTTTCTATAAAGTATTCCATGACTTGGAAGTTGTTATTGGGGTTTAAAAGGGGTGGGGGAGTGATGGAGGAGGATTTAAAAGTTTATGTGTGTGGCAAATCCAGGGGGTGTAACCTCTTCAGTCGCCGAGTCGTTGTACTGTTATCCAGCAGGTTTATGGCCAGAGGGTTGACATGGTTGTCCAGTCTATCCAGATATGCCTTAGTGAGCCTAGCCACCTCCTGGCTTATGAGAAGGACATCTAGTTCCTGGTGGATTTCTGCATTGGTATGATATGGGTGCGCCTCAGAAATAATGCGCAGAACCTTGTTTTGGAAGACTTGGATTCTTTCCCTGTTGTTTCTCTTTGCTTATTTTGAGTATCTTGAGTAAATCTATTATTCAAAAATAAATTTTGTCTTGACTAAAAAGCAGAGCTGCAAACCGGTTTTGAACCGAACCGGTTTTTGAACCGAATACCCTGGTCATTCAGAGTGACCTCCTCCCACTGTGCTGGCAAAGCTGATGCCATGATTTACTGAGGGCGCTAGGAAGCCAGAGGTTCTTATTCCTTGAGACACCGGAGTGTGTCTTGGCTTGTGTGAATGCAGCTCCTTCGCTTTCTAGTGTTTACATTTTCATGTATTTCATCAAAATGTCTACGCTCAACTTTATGTTTTATGCTTACATCAACATTTTTTTCTTTCTTTTTATAAAATTTTCGATAAAAATACAGACTTCACATATTTTAATATGTATTCAATTTTCAATTTTTGCTCAATAATAAGCTATCTTTTGTTTGTTCTTTAAATTGTCTTGTATATTACTAATTGCAGCTGTAGGCAGCAGTATGGTACTTATCAAAAAAAAAAAAAAAAAAAAAAAAAAACTGTAGACAAGATACAGCCGAGAATTTTTATTAAGTTCCAACAATAACAAATTGAGCAGTGTGTATGTAATTTGTATGAAAAGATAACAATAAAATCTAATGAACATACCGTATATATGTGTCGGAAAATGGCAGATATTTAGTTTTAAAATTCTAAGAATTTCAAATGTAATAAAATTATTCTACAAGAAGCTACAGCGCATAAAATGATTATTAAAGTTTTTAAAATTTAAAGTTAAAGTAAACAAAATAGAAATTCACTAAAAGTATCTGACAATATTTTACGTATACGCTTTAAGCATAACAAAAGAATACCATATCTTTTTCATCTAAAACACTGGTCATAAGTCTTTGAATTCTAGGAAGTATTTCTCTAACCCCATATTGTAGTAGAGCAGAAAAGATCTCGTCTAATCCAGGAGTTTTAAAAGAGTAAAAGGTGGATACTGCTCAACTTATCTTTCCTGATTCTTTGCAAGCATCAGGTTTTCCCGACTCGGAGACTCAACGTCTCTAGCTCCCAGGAAGTGTGTTTCTAATGGGAGCCTAATTCTTTGCTCCTCATGTTTCGTATAGGAATTGTCTGGTCTTCAAAGTGCTATATACGCTTCGGCCTGGACTTCTGCCATTGCCCTGTAGTTCCGGGCAGTGGAAGATATACTTTCACAGAAAATTCTGTTGTTCCTGCGTTTCGCTTTTCTTAATTCTTTATTTTAGAGCGTAAGTTCCTGTGAGTACTCCTTCCACCGGTCTGAATAGTTTTCTAACTTTCTTCCTTTCTTTCTCTAGGCGTTCATTTCACCACTATGGGGCGTCGACCAGTAGCTCATAATAACTTCTCATTATTCTGGGCTATAATTCATTATAAATACTGCTGTAGAAAAATCATATGTATTTAATGACAAATGGCAAAAAAGAAAGAAAGAAAGAAAAGTGTAAAAAGTAATAAAGTCAACACAAATAGCATAAATCAAATAAATCTGCAAAACGTGATCGGAAAGCGCGTGGTCAGTCACCAAGCGGACGACAACAACAACATAGGCGACACACTCACATCACATCAAAAGGTATAGTTTTTATTTACTATTTAACACAATTAAGCTTATGCGATATATTATCATCATCATCAGCAACAGCATCAATAACAGTAACAACAAAACCAAGTCATCATCAACACGTTGCCATGTCATCTGAATCAATGAAACTGACCACTAATATACAATATATGTACGTATGTATAAAATATGAAAAAGATAGTGCTACTCAGTAGCTCTGGCAAGCATTTTGCAATAAAATTTTATTAGCATAGTAACCACGACGGTAGGCAGTCAGGCAGTGAGGCAGGCAGCTATAGCAAATAGTGTCAATGGTGTTATACTGCTGCTGTTGATTATTAGCTAACTAACATGAATATGTCTATGCGCGTTGCTAAACAATTAGCATTAAGCGCTGCACAAGAACAAAAACGTTTCTACTCTAGTAGTAGTAGATACATACATGCACATAGATACATAATGTATCTAAAGGTTTATGGGGTGTGAAAATTACAAGAGAAAGAGTATTGTGTGCGATGCGACAGACAGACAGACAGACAATAGTCAAAAGTGACAATCGGTATTGTTTGTGCTACACTAAAACGTACAGCTTTTTGTTGTTGTTGTTTTTTTTTTTTTCATATACAGACGCGTGTTGTATGAGTAAAGAAGGAAGTCTGCTTTTGATGTCGTTACTGTACGCTTTAAATACAAAATATAAATTTTAAATGCGTGTTGAACGGAAGTAACACTTAACTTAAATACAGATACACAAACAGATACAAATGCAGACAACAATACAACAAGAAGAAAAAAAAAAAATGTCAGACCAGACATAAAATACACACACACACACAACATACATAGAAAATGTGACAAAGCCAATAGCATATGCAACAATGAAATAAGACATGTTTAAAGCACATTCTTGCTACACAGCTACGCAAGTATCTTATAGATACAAATATAAAGTATATATTATGCGAGATACATTTTATTCAGCGCAAGCATATGAATGCGGGTATTTAAATTTAATTTGCACGCATAAAATCAATTAAAAAGAAAATATTTTATATAATAAAATAGCTCAAAGGCAGCGCTAATTTATACAATAAAATATAGATAAATGTATCTAGATAGATTTTTTTATATAAATAAATTTAATTATAATAAATTAATTTAGGTGCGACATAAAAAAAAAAAAAAAAAATATATATTACGCATACGCAGCGTGTGTCTTCATTTATTTCAAAATTAGTCCCTTAAGTCAATTAATAATAATATTGTCGAGACGACGCCTATTTTAATTACACCATACATACTTATCTACTATCTCTATTAGCATATTTTTTTTTTCTTCTTCAAAAATTTTCCAAATGAGTCACATGAAAGCCAAGTAATAAACGACGACCTTAACTTTATTGTTTTAAATAAATAGTTACATGTAAGCAGTTCAAAAAAAAAAAGAAAGAATTATAAAAAAAAAAACATATAAAACTAGTTAATAGCAGCTAAAAAAAAACAAAAAATGCAAAACACATGTAGTACTAATTGGCGTTACTTTGACGTTTAATTAGGTGAAGAAGAAAAACAAACTAAAGCAAACAGCAACGACGACGACGATTCTCTATAAAAAGAAACAACGTCACTATTTTCAGCGTATTAAACTAAAAAAAAAAAAAAAAAGACTAAATAAAATTAGAGCGAAATCAATAAAATCGTTTCAGACCACAACAACTGCAGATACATTTATTACAGAAAGTCAAAACCAAAAGCAAATGGGGCGTCATATCAGTAAAAATAAAAAAAAAAAAACACACGAAAGGAATTTCTGTTGCGATAAAATGCTTAGCTAAACAAAAAAAAAAAGTAAATAAATAAAAAAAAAAAAATTTAATACTTTTTAAATGTCTGTATTCATTTGTGTGTATGCATTAAAAATGTACAACTCGCATGAATTTTGACACTGGAAACTATTTTATTCGAAAGTAGACATCAAAAACAACGCATATGCAAAAAAAAAAAAAAAAAAAAAATTGGGTCAAAAATATCTATTTTGCGTCCCAGGTCTAAAATTTCGGAGACCCCTCGACACACTTTAAAAATATTTTTGAAACAGCTTTTAAATGCGCCTAACATCAAATCTATAGTCCTCTCTGTTACCGAGTGTTAACAAAAGTGTTAAAAGAGATGGTTCATCATTCGATTTTGGGTCCCCAAGTGGGTCTTTCGATAAACAACGAAACACCCCAAAAATATTTCTTAACGACCTTTAAAATGAGTCCAACTTTTAAGTGTTTATGTATTTTTATTCCAAAGTTTAATCTGCGGTCATCTCAAAAAGGAAGATAGGTAAAAATAACCCATTTTTGGCCCCAACTGTACCACAGATTCAATATTTCGAAAATCGCTTGAATACGTATAAAATATTTTTTTTTTTACCATCTTTCAAAAGCCTAATATTAAGTCTCTCCATCTCAGAGATATGGCTTTTCCGGTTTTAAGGTACCTATTTCAAAACTTTCCAAAATTCTTTCTTAGTCGGTAGTTTTTCATTATTAAACGAATAGTCCAGGTCCTACCTATGTCAGTTAGTCAGGTGAAATAGTTTTATAGACATAAATTTGGTAACACATTAAAATCATAAAATCGTTTAATCCTGAGTTGTCACATAAAACTTCTTTTGGTTGGTTTAAAATCTCTTTTAAAATTCAATAAAATAATGAATATAATTCACAATTAGTTTAAATAATAAAAATACGGTGTATATTTTATTTATTTTTTAAATAATGCTAGAACTAATTGTGAATTATATGCATTATTTCATTTATAAAAATAACACAACATTTGATTTATTTTTTTAAACAGTGTTACAACTAACTGGAATTATATTCATTAAATAGAAGACCTTTTAAACTTACCAAAATACTTTTTATACACCCTGGTCTTAACTGTAAAAGTCGTATACACGTAGGTCAGAAAAATAGTATTTCCTTTCCAGAATAGTGATTCCAGATGAAAAGTGGATCCAATATAAAATGTTAAAGCGTAAAACATTATCAGACATGCATCGGCAACAAGCTTTAGCAAACTGACAGCTTAAGCTCTATAATCAAAATGATGTTGTGCTTTATGCGCTTTTAAAAACCAGAGTGAAACCATCATGAGACATCAATATCGCTTCTAAAATGATGCGTTGAAGGCGCCAACTAAAGGTTAAACGGTCAAAAACAATCACCATACATTCTGATTATAACTGGTTTTGCTCAATGGCATAGGGGGTCTTGCTAGAGCGATACGTACGAACGAACGAACAAAGCTAGATCAACGAACCTGACAAAGTTTTGGACTCTTATCAACAATGATAGAGTCTGGCATGCACCTATAGTCTCAGATTCGACTGTGGTTTAAAATAATTTCCAGGCTGAAGTCAAACAGCATAGACAAAAAAAAAAAACAATTGTGATGCTACATATAACTCCTCAAAATATTCTTGAAGACCAGAGATAATCTTTATATTATCAGCACGATTACATAAAGTCTGAAGATGATAAAGAATAGTTAAAAATCGTAGGTTAATCAGCTGCTATCTGACAAGTCAAACGTTTCGATTGATAGAATATGCACAGCTTAAAAATACTCTTTATACACTATTAAAATGTGGCATTCCTATATGTATACAAATTGATATTGTTGTCGCAGCTATTCAATAAGCTATGGAATGGTTATTGAAAAAAATTGTTAATAAACTGGCATAGATTTCAAGTAGATTTTATTTTTTTTTTTTGTTGCTATTTTTTTACAGCGTCAAGTGTTATTTTGCGAGAAGTAGAGGCGGAAATATTGAGTGGAAACACTTCTGTAAGATGAGAAATGCAGTTGACATAATTTCATTTACTATCTAATGCACTACACCACATTTAAATATTTAAGGGTATTTTGAATTGAAAATAGATTTAATTTATTTGAGAAATATTTAATTTATAAAGTATAAAAAAAAAATTGTTTCAATCTTATTGAAATTAAAATTCTCATTTATAACACTTCTACTCAAAATCAGTTCATTACACAAATGTTTCAACTATTTCTAATTAATGAATTGTCTAATTGTTTAAATTAAAAAAAAAAAAAAAAAAAAAAGAAAATTATTATCAACAAACGAATGACATAAACAATCTTATATGTATGTGCTGTATAGTAATTATTGTTTTGCTTTTACTCAAGTATATTTAGTTTATGGCGTGTAAATCAAAATGATTACCAATTCTGGGAATTCACCGATGTCGCCTTTTGTTGACAGTTGCAGTTGTTTTGCGCGCATGAATCATGCCGCGACAAAAATGAAAAATGGCAACAGAAAAATAAAAAAAAATATGAAAGGTATTTGTCATAGATAAAACATAAGGAAAAACGTTAACTTCTATAGAACCGAGGCTTACATACACGCCACACGATGTTTAGTCTTAATTTTCTTGAATGAATATGTGCGTTTGATTTGTAAAGGGTTGCTATAATGTTCCTATCTTTATCATGTACCCTATTGTGATCAAAGGTTGCTACATTAAGTATTTTGCAGATATTTGAATTTATCGCTTCATAAGTAACATATTTTCGTACAAACATTCAAGAATTAGAGATAAATTTCTATAAGAATTGCATATTATTGTGATCCCAACTAAAACATGGGTTCTTTTGAAACATGGGTTATTATTAGATGTCTTCTTTTTCGATTCCTGAAACCCTAATGGGTCATAGGGCGTCAATAGCTGCTCTCCACCTCGTCCTGTTCTCTGCAAGGGCTGGTATGTGAAGTCCTTCTCGTCGCTCCCACGATGATAATATCTCCTCTTGGTAGCGTAGAAACTGTCCTTCGCGTCCTCAGGTTCCTTCCCGTTGGTGCGTTTAGCACTGCACTATGGTTACGTTTCTGACTCTAATTCGAAAACGGGTTGTTATCAGTCTGTCTGATACCGCATTCCACGACATTAATGACCATCTAGCGTCTGGTGATGCAGAAATCCTACACCAGCATAACGACCTTGAGATCCTCCTGAGTAAGAGGAATATAGTGCTACTCGACGGAGAGCGTGCCTCACTCCTAAAATATCGAGCTTGTATCGCATAAATTCATTTTCAAGTTGTAGGAATCTAGAACTGTTAATATCTTGCTTGAGATCTTCGAGAAGAGTCCTAACATTCCAGAAACCAATCGTTGATCCGGGTACAATATCCAAAGGTTGTTTCAGAGTATCCAGTCCGTATCCGAATCTCTATTGACGTTCGGGCAATATTAATGTTTTATCGAGGTGATGATCGCCGATGGCAGCTCTCCTTTACCTTGGATTTTAGTAGCCCACCTCAACCATGGGTCCTTCTATAAACATGGGTTGCTATTATAGGTATTTTTGCCGTATTTGTTACAAATCGTTTAAAAAAAAAACTATTTTTAATTTTAAAAAAATCAAAAAAAATTTTGTGGAGGCTTAAAAATGGGCGTAACACTTTGGTTTTAATAAGGTCGATTCGTCTCTGGTCGAGCCGATCAAGAATATATATACTTTATGGGGTCTGGGGGAGACACTGTCTCCTTTTAGGTTACAAACTTACTTTATGGGGTCTGGGGGAGACACCGTCTCCTTTTATGCGTCACAAAATTTTTGACAAACTTAATATACCCTTTCACCACTATGTGTGTTGGGTATAAAAAAGAAAAAAAAAAAAAAGGGCTAAAGTACATACATAGTCAGAATATGTTTTAAGTGAAATTTTAATATTTTTGCAACGAATAAGTAAATATGCTTTTATTAAACTTTGACCATCTAAAAATGTTTGTTATTTGATATTTTATTATTTCCCCATTTTTTTTTTTTTTTTTTGTGTTAAAAATATACAAGAAAATCAAATTAAAAAATGAAAAATTCAGATAAAAAAAAAATGTTGAAAAATATCAATTTATCGAACAAAAGAGACGTAAATTCTATTTAAATTGAGCCAATTTGAGGCAAACTGTGTATAATACTGATGTGATGGCGTTGATATTGAAATATTGAGAGATCGTAGAGATGATGGCAGCAGCACAGCACAGCATCATCGTCGTCGTCGGTTTGTGTTAAGCTTGTTAACATGACAACGACAAAGTAAACAACAACAATAACAACAAGAATGAAGACAACTAAGACGACGACATTAAAGATACAATAGGAAAAGACCTATAAAGTCGGGCAGACTACTATATAAATAATGCCTTCTATTTTTTTTTTTTAAAGGAAATCAAGTAATACAATATATTTTTTTAGTTGTATCGATTTATATTACTGAAGAAATAATATTGTAATAAAGAGCAACGCCTTCGTCTACTTCTTCTAGTTAGATTGATTGTGTGCATTTGGGTGACAAAAGAAAATTTTCCTTTTTTTCTTTTTTGTCAAAGAAAATTTAAGCAAAAATATAAAAAAAAAAAAAACCCTAAAATAAAGTGCGTCTTTTGTTTGAAAGAACGCTTTGGAAATTTATTTTTAGTTTGTTTTTATTTCAAGCTTTCGATTGTAACGATTTTCATGCCTTTTTTTCGGTTTAGTTTTTTATAGTGTTTAGAGTATTTTAGTTTAGTCATGGGGTTTGTAATGCAACTATACAAAGTACAAAGTTTTCACTATGATTATATTCCCCATACGTCTCTTCTACCATAAATCGATTTTTGATTACACAAACCGATCAAACCGATAAAAAGAATCGATTTATCAAATATAATATGTACTACCGGATTTGGACATTTTCTATACAAAGTTTTCACTATGATTATGTCTACGTCCAAAAACCGATTTTCGATTACAAAAACGACCAAACCGATAAAAAAATCGATTTATCGAGTATAAGACTACCAGATTTGGACATTTTCTATACAAAGTTTTCACTATGATTATGTCCACGTTCAAAAATCGATTTTCGATTACACAAACCAATCAAACCGATAAAAAGAATCGATTTATCAAATATAACATTACTAGATTTGGGCATTTTCTATGCACCTTAGTAGGTGTTATAATCGATTTTTGATAGGTTTTTGTGCTAAATAAAATTTTCAAACGAAAAGGGACCAGCATGAATGAATTGGAAGTTGTCTAGTATAAATCCGCTTTCAATACTTTTCTATAATTTTCCACTAGATTACTTTAGTAATCGATGACGATAACATATTTAGTATGTGTGTATAAAGCGTATTTGTGTTTCGTTATAACCCCAAAATAAATAAAAAATTTCTTTTATTCATATTATTCGCATTGCGTTTTATTTTGTTAGATTTGCATTTTTGAGCACGTAGCGTGTGTTAAATTTACGCCAACGCGTACAAAAAAAAAAAGAAACAAATAACGTTGTTGTACGGGAGAAGAACAAAACTGAAAAAAAAAAAACACGCACTTGGATCAGATATGAAACGGCTAAGGCACCGGCAGAAGTAGCAGCAGCAACCCTCAAACGGAAAACAAAAACACCCTCACTCAGTTGCTACCGCCTTGCAGCAACGCCTTCATTACCGCCCATAAGCAACAAACCCAACAACGCTATCAACGCCATCGCTACCGCTGCTGTTGCCTACGACCTCAACATTAGCGTTGTAGCATGTACCGCATACGTTACAAATTGTAACATGCATGCGAGGGGTATATAGGGTACACATACGCTTACGCTTATGGCACTGAGGTTACCGAGTCAAGTGCAAAAAAAAAAAAAAAAAAAACACGTTACACGAACCACAAAGACATGAACCAGCACACACAAATGGACAGACAGACATACCGAGTATAAGAAACTTTTTCAAGAACCACCAGTAAAACCAGCTGTAGTCGTAGATGATAAATTGTGTACGAAACAGAGGCAAAAACGTGGAACAAGGGTACTTCTCCTCAGTGGAGAAAGCATCTAAAAAACAAAATGTAAATCCAAAATTGGTAACAAACCATAAAACAGTAAAAAGATATAAAAAAAAATATAACAATGCAACGAAAAGCAGAACACAATGTAACAATAAAATGCCAAAAACATTATAATAGAACGATATTACTTTCATATAATCGAAGCTTAAATACGCTACTATAAAAAAAAATGTTGATGCGATAACTTGATGAGGCGATAACGCTTAACGTTGCTTATGTCTTATTCTGGTTCAGTAAATAATAAAAAACATAAAAAAAAAAAATGTCCACCAGGTCCAGGGTAGTCATTTCTAATGTACTTTGGGTCGCTGAATCTGAAGTCAGAATTTAAAAGTTGGATCGCATCATTCTAGTTTCAAAAAAAACTGAAAAATTTTCAACATTTTAATCAAAATGTTTACACATTATTTTCAGTTTTAGTCTTTGTGCGATGGGTCAGAGTAGTGAATTCTAATGTATTTTGGGTTTCTGAATTCAAATTTGAAGTCGGAGTTAAAAAAATTGGTTTTCGTTTTCGGGAATAACCTTAAAAAACGTGGACCTTTTTTGAAAAATGTTCTCCAAAATGAAGAAAAAAAAAAAAAAAAGGTTAGGTCCATCACTTTAAAATTTTAAAAATGTTGCAGTGATGTATTTTAAAAATCTAAAGCCAAATCCATGTCCAGAGATTCGAAAAAAAATCCAAAATGTTTTCATTTTAAAGCAACATTTTCCAAAAAAGTTAAGTTATTTGTGTTTATACTCAAAACGCGAATCAACTTTGAATTCCGAATTCATATTTGTATTCAACAACCCAAAAATATATAAGAAATGACTACTCAGGTCCACAGCACAAGTCATGAACTTTTTGAGTGGGGTGTGTACCAAACAAATTTGTTTTTTGAGGTTAGAAAGAAAATGCGAACTAACTTTGACAGATTCGAATTCTTTAGAATTCAGATTCTTTAGAAATGACCCCTCTGGATGTTTTTTTTTGTGTAGCTGTGTTATCAGTCAGGCTCCCATTTTCGAAATCAGTGATTTACTTTTCAAATAAATTCTTATAATCGTAAAGTTCTCAAACATTTCAAGCATATCAATATAGAATCTGCGTGATCGGATGTGAAGGTCAACAAGGGTTTTAAAAAATGAACTTTATAATTTATGTGGATGTACCACGAACCAGTTGTGGTCTTTCAACATAAGTTAAACTGTTTCAGAATAAAAAATTTATAAAAATTTATAAAAATTTATGAAAAAAGTAAATCACTACTTTCGAAAATGGGAGCCTGACATTGGAACCAAAAACTGTTCATATTTGAATTAAATAATGAACAAAATGCCATGTATCTCAAAAACTGGAAGATATCGCAAATTGCGCTCTTGAAGAGATATCTATACCAATAGGTGCATACATTTCTCTGAAAGATTTCAATTTCCTATATCTCCACGATTTCGATTTACGGATGGATACAAAAAATTTAGCTTCATTCGGGAGAATGGACCATTTAGTAGGTTTGAGGAGAACGACTGGACGTTGTGTTCTTGAAAAGAAATATGTACGAATAATCAGGCTATAATTCTTGTAAAATGAACGACCTATTTCTTTTAATTTTTGGAGCTATTGTCATGTTAAAGTAAGTGGTGAGCTACTCTACGTATAGGGTTTAAAGAGATCACCATACTGAAATGTTTGAGACAAGAGAAAGTCAAGACAAGAAAAAAAAAATAAAACAAAACAAAACAAGACAAGACAAGACAAAAGTTGCACGTATGCCAAAAGCGAAATGGCGAACTTGGCTTTAGCAGCAGCAGCAAAAGCAGCTGGAATAAGACGGAAGCGTGTAGCTTAAGAAGGTAAAAACGAAGACGGCGACTACTACATGCTTAGAAGTGAAATAGACAGAAAACAAGTGTGAGAAAGAGACAATAAGAATATGAAGCGTCAGACAGACATGTACATAGTTGCAATTGTTTGCCACATAAAATGCTTTGTTTTGAGTTGGTTTTTTTTTTTTGTTTCATACAAATACTTTTCATTTTTTTTGTTACAAAAATAAAACAAAAGCAAGCGCCATCAACTATTATTAAGTAAGCATGTAGCATATCTTTGTGTGTGTGTGTGTGTGTTTTTGCGCTTCCGGTGAGGGTGGTTGCTGCTTAAGGTGTTTATGTGACTATGTATGTCTGTGTCTGTGTGTGTCTGTTTGCTGTTAAGTGGGTGGGTGTTTTGGGTAAATGGGGTTCTTGTGTTTTGGCTGGCTTTGTATACACTTTTGCACGTTTCATTTTATTTTATTATATTTTTGTGTGTTTTCATTTTTGGTATTTCTTATTATTTTCTTTTTTGGGCAGTTCTACTTTTTCGTTACTTTACTTTATTCATTTAAAGAAATATACACAAGGGTGCAATGACTGCAGGCGTATATAAACAACAAAAATTTTGTTTTTTTCGCTTTGATTGTATTTTATTTTTAAAAGATTCAGCGAAGAACCGGATTGTAGTTCGGGGCGGATTTATAAAGTTGCTGCTGCTGATTTGAAAAGCGTGCAACTTAAAGTTAGTGGTCGATTCGACACGTCAAAACAAAGCATTGCACTGACACTTGAAATGTTAAAAAAGAGAACAACAACAACTCAAGTGTCTTGTAAAACCCAATTTAGTGTAAAGAAAAACGCTAAAAGTGGAACTATGCTAAAATCGAAGGCAAGATTATACCAAAAAAGGGTTGGCAATGATATGAAACTCTTTAATACATTGAAGTGTTTTATGTCAAAATTAATTTAATATTTAAAATATTTAATATGAAGCTTTTGAAAACAAAAGACATTTTTTTTGCAATGTTTGTTGTTAGGTCGGTCTAACCTTGATTTCAAATGACTTTTTATTTCAATTGTTGGTAATCAGTCAAATTACTTAATTCACACAAAAGGAATATATAAAATGACGTCGACAACTGATAAACGTAAATAAAAAATGAAAAAAAATTATTATTTGTATAGGAAAAAAAAAACAATCCATTAAAAAATAACGAAACATTTAAAAAAAATGGGGAAATACAAAAAGTTACACCATACACCAAAGTATTTCTCATAATTTTTTATTTTCTTTCTAAAGATAAGCTAATTTTAGATAAGCCTATAAGTAGCTTATCGCAGTACTTGACGGAATTGAGGTTCTTAAGAGACTTCTTATAAATGCAAATGAACTAAAAATTACTGTTTCTGAGTGCTGGATTAACTTTGATTAAAATGTTTAAAAAAAAAATGAGAGCTAAAGTTAATTGTATACCCTGCTAAGCAGGTTATATTATATATCATGTACCCAATCTATATGTTCCTTTAGGTAAATCTTATTTTGTTACCATTCTATTGTATTGGATTTTTATACAAAAGCTATAAAAAAACCGGATAAATTTGATTAGAGGCTATACCTAAAATTCTGTTGGTCCTACCCTAAATAATTTAGCATAATTTATACTTAATTTTTAGTTCCTAGAATAAGAAGCAAAAAAATTTTAATGCAAGAACCCAAAATATAGGGGTAGATTTGTATGGGGGCCTTAAAATAGAATTAGAGAAAACCCGTTTGTAAGCCTACTCGACGGATCAGGAGAGTCTGAGTATCAAATATGATGGCCTTATCTATTAAAGTCTCCGAGATAATCTCTCACATACGGCGGACAGCAACACAGACAGACAGACGGACGGACAGACAACGCTATATCGACACGCCTTTCAATGCTAATGAAAAGTAGAAGTCATAATTTTAATATTTTGAATTAAATTATTTTGAGATCTTATTTGTTGAAGCAATTTTTTAAATAAATCGAGTTTCTTTATTTTAAATTTTGATTATAAAATAATGCAATGGTTGCAATTTACACGGTAAGTGAGGAAGTGAACTAGAAAACTATATTCCCGACAGACATGCCTGCAACTTTTGAATTTGAAAACTATTCTGGTAAGCCATGCTCAATAGTATTGAAGTCAGGTAGAATATGAAGACCATTGTAAAAAAGTCTGTCGATTATCTGGGCTTTAATCTAAGCTTTAAGCGTTTGGAAAGTATAGACTTTTCCATTTTATTACAGACTTTCCCAGAATGCCATTTCAAACCATATTTTTATGCAATTTCTTTTCACTTGTTTGCAATTTCTATAAGAATTGATGGCTTTTTAAAGAAATTAGAATTCCAGATTTTCAGAATGTAAATTATGGAAAGAGTTTCAAATTTTTATAGAAATTGGAGTTCCAAACTTTCAGAATGTAAATTATGGAAATATAAGTTAACATATGTTTCTTCTTTGGAGTTTCATTTTTTTTTTGGGTGTTAAGAATCATTCAAAATTTTCTTATTGGAAAATCTGGAGATAAATACTTTAATGATGATTTGAACAGTAAATACTGAGTACCTGGAATCTTATAGCCAAGTTTATTTCTCGAGTTATTTTGGGATCAATTAACTTTTGCCTTTGGTCGGTAATAGGAGAATGAAAAGTAATTTTTTTGAGCCAGAACATACCTATGTATGTATGTAATTTCGTATGATGCTCATATTTATGTTAATCCAAAATTTCTGCTCAATTTCCATTAAAGTTAACTCATCTGTTTTGTCAAAAGTTCAAAACTTTTACGCAGTAAAACTTTTTTGGCAGTTCAATAACATTTTTTTCTTTCACAATACTCATTAACAGTTTCACAAAAAAAAAAAAAAATAATAATAATAGATATAAAGCAGAAATAGTAGCATAAAGTAAAAACAATGCAACCATATTGTCTTTACAAAGAAACAAAAAAAAAAAAAAAGAAGTTGAATAGAAAGAAGACAAAAAAAAAAAAAAATTGGCAAAGAAAAAAATGTATAAAAGAAGTTCAGACTATTACAATTTCTTTTCACTTGTTATCACATTTGCTATCTCACTTTAACTAATGTTTGAATGCTTTCTTAGAAACTTTCTTTTAGCGTACATTACCTTTAACTAGTAATTCCGTTTGTATATGTATTTGTAGTCTGGCTCTTCTACCACATTCAGGCAGCAGCAGCAACAGCAGGTTGTAAAGTTCGCGAAAAATAACAACAACAAAAAAAAAGTAGCGTAAAACAACAACAAACGTTAAACTTTGTAGACGGCAAAGACAAACGACGACAAAGACGTAGACGACGTGGAATAGCAGTATTTTATGTTGTTTTTTTCTAACTTTCGTAAATATTTTTTTTTGCAAACTCAAAAATAAATGGCAACAACAACAATGAAACGCATAAAACGAATAAGCAAAAAAAATTTGACTTTGATGTGGCACACGAATTCTTTTTGCTATTTTTCGTTAAATTTTTTTCTTTTCAATCTTCTTTAAATTAATTTCTTTGTATGTATATTTTTCACAAAAAAAACAACAACAGCAAGACGCGCACATATATAAAAAAAAAAAAAAACATTTATTAATGGAACAAACACAAAAAAAACATTAAATAAGGCGCAACGGGATATGCAGAGAAAAAGAGAGCGAGGGCAGCAAAAATAAAAAAGGGGTGGCACAAGATTAGATGACCGACCGACCGAACCGAATGAACGAACGAACGTTGTTTTTTTTCTTTCGATTTATAGTTTTTTGTTGTTGTTGTAATCAAATAGCAAAATAAAATGCTGCCGGCGGGGAGCTTGATGCTGCGTTTAGTGCTGCTACTGCGAAGATTTCTCTGCTGCTGTTGACGTCAAAACGACAATGTTGTTGCTTTTGTTTAATTTGTTATTAATTTATTTTTTGTATTTTGCTTGATTTGTATTTTATTTTTCTTTTGACAATTTTTGCTTTGATTTTATTTTGTTTCTATGTTTACAACAAAACGTTCAAGAGCACACAAACGAAAAAAAGGTCGACAAGAGCGTGTATGACAAAATTTAAAAAAATTTATTATTTTTTTTTTTTTTTTTTTACGAAAATAACTTATATAAATTTTTTATTTTATTACTTTTTGCACAGGCAACTTTTTTTTTTTTAGATATAATCTAATTTTATATATTTATATATGTATGTATATATTTTTTTGTTAAGTGCTTTCTATCTTTTTTATTTTTTTGGTTATTTTGTTTAAATTAAATGACGACGTCAGCTTTATGTTACACACACAGACACACACCACTGAATTATATTACTTTACGACGATGACGACGACAACGAACAAACAAGGAGGGCCGACGTGAAACGATTAAACTGAGAGGAGCAACGCGTTGACCGACCAGCTGATTGAATATAAAATAACTGTGATTCTCAATAAGTTTTTTGTCAGAACGGTTAGTATAACCGGTTTGATTTATTCTGCAACGGTTAGTTATTGACGCCGGCAGCGTGATACGAGAGCGAATGCCATACGAACTTTGCAATTTGCGATACGAAGCAGCATCGTTGCACAGTGGTCTTAAATTAATTAAATTGTCGGCTAAACTTTAAATCGATATGTTGCAAGCATGTGAACATTGTTCTGAAATTTTTTTATATGGAGACTAGCTGAACTACACGGTATTGCTCGGGTCATGTATGTATTTTTTTTTTTTTTTTTGTCTAGTTCAAATTTTTGCAAAAATATGACGATTTTTTTGATTTGTTTATAAGATGCCACGCCTGGTGGGCATTTTTCTAATCGATTATACTTTTCTCTATGTAGTAACATGTATATTGAACTTCATTTCTCTTATTTAATTATTTGCAAAAATTAGATGCAATTTTTTTGGATGGCTTCCACGGCCACCTCTTATTTTTTAGCTTGCAGGTCTCAGTAACATGTATATCAAAGTTAATTTTTCTCAAATACTTGTCGATTGTATGGGAACACGCCCACCGCCCATTTCTCTAAATGCTAAAAATACTTATCTACAACAATTCAATAAAATCGGTTGAGTTGTTTCGAAAATATTAGATGAATTTACGATTGATTCTATGAGGGCCACGCCCACCGCTAAGGGGAATACAAAATAGGTTTTTAGTATCATATGTATTAAAGCAAATTTTTTTGTGTATTATATATTTATTATTTTATAGCTTTTTAGCATTATTTAAAGTCGATAATTTTAAAATCTAAAATTTTTAATGAAGTTATTATAACCGGTTTGGAATTAAACATAACGAGTTTTCAAGCACATAAACTTCAATTTAATCCACTGTGCAACGCTTTCGGCAAAACAGAAAGAGAGAAAAATAACTTCAACGCAGCACAAATGCATGAATGAGCGCACATAACTGTGTATGTTTGCTTTTTGCGTTTCTGTGTGTGTGTGTGCGTGTGTATATGTATAGCAGAGTGCCGGTATTTGTCTAGTTAGAGAGAAAACTTAACTGTCAAAGCAAAGCAAATGTCATGCGCAAAAATGGAATTCATTTTTTTTTTTGTGTAGGTCTCTTCTCTCTAAAATATTACCGGAAAGAAATTATTTGCGGGGGTGTTTCCCTAAAAGACGACTCATATCTTCTCTTACACTTGCAGCGTACTCTCTTTGATATATATGTATATTTGTTTGTGTGTGTCTATGTGTCTGTGTGTCTGCTCTGCTGCTTACTCAATCAATGCCGACTTCGCCGCCGCCCAGCACCACCCATATTTTGCACAGTGGTACACACTGTTGCAATTATTACTTCATTCATCATTTTTTTTTTTAATTTATTTTTTTTCCTTTGTAATAATAAATTTTTGGTTTTGTTATTGTTGCTGGAATGTAGCCATAATAAACACAAAATAGTGATGACGTTTGATTTTATTTATCACTCATTTCTATTTTTTAGTGGTTTTGGAATACATACATAGCATGCATACATATGTGTATGTGTGTATGTATTTATTTAAATCAAACAAGTTGTTCCCTATTTATTGTGAATTATTAGCGGCCACTTTTTTTTCTTTATCAGCTCAACTATGGCTGTTTTTAATTTTTTGTAAAATAGTTTCAAGCTGTTTTAAACCGCATTTTTAACCACAACAGATTTCAGGCTTATTTTTTTCCAAGAAAATAAACTGTACTTACATTATCTTTAAAAGTTGCTATTTTTATTTATCGCTATTCTAAAATTAAGCCATCCGGTTTATCAATCATTGAAAATATTTTGCTCTTTCTTTTTTTTTTTTTCTTTGATTGCATTTTATTATTTTTCGTGCCTCTCGTTTACTGATTGACGTTTTTTCCAATAATTAAGAAACAAGTTTCTTTAGAAGTTGCTTAATTAATTAATTAAATTTTTTTGCATATTAGTATATCATATAAGCGCGTCATTTAAGACTTTTACATGTTCTGTATATAAAAAGAGATATACAAAAATGATCTAGAATATTTAAAAATATACTCTTAGCTTTCCGAACATTGTCAGGAAGCTGTGTGGGAGGGGGCACTGTCTTGGAAAACATTATTTAATACCCGCCACATGACAAGACGAGTCGTTATAACCAAGTCCGTCTTTCTGTCCTTCTGTCTTTTCCATAGGTCTGTCCGTCTGTCTGTATTTATGCGTTTCATTCGCTTCGTTTTAAATATATTGACCTGAAATTCGAAACTTAAGTTTTTCTCAGTCCCTAGCAGCTGTTAATGTCGAAGGGCTCCGCCCATTTTAAGGTATAGGCCCTATACAAACTCACCATCCATTTTCGAATTTTTCAAACAAATTTTTATTATTCTGTCATTATGTTCAAATTTTACCCCATTATTGTGTCTAAACCTTGGTTGTATTATACTATTGACTCAAAGCCATCCCCTCTCGAAATTTTACCTAAGCCAATGATATCAAAAATAACCTAATCCAAACTGTGGCGGGTATTTGAGCTCCACCCAAGTTAACGTTTTTCATGTTTTTTCAAATATTTTTAACCCGTCACACATAAAGAGAAAGTGTATATTCAGTTTGTCAAGAAGTTTGTAACGCATGAAAAGAGACACCGTAGACCTAATAAAGTAAATATTTTTGATCAGCTCGACGAGTCGATCTAAACATGTTCGTTTGTCTGTCCGTCTGTCTGTAGTTCCACGTTTCATTCGCTCAGTTTTGAAAATATTGAAATGAAAGTCAAAACTTAAGCCTTTTTCAGCCCTAAGCAGTTAAAGTGTTATAACCAAGGTGCTAGGCGTATTTTTAGGCATAGACCCCATACAAATTTTTAGGTTTTTATAAGAAAAATGATTTATTCATGAATCGATTTGTTTCAAATACGGTAAAAACATTTCAAATAACAATCCATGTTTAAAAGGACTCATAGTTGAGGTGGGTCCACTATAGCATGAGCCCAAATACAAATCTACCGCCAATATTTGAGTTTTTTTATAAAAATTATTTGTTTATAAAGCGACTTGTCTAATAACAACCCATATTTAGAAAAGGACCCATGGTTCAGGTGGGATCACTATCGAAATTTACCTATAAGCATTTGTATGGAAAAATGTTTATAAAGCGATTTATTTCAAATATCTTCAAAATACTTATTGTAGCGACCCATGATCACAATAGGACACATGATTAAAGTAGGACCATTATAGCACATAACTCCTTTACAAACTTGAGATTCGGTTCCACCAATGTTAACGTTTTTTCCTTGTTTTTACAAATGGGTATAATAATCAAGGTTTATTGCTTTACTGGGCCGCAAAAAAAAAAAATCTTTTGGCATTCAAAAAATAAAAAAAAATATTGTAAAGACATTCTGAACCAATTTCTGGATTTTTATTCGTTTTAGAATTGAAGTACTATGTACACTTTTCCCACTTCTTAACTCTTTTTACGATTATTATTATTATATTTTTTTTACTATAGCTACCTAAATGCTTCAAATCTAATAATAAAATTATGGTTAATTAAAATTTTTGTGGTTTTTGTATTTTTCTAAAACCATTGCATTCTTTAAACTTTTATCATTCGTTTTTATATTTTAAATATTTTAATTTATGCTTGGTATGCAATTTCATAATTTTAAGGACCTTTAGATATACATTAAACTAAATTAATTCTGCTGGGAATTTGAAAGAATTTTTTTGAAATTTCCTTCTGAAATATTTTATGCAAAAAGCCCAAAATGCTTTAAGTTTTTTTTTTTTGTGAAATTTAAAATATATATATACATAAATATGTTTTTTTTATAATCAGTCTGTTTTAAAAACTAGTAAAAACCGTAAATTTTTTTAAACAAATCTGTATTATTTTATTTTATTCGAATTCAGGCAACAAAAAAACACAAATAATAAATAAATAATTGAAATCACTTGAAATGAAACAAATGAAATTCGATAACGCGAATGCAAATAAATAACTAGAATCGAGTTGAAGATAAAATGGAATACAATTTCAATAGTAAAACGACAATTTTATAGCTGGCATTATTTTAAAATATAAAAAACAGCTGACTAAAAACAAAACAAAAAAAAATTTTTTTTTTTACGGGAAAATCCCAATATCTCGCAAAATAGCAACAATAAAATTATTTCCAAGAAAAAAAAAATCATGCAATAGCGAAATAAGAAAACTTAAAAGATACTAATGAAAAGTTTCTGTAATTAGAAACTAAACAACTATCAGTTGTACTCTCATTTTCACAAAGATTTTCGTTTTGAAATCTACATTTCGTGTTTATCGATATCGATTTTGTCTGCACATACTTTTGCTTTGTTATCGATAAGATCTAAACTAAATTCTAACTCATTCTTATGAATATCTAAGCAAGGTATAAAACTAAAACTCCAAAAATACAACCATTCAAAATGGGAACACCAGCGTTTTCAACTAATAATAATTTCACTAAGAACAAACTTTTGAATCATACCTTGCACATACTTATGTACATACATATAATGATAATAGCTTAACAAATAGTCAAACGCATAAACGAAAGCGAAATAGTAAATTGGATGACGAGCGGAATAATGCAGAAAGGGAACAAATCAGTTGAGGGTGAACTGAAAAAGCAATTTTCAATTGAAATCGAATGCGTCAACCGAACAACAACGACAAAAAACAACAACAACAACAACAACGTCGACGACATTTGATGAAGAATTTGCCCATATGGAAAATGTTTTAGCGTTTGAGAAAAAGAAGAGGCGGCAGTAGTGCGGGCGGTGTATGGTGTATGTATGTATTTGAACGTGATGCACAAGACTGATAAACAGCTAAGCAAAGGCTGAACGAAGAAGAATGAAGAACAACAACAAACGCTCATTTCATGCTGGTGCGGTACGTTCGGCTAAAGTTTAAATACGCCCCGACGCTCTTTGCTAAGATATTAACGACGACAGTCAGTGTCGGTATCGGGGTGTGAATGCGGCTTTATCAGTAGCGGTAACGTAACGATTAGAGAACGCTATGGAAAATCCACCCTCCTCGCGTACAACTTCAAGGAAAATTTGTTGTCAGCATCAGCACATAAGTTTGCATCCATATACATGTGTGTTGGTGTGTGTGTGTATTTGTTTAGCTGCTATCGCCGGCGCTACTTGGTTTTGTGGAACAGAGAGAGGGAGAGAGACAAAAAAAAATTCTAAAGAGCTCTTCTTCGTATTGAGCAAACTACTGAATGACAGTTTGTCCGTCTGTTTGTCTGTCTGTGAATGGCTTTTGTTTATTTGTTTAGTTATGTGAATTTTCAAGCAATAATAGCAGCAATAACAACAACAACGACAACAACAGCTGTAAAGACTTACAACAAATATGTACTATGTATGTTTATGTATATAACAATAAAAGTAACAGTAGCGCAATCTTTGCATATTTCCTCAACTGTCACACACATCCATATGTAAATACATATACCATGTGTGCATGTATACACAATCTTCTCTGGCTTATATAGTAGACAAACTTTGCTTACGAGAGCAATTTGATAGATTCCAATTTATACATACATACATATCGAGACCTAACCGTGAAAAAAACGTAAGCGACATTTTTTTCGAAATTACCATTTTATCGCAAAACTAATAACACTCCAATATTATAACTGAACAAACGTTCGAATTAATAATCGAAAGGGTCTCCTTTACAAAAAACTACAGTAAATCGACGACGATAGCAGTGGAAGATCTAACAGGATAACCAAATGGAATAAAAACATGAAAAAACTTAACTCAAACGTTACGCCTCCTTAAATAAAAATATTCTTGACCAAGGACGAAGAGGCCGAAGAAGAAAATTTGTATTGCGATTTATAGGTTAGGTTAGGTTAGAGTGGCCGACGCGAATTGTCGCGACGTCACCTAGGCCAGATAGGCTCATTGTGATACCATATGATCCCTCATTTAATTCTTCCTACTCGAACCAGCTCGATTTCCTTATGAAGGCGACTACTGCCCGAATCTTGACTGATGTAATCTCTGCCAGACTATCAAAAATGGCCTACCAAGTACGGTAAACCTTATTCTCCCAAGGGCTGGGCAGTGACAGAGAAAATGTTCTACTGTCTCCATCTTTTCCTCGTTTCTACAGCTCCTACAGAAGTCATTTGATGCTTCTCCTAGTCGGGTGGCATGTCTTCCCACCAGGCAGTGTCCCGAGTTGGGCGTTTAGTGTTGTATTCTGGCCACGTAAGTTTCGAGATATTTCTGATTATTTCCTCTTTCACTCGCAGCTTCGGAGAGGCCATGGAAATTCCTGTCAAATTTCTCCCTGGAGGAATAACGGAATTTGTATAACGGAATTTGTACCTTCTCTGGCCAATCTATCTGCTTCGCAATTACCAAATATATCTTGGTGACCCAAAACCCATGTGAGGCAAAGATTTCATTGCTGCTGACAGAGATGTGTGGCACTGGATGATATTTTAGATATGTTATTATAAGAGTAAAGTGCTTCGAGAAGATATATACGGTTTTTTCTTCTACTTATTTCCTTTCAGTGAATTTCAATGAAAAATTACTTACTTTAACCAAACCACTTTTCCCAAGAAAGTATGTTTATTTGTTTCTCAAAAATTTTGAACAAATTTTTCAGGATAACTTTTTAGGTCGAAGTCTGAAAGTTCCCCCCCACTTTTTGTCTACTACCTAGATCATCCAGGTCTCGGGGAAAAGATACCTCCTCCAACCTTTCCTTCGAGTTTGGACCCATCTTTATTGATGTTAATGTCGTTGGATTCATAATGGAGTAGGCCTTCCCATTGTGCTCTTGTTGGGATAAAAATTTTGTACTTTCTACCAAATGTTGGGTATGATGTACAGTTATGACAGTTCGGATTCTATTTGTGTTTTTTTTTTTTTTCAAGGCAAACGTAATTTATTCTTTTTATTTTTCAAACTTTTTCAAAAAAAAAAAAAAAAGTAAAAACGTTAACTTTGGTAGCACCGAAGCTCAAATACCCGACACACGAAACTTTAATAATTTTCTTGAAAAAAAAAAAAAAAATCGAAGGCGAGTCTGTATGGCGTCCATCACGCCCCCACCCCTTTTAAACCCCAATAACAACTCCCAAGTCATGGAATACTTTATAGAAAGTCACTGTTATGCATGACAATTCGCTGATAGTCCCTCTTAGGGTCTGATTGCAAATAAAGAACACAGCATTAAAAAAAAAAAAAAAAAAAACTTTTAAAAAAATTTGCTTTTTTTTTATCAAAAACACAGAAGGCTGGATATTTTTCAATTCTCAATTTCTCAAGTCTCACCACACTTCAAAAAAATTTTCATTCAGTTACATATTTTCAACAGAACCAGACACAAAAAAAAAATTATATATTTTATACTGGAAACACATAATACTCACACACAAAGATTTGTTTAAATTGAAAATGGCTGAAGGACTGGATTCTGTAAGCGAAAACGACACTGCTAGCTGTTCCACTACAGAAGATGCGCTTTGGAATGACATCGTTGGAAAATATCCACCGTGTCCCAAGATAAAAGAAGTTTCATTCGTTGACATGGGTTATACATATTCCGATAAATGGGAGCATGTGCCGGCGAAGAAGACTAAGCTGGAAACATTGCTAAAAGAAAATTATGAGAAGCGTAAATTTACTAACATAATAATTAAGATTGGATCTGCACAATTCCCCGTGCATGTGGAAGTTTTACAAGCCTATTCGAAGTTTTTTGATGATTGTGCGCCTGGTATGTGCGTAGTACTACCGGAAGACAACATCTCTAAAAATGCATTCGAAGTTATATACGACTGGATGCTTAGTAAGAAGGACATAGATGTAAAAAAAATTACGCTCTGTGAGTTGCTAAAGGCGGCCACATTTTTAAAGATCGATCAACTAACTCAACAATGCTGGCATTGCTTAGGTGACGATCAGTTGTATACGGAAGATAGAGCGGTTCTTATGTTTATGGATGCCAAGCGACAAGGTATCGCCGAGTGCAACTATGAGCTGCTGTCGCGTGTAAAGAAGTTCTTTTTGACACTGGTTGCCAGCAGGGAATTCATTGAGCTGGACATAAATGCAATTTCAAATTTGCTTAAAAACGATAATATTGCAATTAATTCGGAAATTGAAATATTTTACGCTTTGGTGCGTTGGTTGCATCACGACTGGGAACAGCGTAAAAAGCATGTTCTCAGTTTAGTGGAATTTGTACAGTTCGAACACGTCAGTCCCTGTTTGCTTCGAAAATTGCAAAAGACTCAAATTGAGGAAGTAAAATGCATTATAGATATTACAGAAGTGTGCGATCGGATAATGGATGCAGTCGCATACTCTTTTAAAAGTATCTATGCCCTAAATAGTGTTGGCGACGGAAAAGCTGTTCAAGGATTTCAGCAAAAAGAGTTTCGCCCGCGTCACTGGATATATGATGCAAATTGCAAACATCATCACCGCATAGACTGTGAGAGTACTAAAGAATTTACTTATACATCTTTTCTCGAATATTTGACATTTTTGCGCTTACAAGAAAAAGATTACTGGAAGAAAATGGAATCGGCAGAAGTGGGCCATTGCAAATGTGATGAGACTTCTCCGAGCAGTACCAATTCAAAAAATAACAATGATAATTTTGATGAGATAACTTTGAGTAGTAAAGATCCAGAAAATAACAATGATAATTCTGATGAGATTATTCTGAGCAGTACCGATCAAGAAAATAACAATCAAAATTCTGATGAGATTATTCTGAGCAGTACCGATCAAGAAAATAACAATGATAATTCTGATCAGACCAGCGATCTACCTGAAGGCCATTAACAATTTTCGTTTTGTTTTTTTTTTTTTTAGGTATTTGGTAAATTCTATATATTCAAATAATATTTTTCTAAATGGTTTCGATGAATAAAAATAAATATATATATATAAATATATATATATATATATATATATATTGATTGATTTTAAATGACACACATTGGATTGATACTTTGAAAAAAAAAATAGATTGTGCTAGATTTCGAAAAGGTTTATATAGGATAATTTAAAAATAAGAAAAAATTTTTCTTTTAAGTGTTAAATGAGATTAAACAAGCAAAAACGTTAACTTCGGTAGCAACGACGCTCAAATACCCGCCACACCAAACCTTAATCATTTTCTTGAAAAAATAAAAAAAATGGAAGGCGAGTTTAAATGGGGTTTATATGTTATAGTAGCCCGATCCTTGTCATATCGGTAGCATATTCATAGGATAACAGTAGAAGTGATTTTACACAGATTGGAGTGAATATATCCATAAATAAAAACTATTTTCATAAAAAAAATCTAAAAAAAATGTGGGGTCTATATCTAAAAATAATAATAACTGGTGGCGATTTATAAATCACTTTAAATTTTCAGATAAGATTAATTAACTACAACAGTGCTAGCGAAAAAAACCAAAATTTATGGGGGTAGTGCTCGATGTTTTATTTTCACAGATAACTCAAACAGCCCTCGTATTTGTATGCATGCCTGCATATGTTAAAAGGTTGGCTTTTGTCTATGCTTTTCCCCTAATGTTTCCCTCTATCGAAATTTTTAATGCTGCTCTTACAGGTTTAGCCGCTTCATTAGATTATGTTTGTTTTTCTCTTTTTTTATTTATTTATTTATTTTTATTTTATTTTTTTTGTTTTTTGCTGATTACTGTAATCTTCTAGTCAATGTTAGTTGTTGTTGTTGTATTTCTTATTGTTGTAATTGCAGTCGTAAAGAAATTAAATGCTCATTATTAGGTTTTTTTGTTGTTGTTGTCTGTTTTGTTGCCTACTGTTGTTTTTTTGTTCTTTCTATTTGCCTATTCTTATCAGTTTTTTATTTTTATTATTTTCGCTTTGCCTATTACTAAGCCGCAAATAAAATGTTTTTGCTCACATTCGCTCTCTGTATTTTGTACATGTATGAGTGTCACGTCACCCACTCTCTCAATTGTTTTATTATTTTTTTTTTTGTTATTAAGGTTCCCAGCAGCTCATTCCCTGGTTTTGTTTTTGTTGTTGTTGTTGTTCTCATTGTGTCACCTGGAAGAGGACGCATATACACGCAGATATACCCATGTACATATACACACATACATACATACATGGACATCAATTATAAGGCGTCTCTATTTTTTTTTTTCTTGCACACGTGTCATCGTTTTCCCTCAACGCCTAATATAGATTTTACTTAAACACACGCAGCATTTAGCATTGAAGATGGAGATTGTCCAGCGCTGCATGCGCGCGTGGTGTACATTAAAAGCATTTAGCTAGTTATTCGTTATTCTTTACTCATCTCATCAATTGTTTATCTTATTGATATTCTTCGATCTGCTTCTTTTTTACATCACTTTGGTTTAATAAAATTTATCGTTTTGTAAGTGAAAAGCAAAGCAAACAAAATATAAATACATACGTAAATATATTGATATTCATAGTGTACACACATATATCTACATACGTATGTATATGTGTGTATGGAAACATATTTGTATATGTACAATAAAAGCTTGATTTTTATTAAAGTTGTGATAAAAATGTTAATGGCGTTCACATGAATGTCATCGCTTAATGTATGTATGTAAGTATGTGTGTGTAGTTACTCGCAAATATTTTTGTATGCATATGTATACATACATATGTACATACATACATTCATATACATATGCATCTGTCTGTATGTGATTTTATTTTGCTTTTGCATTTGATAGAACTTTTGTGTATTTTTATACCCGCTACACTTAGTATGAACGGGTATATTCAGTTTGTCTGAAAGTTTGTAACGTAAGCCTCATAAAGTATGTATATTCTTGATCAGCTCGACGAAAGAAGTCGATCTAGACATGTCCGTCTGTCCGTTTCATTCTCTCAGTTTTAAAGATTTTAGACATATGTAACTCCACATCAAAATTTTTCTGGTTTTTTAAAGGGGCAACCCTGTTTCTAAATTTCAAAAAATTGATTCCATTTTCTGCAAAAATACATGATTTCAGAAATGTACAGTGGCTCTCAGCTTAAATGATGCAATATAGAAAATATCGAGAAACGCCATTTTTTAGATATATTTTTCTAGTTAACCAAGGAGTCTTTATTTGTTTTATTAAAATTAGATTTGACCAAGTTATCCTTGAAAAACCAAAAATAGTGCCAAAATTTATGTCACAGCTTATTTGATGCATTGACTTCAGCCTTTAAAAAAACTTGAATTTTAATGTATAATGTGGTTTTTATGGTTTAGTATGATAGCCTATATAATTTAGAACAGGTTTCACTCCATTTGGCATTGAATCCACCATTTTTTTTGGGATTCTAGGCGTTGTTTTTGGTCCATTCCTTTAATAATTCATAATTTAGCTAATCCTGGCTAGATATCATGGGTTTTTCAGATGGAAGTGTCTAGAAATGCATATAAATTTTGAATGATAACAACATCAGGTGATAGTACCGGAGGTTGCACTAGGTAGCGATCGTTCCAGACGGCGCAGGAGATCGTAATCCCTGCCTTGCTCTTGGGATCAATATGGTGGTTAAATCAGAATTGGCCCCTTAATCCAAGAGTATCGGCACTTAGGAAAATATTATGCATCAGAATATCAAAGTAATCCCTTCTATTCGTTGATTCTTCAACAAAATCAAGGTTTCCAAAACCGTAGGGTGGTCTTTCAGGCCCTAGAATAATGTTAGTGTCACCTAGCTTATTTTGTCAAAATTTGAATTTATTATTAAATCCTTCGATTAATAACTAGATAATCTTTTACTGAAAGTAAATCAATTTGATATTTCTGTTAACGATAAACCAGATCGCCACAATCTTGGTTACCGCAAATCATATTTTTTGGAAGGACGTCACACTTTGACGGGGCATTACTCGAGATCTTTTCAACATTTTTAAGTTTTTTTCTTTTAAATTAAAGTCTAAATTGTGTACTAAATAAAACGGTTTTGTAAAAAAAAATTAATTGTTTAATTTGGAAAAAAATCATAAAAACCTTTTCAGCCATATAACCAGGGCTGCCCCCTTTATTAAGCGATGTCAAATAAGGTAAAAAACACTTCTAACGAAAACCCATGCTCAGAAAATAACCCATGGTTTATGAGGGACCACTATAGCCTATAGCTTCCACAAAAATATTTCATATTTTATGGTTTACTTGTGAAGCGATTTGTGCCAAATATGTTCAAAATACTTCTTGACTCACCCATGTTCTCAGTTGGGCACATGATTGAAGCAGAATACAGCTCCCCCCATGCAAACCGAACTTATATATTAATTCAAGTAAAG
Source organism: Leucophenga varia (assembly GCA_018903435.1). NCBI lineage: Eukaryota > Metazoa > Arthropoda > Insecta > Diptera > Drosophilidae > Leucophenga > Leucophenga varia. The sequence continues at coordinate 10,490 of JAEIFJ010003017.1, read as the reverse complement.
ATAATCTAATCATCGAATGACGGGTATTGAAGCTTCGGTTCCACCGAAGTTAACGTTTTTTTTTTTCATCTTGTTTATTTTCGCTTAGTAACTTTTCATTGATAAGAAATATATGTAGCTTTTATTTCATGAATGTATGCAAATATAGATTTACAATTTTATGGAAAACATATGGAAGTATGTAGATAAATTAATTATGTACACTGGTAGATGTATTTACTTTGACAAGCCGAAAAAAAAACATATTTTGTGATTTACAATTGATAGTTTTTCCGTTCTGTTGTATTGTATACCCAGTTTTTTATGTAAAACTCCATATTTAATCCAGATTATTTCCATGTTCTATGAATTGTTTCTGAAAAATTAAACTTCAGGGGTTTTGCGGCACCATAAAATATTGTACGATTAAAAAAAAAAAAAAAAGTACGGGTCTTCTTATTTTCGATATAGTACAATCCTAGGGGATTTGGACCACCCTAGTGTATATATATTCGATAGGGCAGTGCATTTTTAAAACCCACGCATAGTAACTTTATACAACACTGGTCGTGTTAACTAACATTAAGTAATAAACAATTGTAAAGGGTTGAGCAATTGTATCATTGCAATTATTTTGGAACGCTACACCAATAATTATACCCTGTAGCCAAAGGGTAAAAGGGTATATTAAGTTTGTGCGAATGTATGTAACAGACAGAAGGAGGCAAGATAGACCCTATAAAGTATATATATTCTTGATCAGCATTGGAAGGGGAGTCGAACTAGCTATGTCTGTCTGTCCGTCTGACCGTCTGTCCGTCTGTCATGCTGTCTGCCGTATGAAAACGATTATTTCGGAGACTATAAGAGGTAGAGCTTTCAAAATTGAAACTTAGACTCACCTAGGCCGTCAAGTGTGCACTTACTAACGGTTTCTCTCTAGACCCATTTTAAGAGTACCCCCATACAAATCTACTCCAAAATTTTGGGGTTTTGCATAAAAACGACATTGATTTTTATTCTAGGAAGTTCAAATTTAGTATAGATTATGTCTATGATAGTCCCAATAAAATATCCCAACATGGGAAGGACCAACAAAATTTTAGGTATAGCCCCCATACAAATTTACCCAAATTTTTTGGGTTTTTACATAAAAACGTCATTGCTTTTTATTTTAGAAAATTTAAATTTAGTATAAATTATGTCGACGACGATCTATAAGGTTGCCCAAAAAGAGTTCATTACGCAAGAAATTTTAGATGTCATCCATGGTACATACCTGTACAGATACGATGGTAAAAATCATCATCTTAAAAATTTCATCACTTAAATTTTAGTCACAAAAAAATCAATCCATAATTCAAAACAAAAGTTAGGATCCAGTGAAAAATTTTTATATTTTAGAAAAAAAGTTTTTTTTGCTGAAATAACACCACTTTTTGCACAAATGCACAAATAGCCTAGTTAGTTCCAATGCTTCATTTAAAGATATTGAATAGATACATTTTAAGATATTTTTTTTATTATCGACACAAAACGCGCACCACAATGCAGACACATATGCGAAATCACGGAGACTGTTTTAGATATAATTTACGAAATAAAAACCTAAAACAAATAATGCTTCGATTTGACGTCAGTTAAAGTGGAGTTTGAGGTCTTAAATTGTAGAAAATAAAAGTAGTTTTTGTTGTTTCTGATAAAATAGAAATTGCGTCGAGCTAAAAATAAAAGCACGTAATTTGTTATCATATCGCAAAATGTCAAATAATAAAAAACAAAAAAAAATAAAATAGAAATCAGTTTTTGAACATTTGCCCCGTCTGACTGTGTGTGTGTGTGTGTGCGCGTTTGTTGTAGATACAAATTCTTTATCAGCTAAAAAACCTTAAACTGAGTCACATAGCAGCGTAGCAAACTGTGATAAATGAAGTTGAAATGGAAATGCAAATAGCCAAAAAGGAAAACGAATTTTATGGGCGTACACTTTTCTGCTAAGATTTTGAAAAGATATTTTTTCAATTTAATTTAAAGCTGCAAACGAATACATACAACGAACTCAAAATGAAAGAAATTGAAGAAAAATTTGAACTACAGTGAAACCAAAGCATCAGAAATAAATGGCTTGACTTCTCATAAACTCAAATTCAGCGAACAGACAGTGAAGTAGTAAAGCGAGCGGACAGACGGACACAAATGTAGCATATAGCTTGGAATTTATGATACATTCTTTCTTTCATACATTACAAACTTTTCGAAAAACCCACTTCATAGCATAACAATCCGACAGGAAGCTTAACACTGACAAAAGAAAAATTTGAACAGGAAAAGCAAAGAAAAATAGAAAAGAAAAGTAAAAAAAAATATGTACTTAAAATAAGCGAAATCGCATTAAGTGCATCTGCCTGCCTGGATCGTCATATGGGGTATGCAAAGCTAAGGGACTGCTCTGTTCTATGTACCAAGCGCAGAGAGAGTGAGAGAGAGAGAGTGCGTTTGGAAATGTTCATTTTACCTTGACTTTGCGCCAAGAGGCTGCACTGTTACATTCAAGGCCTCAGCTACCTTGAATTAGGATTTAGTTAGTTGAGAACAAATTCGTTTAACTTCTAAGAAAAACATGAAAAAAACGAAAGCGTTTGCAAATAGAATTAGCTTAATTTAAAGATATTTTTTTAAGTGGGTGCCTGCCAGAGCCAGCGGAAAACTACAAAATTCTACATTAAAGCCATTATTTAGCTCACAGCTCAGTTCATAATTATTTTAGTATTAATAACCTAAATAACCACTTGTTTAGTTTTATAAATTTTGTGGTTACACTTCAGTGTGTGTGAGTTTGTGTGTGTGTATACATATCTCTCAATTTATATAACGCATATCCTGCTGCGCGCTGCCATGTGTTTGCTTATAGCCATTAAGTTGTGAATGTCCATTAATGGACATTATATCCGAAAATATTAGAATTATGAAGTCTGATATGTGTGTTGTGTGTGTTGTTGTTGGTTTAGCAATTTTAAGATGCGTGTCAATGCTTTAATTATAAGTATAAAACAATACATAAAGATTATGGTGTATAGTATGCTATCTAAACAATATAAAAACAAGAAAGAATGCTAAAGTCGAGTATGTTCGACTACAAGATACACTGTAACTGATTTTAACCAAATTGAAGTGAATATTTTTATAAATAAGAACTATTTTCATACAAAATCGGAAAAATTTGGCACCTTGGTTCTGAGATACAAACTGTCCCGGATCAAAAAGGTTTATGTTTAAAAGTTTAGGTCAATATTATTAAAACTTTCCGAGAAAAACGCATTGCAACAGACAGACGGGCAGACAGACAGACATACGGAATTGACTTAATCGATTCTTATACTCTAAATCGAAAATTTATTCTATATTTGGAGTTTCTGGAATAAGAAACCAATAAGTTGGATAAATTTGTTTGGGGTACCTCTTAAAATGGGGTCAGTTTCATATAGCAGACAGCATGACAGACGGACAGACACACGGACATCGACTCTCCCTTCAATGTTGATCATATATTATATATACTTTATAGGGTCTATCTCCTTCTCCTGTTATAAAAATTTGCACAAATTTAATATACCTTTTACACCGTCGGGTACAGGGTATAAACATGTTATATATGTATTCAAAACTATATACAATATATAATTTCTTTATGAATGAACGTTGTATTGAATGCTTGAACAATTGATAAAATACTCAATGAAGCGCAAGAAATATTTAACATATTTGGTCATCTTTAATGAGTCTATGCGATTTTGTATATGATTTTATAGTACATGATAAAATTTGTTATTTTTAAAGTGTATGTGTGTATACACACAGAAAAATATTTTATTACAGACAAGAATCAGCCTGTAAAAATAGGACGTTTCGGCTTTTCTTTCTCCTCTTTTTCGTTTCTCATCTGCTCTTTTTTTGTTAAATTGCAGTACTTTATGGTGGCATTTTTGTACTATTTGTTTGTGAAGCTATACAAAAAACAATCTTTATGTACCGTAAGTTAAGTTCTATCTTTGTATATACCATATTGTATTAGATTTTTTAAATAAAAACTTGAAAAATGGGGCTAATTTTTATGAGGGCTAAACCTAAAATTTTGTTGGTCCTACCCATATTGGGATATTTTACTGGGACTATTATAGACATAATTTATATTAAATTTGAACTTTCTGGAATAAAAAACAATGCCGTTTTTATGCAAAAACCTAAAATTTTGGGGTACATTTGCACAAACATTTTACCCTTTGGTACAGGGTATAAAAAATGTTTGTTTGGAAAACGTTGAAAATCGACTTCATGAGCGAACCGTATGAGTCTAATTATACTACCATTGTTGCCTTTAAAACGAAACCGGTTTGGAGCTAATCGATTGGATGGTTTCAAAGTCCATAGCGGACATAGAAACATTTTTACAATTTTATATATATATATGCCTGAAAAACCATTCGTTTTTATACCAAAAATAATTTGATTGTGTGCTTCTGGTAAAATTGGAACTTAACGAAAAAATATACTGTAAACGTAACGTTAATGCTTTCAGAGTAAATGTTAGATAATCACGCTTATCCGTCTACTTATCTGTTCGTTTCTTCTGCTGCATGAAACAGTTTATCTCTGAGATAATAAAAGATAGAGCCATGAAACTCTAAACTTAGATACTGTAGAGCCTTTTATAGGTTTACTATTAACCAGATTTTTCTGAACCCATTTTTTAGATTTAGCTTCAATATAAATCTATACCAATTTTTTGATTCTGTATGAAAATGTTTTTGCTATTTAACGTTAGATTATGTCTTGCTTATAATTGCCAATAAAAAATTCAAGATCTGAATTTTTTTAACAACGGCTTTCATGCATAGCTACCATTTTTATACCCTGTACCCAAAGGGTAAAAGGGTATATTAAGTTTGTGCGAATGTATGTAACAGGCAGAAGGAGGCAAGATAGACTCTATAAAGTATATATATTCTTGATCAGCATTGGAAGGGAGTCGAACTAGCTATGTCTGTCTATCCGTCTGTCCGTCCGTCCGTCCGTCTGTCATGCTGTCTGCCGTATGAAAACGATTATTTCGGAGACTAAAAGAGGTAGAGCTTTCAAAATTGAAATTTAGACTCTCCTAGGCCGTCAAGTGTGCACTTACAAACGGTTTTTCTCTAGACCCATTTTAAGGAGTACCCCTCATACAAATCTACCCCAAAATTTTGGGTTTTTACATAAAAACAAAATTGCTTTTTTTTTCTATAAAATTTAAATTTAGTATAAATTATGTCTATGATAGTCCCAATAAAATATCTAAATATGGGTAGGACAAACAAAATTTTAGGTATAGCCCCCATACAAAATTAACTCAAAATTTTAGGTTTTTACATAAAAACATCATTGTTTTTTATTCTAGAAAATTTAAATTTAGTATAAATTATGCCTATGATAGTCCCAATAATATATCTAAATATGGGTAGGACCAACAAAATTTTAGGTATAGCACCCATACAAATTTATCCCAAAATTTTGGGGTTTTTACATAAAAAACGTCATTGTTTTTGTTTTTGAACATTTAAATTTAGTATAAATTATGTCTATGATAGTCCCAATGAATCAGACTAATATGGGTAGGCCCAACAAAATTTTAGGTATAACCACATTCAAAGATATACCCGATTTTTAAGTTTTTCTATGAAAATCCATTTCAATGAGGTATGGTAGTCAAATAGAACCTAACTTAAGGTTCATAAAGATTGGGTACAGGGTATCTTGCAGTCGAGCATACTCGACTTCAGCGTTCTTTCTTGTTTATTACTTAAAATTGAAAATAAATTTTTGTATGGATTATTTTCCTTTTCATCGAACTTACGTGGCTGCAACGTTCTTTAACGTTGTTAAAAATTTTACTTTTATAAATAATTAGCGAATACCCGGCGAGTGCTACTACATTGTAAATAAGTTGGGAGTAACATAAAAACGTATTAAAAAATACCATTTTTTTATTACAGCGAGCCCAAAATATTTTGAAAATATATGGAAAAATAAAAAAAACGACTTCTTAAATGAACCGAATATGCAAAATCCATTAATTTAGTGGAATATTAATTTATTTTAACAGTGGGCGGTATTATTTAATGTTTATTATAAATGTATTACACTGTACAAAAACAAAAAAAACAAATGAAATCGGTTTGGAACTAATCGGTTGGATGGTTTTAAAGTTCATAGCGGACATAGAAACATTTTTACTATTTTATATAAATAGATTATTTTACATCAAAAAATGGAATATCTAATGTAAGTGGACACAATTAAACATAATTTTTAACGCCTTTAATCAAATTCAAGCGATGTGTGATTGCGTGTTTAAAACATTTAGATAATTTCATTAAAAAATTACGTTCACACATAACGATTTTGTTTTTTTTTGTTTTTGTACAGTGTAATACATTTATAATAAACATTAAATAATACCGCCCACTGTTAAAATAACAAAAAAAAGTTTGAAGTATAATGTTATACGATAACCGCGTACTAAAAATCAAAGCTTGTACAGAACACACATAGTAGTCATCGTTGTCGTCGTCATCACTCAAGCGTAATTCATTGTAAACCGATACTAGTTCACACATTTCAATGGCAAACGCCCATATATACGAATATATACGATATTTCTGTTGATAAAGTGGACCAAAGGGCAGTATGGCATAGCGAGTATTTGTAGCAAATGCGGGGCGGTTCCTGAGTTTGAACAAACATTTACTATGGTCTATTTCGTGTGTGTGTGCATGAGTGTGTGTGTGTATTGTCATGTAAACTGAATCATCCAATACATTTGAGTTGAAGGGCATCCGACGAGTAGCTTGGTCAGTGGAATGGTATGACGCGTACTTCTCTTGTTTTTATAGCGCATTTTTTACTAAATCTGAATTTGATCGCGCGAACACATTAAAATTGCAATTTAAAAAAGTGATTTATGAATGAAGCTTTTGATTTTGGCGTCTAAAATTACATAAAAAAAAATAATTTTTTTTTTTTAAATAAAGATACTCTGAAGCTGCTATTACAGCTATTGGCAACCATTACGGCGAGTGTGTGCGATGTGTCGTATGCGCAATTATTGCTTTGAAAATTTGAAAAACAAAACCGGGCGTTTTTTTACCGCCGGAAAAAATCCTTTAATTTTCCACATTTTTTTATTTTATTTTTTTTTTAAAGCGTTGAAAAAAGTACTTTGTTGAAATTAGCATAAATTCCGCAAATTTCGCTTTATGTAGAACACTTTTTTTTCAAGTGGTGCTTCCCCGTTATACATTCGAGAAGCTGCTATTGTTTCAGTCTCAGTACTCAAAGGCTGTATTTTTTTGTTGTAACTTTGACTTTGTTACATTTTTAAGCATTTTATATACATACTAGCGGATACACGGTGTGTGCTACTACGTTGCACGGCGTTTCGGATCCTCTTTCGATGGTATTTTTAGTATTTTTTTTTTTTTGATTGCAAAATATGTTGGGGCTAACATAAAAACATACTAAAAAATACCAGTTTCCCTTTTGATTGCAGCGAGTCCCTTAAAATGTTGGGGTTAGTATAATAAAAACATAAAAAATGCAAAACATTTTTGTATGTCAAAATTAAAAATCGATTTCTTATATAATTTTTTTAGTGGAATTTTTATTTCCTTGCATTGTTGCCTTTCAAATGAAACCAGTTTGGGACTCATGGGTTGAATGGTTTCAATTTTCATAGCGGACATAGAAACATTTGTACTATTTTATATATAAAACTTGATGAATTTGTATAATATATCATTTGAGCCCATTGTACTTTACGTGTTTCACGTCTTTCTCCCAGTCATGTCTTGTTAGCAATGAAACTTCAGGGTCGACCAAAAATCTGGTGTTCGATAGTCTATGTGTAAGTTGGAACCTACTTTTGGAGACGTACTTTGCAGTTCCCAGCTTTTTCAAACGAATTGTGGGGTATTTTACGTAGAAATATGAATATGACATGCAAATTATTTTTAGTGAGTCTTTTGGAACATATTCGAAAATATTATTGATAAATTTTAAGAAGAGTGTGTCATTCAGCTACCTTAACTCAGCTAATGGAGTTAAAAAGTATTGGGAACATACGTTTGAAATTGTTCAACAACGAAAGTTGCTGATGCTCTCGGTGAACATAAAAAAAAAAAAAAATTACAAATGATTTTTCCGAAAAGATTCTTTAAAGAAATTTTGAAATGTAGCAATTTTCAACTTAAATTGTGTGGTGGTCCTCAGATAGAAGGTTTGCCATTTCGTTACCAGAATGTGGAAGGAAAGTTTGTATGAGTGCTATCGGTATATAATCTGGGTTTTTTTACCCAATTTGGAGAGAAAACATTCACAAATAAAAATTTTTTTTCAAATAAAAACTTGAAAAGATGGAAGCTGGTCCAAAATTGGGCGAGGCACATACATAGATTGCAACATGTAAACTGCCAGAGGCTGAGAAAAGCTTAAGTTTTGAATGTGAATGAATCGTCTTGTCAAGCTGATCAAGAATATATACTTTATGGGGTCTACGATACCCCAATATGACGCTTGATTATTATACGCTGTACCCTGAGGGTAAAAGGATATATTAAGTTTGTGCAAATGTATATAAAAGGTAGAAAGGGAGGACGATAGACGAAAGTATATATATTCTTGATCAGCATTGAAAGTCGAGTCGATATAGCTATGTCTGTCTGTCCGTCCGTCTGTCCTGCTGTCTGCGTATGAAAGAGATTATCTCGGAGACTATAAGTGATAAGGCTACCATATTTGAAACTTGAACTCTCCTAAGCCGTCAAGTGTTCTTTTGCAAACGGTTTTTTTCTAGTCCCATTTTAAGTGGTAGCCCCCATACAAATCTACTCCAAAATTTTCGGTTTTTGCGTAAAAACTTCTTTGTTTCTTGTTCTAGGAACTTACAATTTAGTATAAATGATGCCTGTTATGTTCTCAATAAAATATCGCAATATTTGGAGGTCCAAAAAATTTTAGGTATAACACCATACAAATTTACCCCATTTTTTGGAGTTTTAGTATAAAAATTCAATACAATACTATGGTACTAAGATAAGACATAACTTAAGGTACATTAAGATTCGGTAGAGGGTATCTTCCAAACGAGCATACTCGTCGTCAGCGTTCTTTCTTGTTTTCTTTTCGCTCTTTTAATTTTTCTGGTTAAACTCATCACAATTTCCTATTTTTTTTTTTTTTTTTTGACTTGTTTAAAAGTGTCAATTTACGTTTTATGAGCACAAAGCGCTGCTGTGTTCATGTTTGAAATATTTTTTTTTTTCTCTTACTTGCTCGATTTTGCTGCTTTTTCTTTTTTTGTGGTACGCGCTTAAGTACGCGTGGGCGCATAGAAACCAAAAAAAAAAAAAAAAAAAATATATAAAACAAAAGGAGAAAGAATCTCAGCTCAGCAGCTTCGTTCAAGTAGCTTCAACGCTCGACTTCTGGTTTTTACATATAAAATACAAAAAGTATACACATCCGCTTTGACGCGTTCTAACAAAGCTTGCCGCAATGTATGTGTATACACGTACACATTTTGTATATGTATCCTGACTGCTGCTGCCACATCCTTTGGCTTCAACTGCGCATCGATGAGAACCACTTTGGTATTCGACTCTTTTGATGCTTTTGTAGCGCAGTCCGAAGTCGTTATGTGGACACCTACAGCGAAGCAGTTCTTCTAAAACGCTGCCTAACTGGGTACTGGTGCTACCGTTTACTCCTTTTTTTTTGTATTCCTGACAAAATTGCCAATTAAAATCTGACGGCTTATAACCCTTCACAAGATTATGTTGACAAAAAAGCAACAACAAACCCATTCAAAAGTTTTTTGTGAAACTCAGTGAAAACAAGCCTGAGCGCTTAGCATGTATATAAATTGTGCTTTTAGTTAATTTTGAAATCTTAACTAAGATTCAGGAGAATCCTTTGTCCAAGAGGGGAGGTTACATATCTTTCACACCACCACAAACTGCATCCCACATAAATGCTGTCATTGATAAATATGCTCCTAAATAAATAGGTCTTAAAATGTAACCATAAGTATAAACTCACAATTTAAGAATAAGAAAAGAAGTAATCACCAAATGCAATAGATAATAGATTATCCCAAATATATTTGTCAACACAATCATAAATGTAACCATAAATTATAAATACATGTATAAGAGTAAGATAAGATAATCTTAAAATGCCATAGATAATAGATTATCCCAAATATATATTGTCAACACAATCATAAAATGTAACCATAAATTATAAATACATGTATAAAGGTAAGATAAAGATAAATACTAAAATGCAATAGATAAATGGAGCCATTGATCGTAAAAATAATCTCACCAGAAATATATAATGCGATAAGCATAGAAAAAGATAATTGGCAAAATTATAAATAGTTGTTCAATGATGCTAACAAGTTAGTCTTAAGATTC